>CP092873.1:60508233-60920100 GCA_030710605.1 Cordylochernes scorpioides | reverse complement strand
CCTCAATGTCCCGTAACCCTATTTGTGGATTTTCTTTTATCAAATTTGAAAATCGGCTCACCTTTTCAGGGTTCCTGTGCAGAATTGGACGTCCAACACGCTTCTCATCTTTCACCGATTCCATTCCATTTTTAAATCGTGAAAACCATCTAAATGTGGGCTTATTTACATTTTTATTTCCAAATGCCAATTTCAACAAATCTAAAGTTTCTGAAGCCAATTTCCCAATTTTGTAGCAAAATTTATTACAAATTCATTGTTCGAATTTTCTATCCATTACAAATTAGAAGTTGTTATGCAAGGCGTTCTTTTTACAAGCTTACAATTTTTTTGACTGCGCGCGCAATGACATGATGTAATATACCGCAGTGTAGCTGAAGCTTTCTATTTTTTTAATAGACTTTAAAAAAAAAAAATTATTATTTCATTTTTTCTTTGTTTTTGACCGGTCTCATTATTTATTGGACACACCTTGTAGATGTCTGTTCAGCAATGCCCGATGCATTGCATGATGTGTTCTGGGCTCGCTGGAGAATCCTGATATTTGGTGCAATTCGGAAAGGTTTTGGATCCACTTGTGAAAATCATTGGACGTAGATGGCCTGTTCTAAGATGGGAAAGCATGGTGAAGTCTGATCTGTTAAGTTGTGAGTTGGTTTTCAGGAGGGGAGTTTTTCCCTGATCCAGCAGTGTTTGATGTTATTTTGTCAATTTTGATTAAATTCGATTTTCAATCTGTTAGAATGATCATTTGCTGTTGAAAGGTTTGAAGATATTTTTGGGTTATTTTCTTTAGATGCTCCTGCTTTAACCAATGAGTCAGCCCTTTCATTGCCAGGTACTCCCACATGTGATGTGATCCATTGGAAGTTTATGGAGCTTTCAGGATTGAGGTCATTCATAGCTTTTGTTATATTTTTTAGCAGGGCATCGTGGCTATTGTAACAGTTTTTAAGAGCATAAATGGCTGCTCTAGAGTCAATGTATATGCAAGCCTTGATTGGATTTTCTTTATGGATATTTAGTAGTGCTTCATGCACTGCAGTAAGTTCTGCTCTGAATACTGAGAGTCCTTTGGCGTTGGATATTTCAATGGATCTTGTATTTTCTTTTTCTATTGTATAGATAAGGCACAATTTGGATTATAGATTATAAACACAAGGTAATAAGACCAAATCCAAATAAATAAAAAGTGTGTGACGTTTCGGTAACAACGCTATTACCGAAACGTCACACACTATTTATTTGGATTTGGTCTTATTACTTTGTGTCTATTGTATAGACTCCACTACCAGAAGAACCATCATCCAGGTGGGAGCCATCTGTATAGATAAGAATATTTTGATTGTCATTATTTTCAATAGTTTCTAATGCTAAACTTTTAAGGAATATGGGATTATCATATTTTTTAGAGCAATTTGTCATTAAGTCAGTGTTAACTGTTATTTTAGGCCTCTGTTTGTGGGGAGCAAAATGGGTTCTATTGGTTTTGTTTCTATTCAAGTTGGTGAATTCTTCTTGTAGTGCTATATGCATTGGTGATTGACATTTCAGCCTGTGGGTGTTCTGCCAGTTTCTGATATATTTGCCGGTTTTATGGTCCTTAGGCGCATTTATTCTCTTGTGGATGAAATTTGCGAGATTTAATCTTCGTCTGTATGAAAGGGGCAAACGATTTGATTCAAATTCAGATATTTCTTTGGGACAGGTGTCCCTTAGTCCACTGATGATTTGTGATGCACAGTGAATCTTTGCAGTCGTGCAGAGATTCTTTTGAGAATATTTAGGCAATGTTTTGCTTTGTTCACTATGTTGTTAATATGAGTGGTGTATGATAGTGAGGGGTCAAGGGTAACTCCAAGATATTTGGGGTTTTGATTGTGATTAAGTCTCTGGTTGTTATATTTTATTATGGGATTCCATTTGCGGAGGTGGTTATTTATTGTAAAGAAGCCTATTTCAGATTTGGTGGGGTTGACCTTAAGCTTGAATTTTCTTTAGAAATTGTTTAGATTTGTTAGAGATTTATTTATATGTTTTTGGGCTATGGAGAGATCTTTATTTGTGCACCAGATGATGATGTCATCTGCATATAGTGCTATTTTGCAATAAGGACTAATGGTGTAAAAATCATTCAAGTAAATTGTAAATAGTAGTGGGCTGAGAATTGATCCCTGCGGTAAACCCTGATGTAATATATAGGTATTGGAAAGGCTATCTTTGTATTTCACCTGGAAAGTTCTTCGGGCTAGGAAATTTCCTATCCATCCCAGCATTTTATCTCTTATTTCCATCTTGTCGAGTTGAATTAGTAGTTTCCCTTTCCATATGTGGTCAAAGGCTTGGCTGAGGTCAATAAATGTTGCTAGAGTTGATTCTGTAGGTTTACTTTGGAAACCATCTTGTACTTTTTGGGTGAAATAGAATATTTGGTCAGTGGTGTTATGGAATTTCTTATATGCTGCTTGATGCGTTGATAGTAATCTATTTTTATTGAGATAATAGGTTAGCCTTTTAAGGATCATGTGTTCCATTAGTTTGCATGAGATAAGGGAGAGTGATATTGGTCTATATCCTTCAGGTAGGTTTGTGGTTTTACCCGGTTTATGAATGGGTATGATAATTGCATGTTTCCACTCTTTTGGAAGGGTGCATGAGTTCCATCTAAGATTAATGATATCTAGAAATTCTTGGGTTGCTATTGTGTTAAGGTGCTTGATCATTTTGCCTGAGATAATATCATCTCCTGAGGTTTTAGTTGTGTCTAAGTTTTCAATTGCCTCAGTGAGTTCATGAAGTTGAAATGGTTTGGAGAAGATATCATTATGGATTTCAGACTTTGCGGTTTTCCTCAAGATCCTTGAGTGTCCTGCTATTTTTTTTGTCTCTGTTTTTGAACTCTATTGTTTATATTTTCTTGTAGTGATCTGCAAAGAGGTTTGAAATTTATGCATTGCTGGTGATAGTGGTTCCATTTGGGTTTCTGAAGGTATTGGATATCCACAAATGTAATATATAATAGTAAAATATATGTTATTCAATCGGGATTATTTAATGTGTGGCATTGACCCTAATAAAGCTTTTGTTTTTATTGATTATGACATCTTTGACAGTGGTGTCTGCCACTCCTGGCCCTCCCAATTTGGTCTTTGAAACATCGCCCTCCTTATGCAAGTTACACTATCAAAATATGTTTGTTATAACATTTTCCTAAGTTTTCTTCACTAATTTTTACAAATCAATGCAAAATTTCATGGCTGTGTATTGCTCATCAAGACTCCTTTTTCCATAACTGGATGCAAGATACCCCTTTGAAAATTGGGGCATTGCCTTGAAATGCATGTGTATAGATTTGCTTTCAATTTTTCTAAATGATCAGCCAGAATTCAGATTTGCTTCCTTGCTTCACTGTTACTTGTCAACTATATATCACAAAAATAAAATCACTGTCATTCCCCTTCTTGACTACCCCTCATATATTCACACGTATTTGATGTTCCTTATGCAGCGACAGAGTCTGCTAAGATCAACAAGGGGTTAAAGAGTTTGAAGATCACAGAAGGAGAAGATGCTTCCTTCACCATCAAGTTCTCTGGAAAGCCTAAACCCACAGTCAAATGGTAAATATCGTCCACCTTCACTTTCATATCTCTTGTTTTTAATGAGAGGTGTATTTATATAGCCAATGAAATTCTATTTAACCTTTTTTTTTTGTCCTTATAGCCAACAATTCAATTTTATAAACTTATTCTCAGGTGTTTTTATATTCATTCTTGTTTTAAAAAAGAGGAATATGTTTTTTAAAATTTAAAATGACAAAGCGTAAAGTCCTTGCTAATTTTATTTTATCTTGGCCTTGTTGCGACATGGTTAACACAGTGGATCTTTCAATATTCAGATAAACTCCAGTAATTAACCTTTAAACAGCCTGAAACCTTTTACCTGTATTCTTTATCACTCTAATTTTTTAAATATAGATTTAATTTATATCATTTTATTTCTTCTTAAGATTATATATATATATACAGGGTGTACCAGGTAAATTGGGAATTTCAACAATGGTATTTTAACAGAAATTTTTTGCAAGTAAAAATTAAAATATCCGAATGAAATTTGACACAGTAGTAGATAAAAGGATATAGTTTTTATTTATTCAATGTAGTTTCCATTATTAGCTACAACAGTCTCGAGGCGAGTGCGGAATGAAGCACAGGCCTTGGCGACGATGACCTTGTCCATTTGGGTCATCACCGTGTGAACTGCTTTCTTGACAGACTGGATGGTGGTATGAGGAGCTTTGTTGACATCTCTCTCAACAACGCCCCATACATAGTAGTCGAGGGGATTGCAATCTGGAGAATTAGGGGGCCAAATATCAGGACCCCAGTGACTAGGGACGTTAAGTGTCAGCCACGATTGTGTCTTTTTTGCCTTATGGGCTGGAGCTGAGTCCTGTTGGAAGACATACTTCCTTCCTGCGGCCACCATGTCCATCCAAGGCTTCACAACGGTCTCCAGAACATTGATGTAGGTGTCAGCGTTCATCCTAAGGCCCTTCTCAAAGAAATGGGGAGGCATGACATCACATTCACTGCTGATAACGCCAAGGACCATTACGGAGGCAGGAAATTTTGTGTGCATCACAACAGGTATCTCTGAGGGCTCTTTACAGATCTAGCGATCATTCCTGGGATTTACCTTTTGGTCCACGTCAAAGTTCTTTTCGTCAGAGAAGAACCTTAGCATGCCAAAAGAGTCGTGTTTCAGGTTGTTGAGGAGGGCAGCAGCCTTTCCTTTTCTGTTATTCTTCATATTCTCAGTCAGCAACTGACCTTTCCGAAGGGCATAAGACTTGAAACCAAGGTCCTCATGGATAGTTCTGACAATTGTCATAGAGCCAACGTCCATTTCCTTGGCTATGGCCCTCATGCTCTTCCCAGGGTTTCCATCAATCTTCTCCTTGACATTTTGACAAATTCTTCGCCTCTTACCCTGTCCGATCGACGCGAGTGCTTTTTCCTTGTAGCTATCCCCTCTTTGTTACTGTCGGCCTCATCAAACTGCTTCTTGACACGATAAATAGTGGTTTTGGGCAACTTAAGAAAATCCACTATCTCTTTGGGGCTCCTTCCGGCGCGCAGAGCAACGATGATGGCAGCTCGATTTTCAAATTCTCGGTTACTCTTCATCACTACACTGCGCACACATGTACTGTTGCATTTTACATGAATATGGCTACGTAATGAAAAAAAAAACAAGTTTTTAATCTCAAGTAGTTTTTGTTTTATGGACTGTCAAAGTTAGTCCCAATTTACCTGGTACACCCTGTATATATATATATATATAATATATAGTTTTTTTTTTTTTTTTGATTTTTTAAAGCATATTTCTACATTTACTCCTTTGATTGATAGCTTATTATGCCAAACTTTTCTACTAAAATCTTTTTGATGGCTGCTACTCTGAGGGACTTATTGTTTAGGGTGATGTATATGGCTGTTCTTATTTGGTAGGTTAAACCGTTTGGTTCTATACCAAAAAATACTTTAGCTTATTAAATAGATCCACAGAGCCTTAGAAAATTTATCTAGAAGAGATGGCTTTTAGTTGCACAAAGCAGAATAAAAAAATAGGCTTGTGATATAAAATATCACACACTCCCTACACAGACAAATTATCATCAATTAAAGAACTGGTGTGCTTTTTATGATATATTATGTGAGTTGTATTTATTACCACAATATATATATATATATAAACAAGATTATGTCTCTGCTCTTTTGTTGCATGGTCCACTAAGCTCTATGAAAATCTCAAGTTATTAAAAAATAATAATAATGAATAAAAAAATTGTTTTAAAAAATATAATTTTCATTTCAATATAATCTATAGAGTTTGAAATAATTGAAATAATAAATAAAAAATTAAATATAAAAATATTATGTTTTATTTTTTAAAAAGGTTGCTCAATTTTTTTTTTTGAGATCGTATAAAATACAAATTCACTCTACGTACAATATAGACAGGGAGTAGAGAGTAAATGGTACACATTTATAAAATATATATTTTAAGATTAAAAGATAAAAGTTACTGCCAATAGCTTATCTTAGTATGATAAACAATGAAACAGTCTTCACACAAAGAGGCACTTGACATCCATCATATACTATATGTATCATCTAACTAACTTTTAGATTTTAAGTAATATTGAGTGGTAAATGTACTAGGTAAGGCTTTCATCTAAAAAAAAAGATAGGAAAGTGATAAAAAGCATGCAAACAAAGAAAAATGGACAAACAGGAAAAAAAGATAGGCAGGCAATAGGGGCTGCTGGAACGGTGGTCGCTCATGACGTTTTACAGGAACATTGGGTCAGCTGACACCCCCCTCAACCCACTGATAGATAGGCAAGAAGGTATGGGATAAGATCCCGGTGGACGCGAATTCACGCTGGCCGCCAAAAATTTTATATTTAAATAGGTGAAACTGCTGGGATAGTTCACGAATGATCAATTAAGCCCTCTCCAATATTTCCCGTCAACAGTATAACAGTAAAATAAGTTATTTATTATTTAAAAATATATAATCTATATATAAAATATAATATATAATCAATTTCAATGCTCATATACAGATGGTGCACTATTCCTATATACAGTAAAACCCCGCTAAGACGAACCATGGATATAACGAACCTTCCCTTATAACGAACTCATCGAAAATCCCAATTCCATTCCATTAAAATTACCATCGTTATAACGAACTTTTCACTTTTCAAACTAGCGAACTATCGCTATAACGAACCCAATTTTGGTCCCAAAATATTAAATTCTATCTAAAATACCATGCTTATAACGAACTTTTAATTTTAATTCTAAAATTCCAAAATTCTAATTTTCAAAACTAATTAAAATTTTGTGTGAGCTCTAGCTCACAGATCGCAATTCAAAACAAAGAATTTAGCAACATTGGGTGTTTTTATTTACGTTCTATTTTTATACTGCGCTCTTTTATAAATTTTTCATGCCTTATTGAAAACTAAATTTCTTAACTCTACATTAGGAAAATTCCTTAAAACATGATTTAAATTATTAAAACCAGTTTTAAAAGATAATGGAAGTGCCAAAGAAAAAGTCGCTCGTACCAAGATATCACTTGAAAAGAAATTAATCATCATAAAAGCTATTGAGAGTGGTACATCGCAAGCGGAACTTCGGAAGAAAATGAAAATGAGCAAAAGTAGCATTTCTACGATATGGGGCAAAAAAGAAGACTATATAAAAAAAAAAAAATGCTACAAAGAGGAATCAATCCCAACTATTGCCGCTATCGTCAGTGTCATTATCCACTTTTAGAAGCCTTGTATACGTAGTTAGTACAAGCTAGGCTTCATTTTAAAAAATGAAGATTTCTTTGCTAGATATGAAACCAAATTTTTGAGGAATATGTTAAAGCAGAAAAATAACAGACTTATTCAAGTAAGCCTTTGTATCCTATATTGTAATATAATATTTATTTATATAAAATATATTTTTATACCTTTTAAAATATTATTAATAAAGTTTTTATTTAATTTTTATATATAAGGTATACTTTTCTTGGATTTTTTTGACATATGGGGGGCAGGTTGCATTTATACTAATTAAATTATCAGAGGAACTGATCAAAAAGGCAATATTTTCACATGATTTTGTTTTTATTTTAATATATAGAAATAGGTTAATTTTTAGGGGGAAAAAAGCAGCCAATATTAAGAGGTAGCCTTTTTTTTTTTTTTTTTTGCGCATGCCCTTTAATTATATCCTCAAAAAAAATTTAAATACCCAAACCGTGGCTATAGTAAACCGTGGCTATAGTGAACCAAAAGTCCCGTCCCAATGGGGTTCACTATAGAGGGGTTTTATACTGTATTTAACAAATTATTTTAATTAGTCATTTTGCTCTTTATCAGAAAACAAACTAAACTTATTCATTTGTTAATTTCTTTGCTACTTCTAAATGTTTAAACAACCATAGTGGATGGAAGAATGGCTAATATTTTTATATAAGGATTATTTTAATGTATTTCCCCATCTAGCTATGATGTTTGACAAATGAATGTTTCCTTGACATCAGGACCAAAGACGGAGCAGAGCTGAAGGTGGACAAGAAGAGGGTGAAGGTGATCGAGGAGGCAGAGGACTCCTTCACTCTGGTCATCCAGCAGGCCACAAAAGAGGACCAGGGGTCCTACGGTTGCACTGTGGAGAATGAAGCTGGACAGGACTCCTCTGCTGCTGACCTCACCGTCAAGGAAGGTGAGATTCAATCGACCTATAACAATACACAAGGTTTGAACATTGCATAATCCCAATTTTTAAAATTATAATTTACATTTTGGAAATGTTTTTTTTTTTCACTGTCTTGAGTCTCTTCCATAATCCACATTGTAACTCATATTTTGTTACATC
Organism: Cordylochernes scorpioides; assembly: GCA_030710605.1. Taxonomy (NCBI): domain Eukaryota; kingdom Metazoa; phylum Arthropoda; class Arachnida; order Pseudoscorpiones; family Chernetidae; genus Cordylochernes; species Cordylochernes scorpioides. Next base: position 60,911,650 of record CP092873.1, on the reverse strand, counting down.
CATATAACATGCTCATTATTTTTAAACTTTCAAATTTTCAAATTAAAACCAAAACCAATATATCCCTATTAAAACACTCTCTAGTCCAACATTTTGCAAGTTTTATAATGTATTTTTACAGCTTTTCAAAAGAGAATAGTTTTTAGCAATTCTATATATACAGTATAACCTCGTTAATTCGACACATGCAATTTCGACACTCTACCTTAATTCGACCATATTCTGATGTCCCGACCTCCAGCCTATCAAATAACAAACCGTAATTCGACAGTATCGATAATACAACAGTTCCGATAGTTCGACTATTTTAAAATTCGAATTTCGAAAGTTGAGTGTTTTTTTACATACAACTCTAAAAAGGTATTACGGTGGTGGTAAACGCAGACGATGGCGGGCGCCAATAGGATCGCGCATGCGCACTTTTGGTTTCTGTTAGTTTAAGTTTTACTTTGTCGCGAGTGTTATTGTTTTTTTTTTTATACAGGAATTTAGGAATCGCGCGCTAATTAATAATATTATTTTCTTTTTATATTTCAGCTTTGAAATATTAAGTTATTTTAAAATTTACAAATAATTTCCTTTCAAATAAATAAATATTCATAAAATCTAGCCACAATGATTATGATAACATTTTATTTCAATATTCCATTTCCATATTATTATAAAAGATTTAAACACAAAATCAATAACACCTGCAGCAGAAGTGGATGTCTTTAATACAATAGTTATTTAAAAGACATTCCAGAGGAAGAAAGACATGCATGTTTTTTTAAAATAGACCATCTGGAATACATCCTGAATAGGATTTCAGTGCAAAAACAGACATCTCTCTCTCTCTCTATAAAGGAATTTTTAAAACGATCTTCATGAATATTTTAAAATATTATTTTTAAATTTTATTTTCAGTTTCCATATTTATTTTCCTTTCAACTGCTCTTCTTCAATTAGAATAAAATATAATTTGTAATTATTTATGTTTCAAAAATATGTATTAATGCTATTTTGTCCCTGATACTAAAAGTTAATCATGAAAATAAAAAAACAATTACAAAAAAAATACACACACAATGGTTTCAATTAATATCATTAATTTATATTACAAAGCTATTTTTAAAAAATATTATTTTAGGGAATTAGATGATTAGCTAATCATCTAACTTTAATTCAACACATCCTTTAATTCAACCGAAAGCTCTGATCCCTTGGGGTGTTGAATTAAAGAGGTTCGACTGCATTTCAGCTTTACGGATTCATTTGTATAAGAATTTTTATGGGTAGCAGGAATTTTTATTTGAGAGCTATGAGTCAGGTGAAGGAAAAAGTCATTGGGTTCAACTTTACACCCTTAACATCAAGATATGATAGAGCAGAAAATATTTCGGAGGTCTAAAAAAGACTTGCAGGACATTTTATTGGGAACTACTGTGCTACCTGTTTCACTCTCCACCCAAGATAAGGCTGTAGGATAGGTTAGTGGGAAAGAGCCGGTTGAATTAAAAAGGTTATACTGTTTAATGTATTTGAATGTCATTAAAGTGATAAGGCACTATTTGGATTATAGATTAGGTAATAAGACCAATTCCAAATGAATAAATAGTGTGTGACGTTTTGGTAAAAACCTTGTTACCGAAACATAATACACTCTTTATTCATTTGGATTTGGTTTTATTACCTTGTGTTTAATGTCATATAAGGTATAAAAGGTAACAAGACTGTGGGCGGCATGAAATTATAAGGTGAGTCAGACAACAAATTATTTATCGTTTATTCAACTTTCAATTACATTTATTTAATACCAATTATCAGAAGGGGTTAAATAGTTGTATACTACATGTTGATGTTCTATTTTCTTTTTGTATGTGTGTTGTGGTCAAATATCATTTCTATATTATAAAATGCTAGATATATGTGTTTGTTATATTATAGATAAATATTCATATTTTATGATTTATATTTAGAATGGTATATAATTATTTTTATTATATTATTATGACAACACACACACACACATATTATGTGATATTAATGTTAATTTATATAATTTTAATAAAGTATATTTTATGAGCATTATATATTTAAAAGATGAATATTTTAATTTAATATTTGAATCAAATAGTTATTAAAAAAATTAAAACTTATGATGGAAATATTAAAAGTTAATTTTTGGGAGCCGCTAAAGACAAAATCCAAATTATGTATTATGCGAAAAATTTTGATAGCAGCTTAATTTATTTATTCGGATTTGGTCGTCTTACCTTATGTTTCTATTTTATAATACGAATTGTACCTTATCCTATTTGGATTGACCTGACACTGATCCAGCTACCAAAGATCCTGATGTTGGATGTGGTCAAACATTGGTCTGCTGAAATTTATAAAAATAGTACTACACAGTAAAAAACCTAATAGAACAACTCATCTGAACATATATCACTTTTTCAAAAATCAAAAATGGTATGTCTTGATCTATAGAACAAAAGTGAACATGTTTTTGGATGGTCTATAAGGGGTTAACTCTACTTGACATATGCAGCAACTGAGTCTGCCAAGATCATCAAGGGGCTGAAGGATGTGAAGATCACAGAAGGTGAAGATGCTTCCTTCACTATCAAGTTCTCTGGCAAGCCTAAGCCATCAGTGAAATGGTAAGTTTGTTATGATTTGGTATTGTGGGAACTTGTTGAATAAACATTGTAAATTATCTGCCTACAGGACCAAGGATGGAGCAGAGCTGAAGGTGGACAAGAAGAGGGTGAAGGTGGTGGAGGAGGCAGAGGACTCCCTCACTCTGGTCATCCAACAGGCCACACCAGAGGACCATGGGTTCTACGGCTGCACTGTGGAGAATGAGGTTGGACAGGACTCTTCTTCTGCCAAACTCACTGTCAAAGAAGGTAAGAAATACTTATAAGTAATGAATGAAAAGAGTTTCTTAATTACCCAAATATACAAGGTAGGGTCAAAAGCTCCCAAAATTTTTTAAAATTAATTATTTATTCATACTATAGTAATTTAAACATCAAATTTTTCAAAATAGGAGCCTTGGTTATCTACACATTTTTTTCAGTGTGAAAAAAGCTTTTGAAATGCTAGTTAAAGTCAATTTTTCTAAGCTTGTTTAGCTCCTCCGTCGCATTTTCAATTACTTCTGATGACAATGAAAAGCGCCTCCCTTTTAACGTCATTTTGAGTTTTGGAAAGAAAAAGAAATCACATGGGGCGATAGCAGGAGAGTAAGGAGGATGCGGCAAAACAGATACAGAGTGTTTGGCTAAATAGTCTTGAACAATAATGGCTCTATGAGCAGGAGCATTATCATGCAGCAATTTCCACTGTTTTAATTTAAAGAGTTGGTTTCTTTTTCTTCTTATCGCATCACGAAGGCGCATAAGTATTTCTATGTATGCCTGTTTATTAATAGTAACCCCCTCTTTAATAAATTCATAATAGAGAAGTTCTTGATAATCGAAAAACACTACAAGCATTACTTTTCCTTTGGACTTGTCAAGACGAACTTTCTTCTTCCTAGGAGAACTTGGTGTGTGCCATTCGAGTCATTGTTTTTTGGTTTCTGGATCAAAAAGAAAGCATCATGTTTCATCACTAGTTATTATTGTTTTTAAAAAATCAGAATCAATATTTGAAGTATCATTTAAATATTTGAAAATTGATAATCTGGTTTCTCTTTGTTGATCTGTTAAATTTTGTGGGGCAAAATAACCACAATTTTTTTCATGTTTAAATGTTCACCAATAATTTTTTGGCAACTACCATACAAAATTCCAAGTATTCCTGATATATTATCAATAGTAATTTTTCTATCAGCAATAATTAAATCACGTACCTGTCCAATATTGCGATCCTTTGTTGACGTCAATGGTCGACCTGACCTTGAATCATCTGCGATGCTCTTACAGCCATTTTTAAAACGTTTATACCAGAAATAAACTTGCGTTCGAGACAATTTTTTTCTTCATAAGCTTCATTCATTAATGCTAATGTCTCTGTGAAAGAATTTTTTAATTTTGCACAAAATTTATTATTTGTTCTTTGCTCAAATGATGACATTGCAGAAACTGTCACGAGCTAAATACTTACAAGAAAGATATGCCTAAAATGAAAACTATGCATGCACATTTATTGGCGTTGCTAAATTAAATGATAGTTTAGGCTTTGTTCTTTACAGTAAAATTGATTTTACATTTTTCAAAAGTTGTTTTATATTTTATTTTTTAAAAGTTCGGGAACTTTTTGATACTTCCATGTATATTATCATCAATATAAAAACATCAATACCTTGATGCCCAAAATTTGAATTTTCTAAGCTTTATAAAATGAAAGTTATTCAATTAATCCCCCCAATATCAAATCATAGAATTTATCAATGCCACACAAATGTACAATGGAAGTTCCTTTATGTACAGGCAAGATCATTAGCGTCATTGACAGTGTTGTTCATTAAAATAGTTGGCTATTGAGGTTACTCAGAAACACTGCTCAGACTTAAAATTGCATCATAAGGTCATAATGTAAACCTTTCTGTTTTCTATGACTGATCGGATCCATCACAACTTCTAGAATCCATGTGTAAACAGTCAAGTCGAATTTTCTTTTTAATCTAACTGGAACAATAGAACTACTACACACACATTAGAGGACACTCTCACTAGAGTACACCTCTACATAAAAGACAGTTTTGATAAGGTACAATTTGTATTGTAGATTAGAAACACAAGATATAATAAGAATAAATCAAATAAATATATAGTGAGTGATTCTTTAATAACAATGCTATTACCTGTCTTTTTACCTTGTGTTTCTAAAAAGACTGTTTTCATTGCCAAAATTATCATTATTTCCATTTAGCTGCCTTCCGGTAAGAGGACATCTCTCCCTAAAAGACACTTTGGCTCTTCAACTAGATGTCCTTTACAGAGAGGTTTTACTGCATTTGGCAACAGAAGAGCTGATTTATATTTCATAATAATATCTGACAAAACATCTCAATGATCATATGACAAATGCTACATAAGTAGAGCAAGAAAACTCTTGATGACCCACTTGACACCTCACTCGCCAACAACATCAACAGCCTTCAAAAACCAAGACTAATGCTTATATGGCTTTCCACAACCAAAATAAATTAGCTTGGTTTCAATTGGTTAAAAAAAATATAGATTCTATTGAAATAATAATATAGCTTTGTGTATTTGCAGAAAACTATTGCATTTGAAATTTATATATCTTTTTTTTTTCACCAACCACCCATGTAGTCAGCTCCTTGGATGTGATAGAACTGTAAGAAAAAGACCATTTTATTTAGCCCATGGAACTGCAGTCTGTAGTCAGTACCTCCTCCTCCTACTCACAATTGATTGCAAGCTGAGTAACTATTTTTTTTAAAATCTGCCGATGTCCATCACTGGTCCTGTTTCCAAAACTCATGATGTCAGATGCACTTCAACACTGATCTGCACAAAGGACTAATATATATATATATATATATATATATTGCCTATCCCTAGTACACGTGGTACAGTCCATAATAATCATGGTGGGTAGAAATAGGTGACTGCTTTTACTGTAAGTGCACCACATATCTACACATGTGAAAAGCAGTTCGACTTTGCACTTACAAAATGTGCTAGAGCCCCGTTTTGGTTACCTGCACTCGCTGGTGGGGTTGAACCTTTGCAAGATTCGGGGGCCATTGGAGTATTTTTTTTTTTATATCAGAAAAAAGTGCCCAATGCAGAAATCGAACCTGGGTCGTAGCGGTCGAAAGCCAACAGAATATCATATATAAATTCATATTTTTATATATTGTCGCGCGTGACCCCTCCGGTTCCTTGCGAGGATGCGCTTCTTCCGCCGTGGATCACCTGCCCGGGCTCTCGTTGCTCTTCTTTGTAGCTCTTCCCTGCAGGCCACCCGAAGACGTCCAGAAGAGCAGCAGCAACAATGATGGCGATGGTGAGAGTGACGACAGCAGGCGGCACCAAGACTTCAAACACTAACTTTTATTGTCATCCACTACTAAACATTACATTTAAATGGGATAATAAACGATGAGTATTTACATTATGTTACATCCTGGGGCTAACATAAAAGTGTATTTACAATCATTTTCCCCAGGAAACAGGACCACAGCAGATGGCGATTCCCACATCAGTTAGAGAAGCGAAACAGGCGAAAGCGCCATCTATTGGCAGAGGTTGTAGTCATTTGGAGGCCTTACACGCGACACTGCTTCCCCCTTAAGGCGGATCGTACCGATCCGGTCTCATTGCTTCTGTCGCCTAGATGTCTTGCTTCTCTCGCTGGTGCCGCTTCTCTTGCTGGAACTGCCTATCTCGCTGGAATCGCTTCTCTTGATGGAACCGCTTCTCACACCGGAGGCGCTTCTCATGCTGGTTCAGCTTCTTTTGCCGATTCCGCTTCTTATATCGGTACCGCTTTTCGTGCCGGAGGCGCTTCTCATGCCGGTACCACTTCTTATGCTGGTACCACCTCTCTCGCAGAAACCACTTCTCTTGCCAGGACAATTCCTCTCACCGGGACCACTCCTCTCGCCGGGACCATTCCTCTCGCCGGTACCGCTTTTCGCACCATAGCTGCTTTTCTCGCTGGCACCGTTTCTTCTGAGGGCACTGCTTCTCTCGCCAGTACCGCTTCTTTCGCTGGGACCGCTTCATTCGCGGCTCTGCATGAAGCAGATTCAGGGTCTGTCCAGGAGGCTCCTCAATCAGGCCTTCCACTCCATGCAATTCCCCCATGTGACCCGGCTCGACCCTCGGGACTCTGCCCGGCCCTCGCTGACATCATCCTCCAAAGCTGTCTGGGCCGTACTTGGCTGCCTCTGTAAATGGGCCTCCATTTGACACAGCAACTGCTGTATTTCCCTGCTTCTAAGAAGCCTTTTTTCTTCACTTTCCTTTTCTAACAGAAGCCATTCTTCTTTTTTACGGCGCCTTGCTTTGTCCTCTTCTCCTGGTGTTCCTAAAGACTCCGGACGATTTCGGCCAGCCAATCCCGCTCAGAGGCCATCCCTTGGCCTCTCACCTCAATGGGCCTTTTGTCAGCAACCAAAAAATTATAAAGAAAAAGCCTCCTGGTGACCTCCATGAGGAAGAATCCCACTTCTGTCACCAGTGTCGCGGCTTGACCCCTCCAGTTCCTTGTGACGATGCGCTTTTTCCGCCGTGGATCACCTGCCCGGGCTCCCATTGCTCTTCTTTGTAGCTCTTCCCTGTAGGCCACCCGAAGATGTCCAGAAGAGCAGCAGCAACGATGATGGCGATGGCGAGAGTAACGAGAGCAGGCGGCACCAAGACTTTGAACACTAACTTTTATTGTCATCCACTACTAAACATTACATTTAAATGGGATAATAAACAATGGGTATTTACATTGTGTTACATCCTGGGGCCAACATAAAAGTGTATTTACAATCATTTTCCCCAGGAAACAGGACCACAGCAGTCGGCGATTCCCACATCAGTTAGAGAAGCGAAACAGGCGAAAGCGCCATCTATTGGCGGAGGTTGTAGTCATTTGGAGGCCTTACATGCGACAATATTATATTATTGTAGGTTGGCTTATAATGATTTTAGAAATATACATATTGACCTTCAAAATTGATTAGCCAATGTTTCAGTGACCCACTCTCACCCTTTTTTTTATCATGTTGACCTTTCTGCCTTGAAAAGGGTGATAGGGAGTTTCAAAACATTGAGTAATACATTTTGAAGGTTAATGTGCCTCTATCTCTCTAAACTAATTAAGGACTAGTGAGAAATTTTTCTAGTGGATTTTAATTGATGAGAGATGATTCGAGTTCTCTTCCTCTTTGATTTTTAAGCCAAGTTAAGACAATAGTAAATATTTAATCAATAAAATGGCTATATATAGCTACAAAAATACATATTTTTGGCACAATAAATGAATGAAAGGGCACAATTTGAATTATAGATTATAAACACAAGGTAATAAGACCAAATCCAATTGAATAAATAGTATGTGACATTTCGGTAACGATGCTGTTACCGAAACATCACACTATTTATTTATTTGGATTTGGTCTTATTACCTTGTGTTTACAATAAATAAATCAAAATACGAAACTATTTTAGACGCGTATGATTCTTTTTAAAAATAATTTATTTTAAAAAGAATCATATGCGTCTAAAATAGTTTCGTATTTTTATAACAGATGGCGCGCTAATGGCATCACAATAAATAAATGTTCATACAGTAAAACCCCTCTATAGTGAACCCCAACGGGACAGAACCTTTGGTTCACTATAGCCACGGTTTGGCCTTTTTTTTTTTTTACTTTTCTAAATTTTTTGACTGTATAATTAAAAAGCAATCATACACACAGGAAAAGGCAGCCACTTAATAATGGTCACTTTGTTTTAATTCCCTGAATTAACCTATTTCTTTACATTAATGCTGAATTACAAAAAAAGTCATTTGATAATAGGTTCTTCTTATCATTAGCATACATGTTTATATATATACAGTAAAACCCCGCTATAACGAACCCTGGATATAACGAACCTTCCCTTATAACGAACCCACGCCGATTCCCAATTCCATTCCATTGAAAATACCACCGTTATAACGAACTTTGCGATTTTTAGAATAACGAACTACCCCTATAACGAACCTATTTCGGGTCCCAAAATGATAAAATCTATTAAAAATACTATGCTTATAACGAACTTAGAATTGTAATTTAAAAAAAAAAATTAAAAAACAAAATTTTGAGCATGTTTAAAGCTCGCGGATCGCGATTTCAAAACAATAAATTTAGCGGCATTGTTTGTTTGATTTTTGCACTTTATTTTTGCTGTATGTTGTATAAATTTTTACACATTATACTTTTTATTAATTAGAATATCTTTGCATCCATTAAATTTGAAATATAAAAAATGCAAATGGCTTCCAAAATGAAGAAAGCAAAGGCATTTTAAAGACAAAAGCATTATTTCTTTAAAAAAAAAAAAAAAAGGCCATTTTCAGAACTTTTCAAAGTGAAACAACATAGGCAAAATGTTAAGAACATATTAAAATAAGAGAATATAACTTTTCTATTATAAAAGATAAAATATAAAGTTATTAAAAATTGTTACAAAAAGGAATCAACTTCAACTTTTGCCGCGATCGCGATCGTACGTTTTAGGGCTAAAAAAAAAAAAAGTCCAAATAAACGGTCCCGTGATGAAACAAAAATTATTTTTATGCTATTAACTATGGTGATTTTAAAGTCAGCAATGTTTTGCATGGCAGGTTAAAAAAAAAAAAACGAAATCTAGACCTAGAAGAATATGGGGAAACATGAAATTGAAGAAAAACACTAACTTTATTTGAATGGTGCAATGCTTGGAAGAATGCTTTGAAACAACAAGGTATTAGAGCCATTTTTTCAAGTAAAAATTGTATTATATAATGTGATAATGATGTTTTAAAATCATTTCATATCTTTGAATATATATTTAATAAAACTTTGCCTAGGATTTGTCTTGATTTTTAACTTAGACATAGAGGTACATGTATGTTAATCATAAGAAGAACATATTATCTAATGATTTCTATTATTATTCAGTATTAATATAAGGAAATTAGTCAATTAAGGGAATTAAAATAATGTGACCACTATTAAGAGGCAGCCTCTACTTGTGTGTATGGCTGTTTTTTAATTATACAGTCTAAAATTTTTGAAAAGTAAAAAAAAAATAGCCAAACCGTGGCTATAGTGAACCGTGGCTATAGTGAACCAAAAGCTCTGTCCCATTGGGGTTCACTATAGAGGGGTTTTACTGTATATACCTCTATGTGTTCTGGGTAACTATTGCTCACATATACCTTTATGTATAATTTAAAAATTAAGCCAAATCCCCTAGGCAAAGCTTTATTAATTATATATTTAAAAGGTACAGTGGTACCTCGACATACGAGCGCCCCAACATACGAGTTTTTCGAGATACGAGCCGACGAGCAAGTGATTTTTTGCTTTTAGTTACGAGCGAAATTCGAGATACGAGTTCGGTTCAGTAGTAACACGCAGGCGCGCCATCACGATCAGTTAGCAGCGTGCTTCCGCTGTGATAAGTTGTGTTTTGTGTTCGCGTTTGGTGTTTGCGTTTTGTGTTGCGTTTACATTTACAGTTTTAGTTTATTTATTTTTATAACCATGGATCAGAAGAAAGTTTGTAAAAAGTCAAGTGCTAAGAAAAAGATGATGAGTATTGAATTAAAATGTGAAATTATAGAAAAACATGAGCAAGGTGTTCGAGTTGTTGACTTGTCGAGGCAGTATGGCCGTAGTACGTCCATGATATGTTCTGTGCTTAAAGTTAGTCAGAGGAGGAGGTTATTTCTACAAGTGAGATAAAGGAGATCCTAGGAATGTGGGAGAGAGTTTCACAGTTCGTGGAAAAAATACCCAGAAAAAGTTGCAACAGGTCGTGCATCTGACCTTTTTAATGACACTTGCCTAACTCATTTCCGGAACATTCTGAGAGGGAGGAAGAAACAAACCTCCTTGGACATGTTTTTTCTAAACAGCCTACAGGTGAAAGCGAGAAAAATGTAGCGAAAAAGGCAAAGACCAGTGAGGATATCTAATTTATTTCTTTACATTCTCTTTTTTGTTTTTGTGCAATAAATATTTGATATTTATAAATACGTTTTTATTATTTAAAATACGTAACAAAAATAACTGGGGTGACATTTTGGAGGTTGGAATGGATTAATAGTAGTTCAATTGCTTTGTATGGGGAAATTTGCTTCGAGATACGAGTAATTCAAGATACGAGCAAGGTTGCGGAACGAATTAAACTCGTATGTCGAGGTACCACTGTATAAGAGTATTTTAGAAAATCTTTGTCAAATAATATAATACTAAATTTATTTTAAAAAATGCCTCTAATACCTTGTTTGAAAATGAAAATTAAAATTTGAAAATCAGAATTGTCTTAAAATATCGTTATTTCCATCAAAGGAATAAAGCTCCGTGTATTCTGAATTGCTAATTTTTTGTTTTGAAATCGCAATCCGTGAGCTGAGACATGCTCAAAATTTTGTTGTTCAATAAAAATTTTTAAAATCTTAATTTTAAGTTCATTATAAGCCTAGTATTTTAAAAATATTTTATCATTTTGAGACTTAAAATTTGTTCGTTATAGGAATAGTTTGCTATTTTAAAAATTGCAAAGTTCGTTATAACGATGGTATTTTCAATGGAATGGAATTGGGAATCACCTGAGGTTCATTATAAGGGAAGGTTCGCTATATCATGGATTCATATTAGCGGGGTTTTACTGTATTTAAAAAATATAATCAAAATGTCAGATGAAAAACTTCTTAAAAACCAGCATTTCCCCCCCCCCAAAAAAAAAAAAATCAAAAATGCACATGTTTTTCAAGAAATTCCTATAAATACAGTTGAAAATTTTCATTTTATATTATATTCATTATAATAATTGTCGCCATGAGCAGCAGAGATATAACATAGGAAAAATCGTTTGTAACTGTGGAAGGGTGTCTTTCCTGAAAGCTTATAGGATCATCCTCATATAAAAGCTCTTCTCCCCAACTTGTGTTTATTCTTCTATAGCAAATAGAGATATCATCATTGTTTTAAAAGACTGAATTGTGCAATATACACAAACAGCTAATGTTTTTTTATTATTCCTAGTAAATGTGGTGCAGGTTATTATGATCATGGTGGATAGAAATTGGTGACTGCTTTTACTCTAAGTTCACCACATGTCTACACATGTGAAAAACAGTTCGACTTTAAACTTACAAATGTGCCAGAGCCCCGTTTGGTTACTTGCACTCACTGGTTGGGTTGGACTTTTGCAAGAATCGGGGGCCATTGGAGCATTTTTTTTTTAAATGAGAAAAAAGTGCCCAATGCTAGATTTGATCCTGGGTTGTAACATTTGAAAACCAACGGTTTAGACCACCCTTCCACCGACCCCCAACAGCTAATGTAGCAATATCAAATCCAATGATAGAGACACAGGGAAGACTAACAGGCAGAAAATATCAGGGCAAGGTTGCCTCAACATCCACTGCTCTTAATCCTCTAAGCAGCCATTTCTTACTCTTTTATCACATCTACTGAACAGTGCACAGATAAGAAATGATGTTTGTCTGCCAATATTAGACAGTGGAACATAAAGTGACTTTATAAAATAGCTTACCTTTTATATAATATTACCTTAAATATAATACTTAGCCCAGCATCGATATTGCAACAAATTTCTAAAAAAATGTGTATTTATTTCACTTCTCACCAAAATAGATATATAAAAGCTATCAGTTAATATTCAGAAACTTGTATACATCAGTTATTGTACTTTTTTATTCATTTTATTTACAAACACTCAGATAGGCTAACTCCTTTTTACCTAGCAATGGAATCAGCCAAGATCACCAAGGGGCTCAAGGATGTGAAGATCACAGAGGATGAAGATGCTTACTTCACTATCAAGTTCTCTGGCAAACCTAAGCCATCAGTGAAATGGTAAGTTTGTTATGATTTGGTATTGGGGAAACTTTTTGAATAAACATGGTAAATTATTTGCCTACAGGACCAAGGATGGGGCAGAGCTGAAGGTGGACAAGAAGAGGGTGAAGGTGGTGGAGGAGGCAGAAGACTCCCTCACTCTGGTCATCCAACAGGCCACACCAGAGGACCAGGGATCCTACGGCTGCACTGTGGAGAATGAGGCTGGACAGGACTCCTCTTCTGCTGAACTCACTGTCAAGGAAACTCTCAAACCTGAGCCGGAACCTGAGACTGAGGAAGAGGAGAAGGAAGGTGAGGCTCTAATTAATGTAAAATTGGGATTGTAGCTTAAGATTACATTGTAATAAGACCAAATAAGTGATTTAGGCTCGATTATTCAGTAAACATAAATTACTTATATTTGGCATTATTACCTTAAAATTATAAACACTCTATCCTTTTAACATTTGTATCTTAACAAATCCATTTTGTCTGAGTTACATTTACAAACAATTAGTTTTTGAAATCGCTTATTTGATGTAGGATTCAACTTTTATATACACTCTATAAAAACAGTGAAAAATAAACTTTTTCATTGAATAGAATTTATATAGAGGGTGTATTTTTTTTAAATCTTGGGGGTTTGACTATAAGAAAAGGAGTAAAATCTATAAATAACTCATATGATTGAGAACCTCTTATGCTAGCAAAATATGGTATCCATATATTTCTATAAGTTATTTACATAAACTTCATTCACAGCAACTTATATCCTTATCTAGGTGGTACATGGATATCAAACCATTTTATATATACGAATGCTGACACCTCCTTTCGCATGCACGTTTCTTAAAAGACTATCTGAAATTTAAATCAATAAAATATGAACGGAAAAATGAAACATACCAAGAGAAATATTTACAACAATAAAGGGTGAAGAAAAAGCTGTTATTCTGATTCATTTGTATCAATCCATTTATAATGCTAACTATACAATTGGCACACAGGGCTCTGACACATTTGTAAGCGTAAAGTCGAACTGCTTCTCACATGTGTAGACATGTGGTGCACTTACAGTAAAAGCAGTCACCTACTTCTACCCCCCATGAATATCATGGTCTGTACCACATGTAATAAAGATTTAAAAAAAAAACTATTTTTCTAAAAGGCATTCCTATATAGTTCCATCCGAATTTTATACAAAGTTGACTTTGTATTTATTTACAATTACTTAATTCTTTTATCTTTGAAAAATTATATTTCATATAGAAATATCCCAATTTTAAACATCTCCGAAATATCATGGACATTTACTCACACTTTATTGTCACATTGTTTGATAATAGGTACTTCTTAGCTTTATAGCATACATGTACCTCTATGTCTAATATAAAAATCAAGACAAATCCTAGGCAAAGCTTTATTAATTACATGCTAAAAGATCTAAAATTATTTTTATAAACAACTTTATCATATTATATAATACAAAGTTGACCTTAAAAAAATCTCTAATTCCTTGTTGAATGAAAGCACTCTTCAGGCTTTGCTCTTTCAAATAAAGTTAATAATATTTTCTTCCATTTCCACATAATCTTTTTAAGTCTAGATTTCATTTTGCTTTGAACCTGTCATGCAAACTGACTTCAAAATCACCAAATTCCTGGAATAAAAATAATTCTTGTTGCATCATGGGCCCGTTTATTTGAACGTTTTAGCCCAGCTTAAACTAGCTAGATATGAAACACTTCTAAAAGGGCATCTTAGCACTTACGATCGCGGCAAAAGTTGAGGTTGATTCCTCTCTATAGCAATTTTAATAGCCTTCCCTTTTATCTCTTAAAATAGAAATGTTGTATTCACCTATTTTAACATGTTCTTAAATTTTGCCTGTGTTGTTTCACTTTGAAAAGTTTTGAAAATGGCATTTTTCTAGCAATACCCTTTTTTTAAGAACGCCTTTTTTTTTCTTTATTTTGGAAGCCATTTACATTTTTTATTTCAAATTTGATGGTTGCGAAGATATTCTATTTAATAAAAAGTATAACGTGTTAAAATTTCTATAACATACAGCGAAAATAGAGCGTAAATTAAATAATTCTGTTAAATTTATTATTTTGAAATTGCGATCTGTGAGCTGAAATATACTCAAAATTTAGATTTTCTAAAAAATTATTAAATACAATTCTAAGTTAGTTATAAGCTCTGTATTTTAAATGGATTTTATTATTTTGGGACTTAAAATTTGATTTGTTATAGGGGTAGTCCGCTATTTTTAAAATGACAAAGTTGTTATAGCCATGGTATTTTCAATGGAATGGAATTACTTTAGGTTCATTATAAGGGAAGGTTCGCTATATCCCGGGTTTGTATTAGTGGGGTTTTACTGTATATGTATAGTAACATTGTGTTATATATTTGGGTTAGATCTGTGCAAAGTTGTCATTTAATACCTTTTGGTCTTAGTATAGTGAGATTTTTATTTGAGTTATTTTAATGGTTTTACCCTGTAAATCTTTTGAATATAGTTCTCCACCAATTAACTTCGATACTTTTGTTTGATTAAGACAGAGAGGATTTGTTTAAGACTGTGTTTTCTCTAGACAGGGTCCGCTAAAAATAGGTTCTGCTTAAAACAGGGTGTGCTTAAGACATGGTCCACTTAAAGCCAGGGATCATTTAAGACAGGGTCTGTTTAAAAAAGGGTGTGCTTAAGACAAGGTCCGCTTAAAACAGGATTCATTTAAAACATGGTCTGCCTTTGCTGGTCCCAAGCCCTTATGAAAAATGAAGAAGGGGAGCAGTAAAAAGCTCACCAAAAAACCTGGGATCAGCTGGCCTGACTGATAGTACCCTGTAAGGGCTCCTGATCCAGGGATACAGGATGAGCAGCGTCTGCACTCCATGTTAGAAGTGGCTGCACATGGCATCTGTTCCTCATGTCAGAGGCAGTCATTTCATATTGTAGCTAAGTCGGCCTGCTACTGAGTAGTGCAACTAGTCTTAAGTACAAAATCAAACTCATTCTACTTCACCCAATCATGATGGTTGTCAAATCTCCTTTGATAAGCTCTACTCATCCCCAGCAGACACCATCAAAAATCTCAAGTCCTACAGGCTTTATACGCTTATATGATTGTTGAGTAGAGATAAGAAGAAGAAGACAGTCCATTTAAAACAGGGTCCATTTAAGACAGTGTTTGTTTAAGACAAGATTGGTGTAAGACAGGGTTAGTTTAAGACTGTGTTCTTTTAAGATAAGCCTGCCCTATTTTTATGAGAGAGAGAGGGGGAGTAGGAATTTTTCTTCCTACACCCAATTCCCCAAACATATAAAAGAAATATTCCTTATTCAAAAATCTCTGTAGCTAAACAAGAGAACATACTCTCACTGTGGTGGTACAGAAGTTTGTTTAGAATCAGCCCACACATCTTCAAGCGGAGGAAGGGTCCAAGGAAGTTACACTACGGTCCTTAATTATTTAGATTGTATTTCCTACTAGTGCCAATTCAAGTTGACAAAACGTTCTCAATCTACAGCTTCTTACTGACACATCTGAAATTGTTTTTTATACTTAACTCTCTTGCCCTCGGTGGCTATTTCTAAATTATTCTTTTTTTTTTGTTTCATTAATATTTGTAATTATAACAAATAATATTGAGTTTAAAAAAAAAAAAAACAATGGTTGCCTGTAAAGTCGGTTTTACGGGCGAAGATTTTACGTGACAACGGTAGAATATTTATTGATATGAATATAATTAAATTGCACACAATAGGAACAAGGAATTGAATGAAAATAAGAATTGCACAAATTTTAACTATAGAAATATATTTTGTTTACTAAAACATTGTACATGTAAACTTAAACTTAACTAATTCCTATTTGAGTGATTTTGTTGAGGATAGGACGATGATAGGAGAAATATGAAATGAAAGGAAGTGTTTCTGCTGTAATGTGTCTTGCGAAAGTCAAGTCGATAGTTGTTCCTTTTAACGTAGTTGACTTAGAAACGTTTGATACGCAATCAAGATTATACGTATTTTTCATGAATTTAAGAAACGAGTTGTCAGGCTTTACGTTTTTGTTAAAATCACCACACAGAAGAATCGGTATACTAGAATCAACTTGCACGAACGGTGGCACGTACTGGCTGTTGTGAATGTACGGACCGAGTCCTTGCCATAGTAACATTTCAATATCCTGCATACTAGCTCCTGGATGAATATATATACAGCACCGAGTATAAACTTGAAGCTAGTATTAGCGGCGAAGCAAGTAACTTCAGTCATGCACATGTCACCCTTGGTTTTAATGACACGAGTTACGTCTGTAATCGCAACTTGGAACACTTCCGCCGTAGATGTCAATGATAATTTACGATAGATCGCCACTCCACCAGCCGCGTTGGTATTTGAAAATCAAAACACTTATTCAGATCGAAGGTTCAAATTTTTGCTAAATAACTTTGAAATTAAATAAAATTTGTAATTGTAAATGATGAAGTTGAAAATTAAAACATTTACTTAAATTAGATGTTAAAATTCTTGCTCAACACAGTTTAAATAAAGTTTTCTTATATCTGCCACTTTTTCTTAATACAGTAAAACCCCGCTATAACGAACCCTGGATATAACGAACCTTCCCTTATAACGAACCCACGCCGATTCCCAATTCCATTCCATTGAAAATACCATCGTTATAACGAACTTTGCGATTTTTAGAATAACGAACTACCCCTATAACGAACCTATTTTCGGTCCCAAAATAATAAAATCTATTTAAAATACTATGCTTATAACGAACTTAGAATTGTAATTTAAAAAAAAATTAAAACAACAAAATTTTGAGCATATTTCAGCTCGCGAATCGCGATTTCAAAACAATAAATTTAGCGGCATTGTTTGTTTGATTTTTGCTGTATGTTGTATAAATTTTTACACATTATACTTTTTATTAATTAGAATATCTTTGCATCCATTAAATTTGAAATATAAAAAATGCAAATGGCTTCCAAAATGAAGAAAACAAAGGCATTTTAAAAATAAAAGCATTATTTCATAAAAAAAAAAAAAGGCCATTTTCAGAACTTTTCAAAGTGAAACAACATAGGCAAAATGTTAAGAACATATTAAAATAAGAGAATATAACTTTTCTATTATAAAAGATAAAATATAAAGTTATTAAAAATTGTTACAAAGAGGAATCAACTTTAACTTTTGCCGCGATCGCGATCGTACGTTTTAGGGCTAAAAAAAAAAAAAAAAAAAAGTCCAAATAAACGGTCCCGTGATGAAACAAAAATTATTTTTATGCCATTAACTATGGCGATTTTAAAGTCAGCAATGTTTTGCATGGCAGGTTAAAAAAAAAAAAACTAAATCTAGACCTAGAAGAATATGGGGAAACATGAAATGGAAGAAAAACACTAACTTTATTTGAATGGTGCAATGCTTGGAAGAATGCTTTGAAACAACAAGGTATTAGAGCCATTTTTTCAAGTAAAAATTGTATTATATAATGTGATAATGATGTTTTAAAATCATTTCATATCTTTGAATATATATTTAATAAAACTTTGCCTAGGATTTGTCTTGATTTTTAACTTAGACATAGAGGTACATGTATGTTAATCATAAGAAGAACCTATTATCTAATGATTTCTATTATTATTCAGTATTAATATAAAGAAATTAGTCAATTAAGGGAATTAAAATAAAGTGACCACTATTAAGAGGCAGCCTCTTCTTGTGTGTATGGCTGTTTTTTAATTATACGGTCTAAAATTTTTGAAAAGTAAAAAAAAAATAGCCAAACCGTGGCTATAGTGAACCGTGGCTATAGTGAACCAAAAGCTCTGTCCCATTGGGGTTCACTATAGAGGGGTTTTACTGTATTTGTAATTTTAAAGAATCAATTCGAAAATCAAAACATTTATTCAGATCGAAGGTTCAAATTTTTGCTAAATAAATTTGAAACTATTTAAAATTTGTAAAATAATAATTAATTAATTAATTAATTTTAAACTAATAATTTACTTAACACTATCAACATTTATCAATAGTATGACATAACCTATAAACTCAGTTTCTCAACTTTTGTGTCAATCTAACAATTAATCAATCAATCATAGTTTACGATAATGAAATATCAGTGTACAATTATTTACCTTTATTGTTGTAGTTGTTGTAAATGACGAATCTAAGCACTCCACATTTTCACTACAGACACTGATATATAGCTAGCAATAAATATGTATATATATATATGTTTCTATGAAAATGTTAATCTGCAAGACGCAGGTTATCATCATCCCTTTTTGATTTGTTTTTGTCACTTTTTGGCGTTCCGAAAATAAACAATAAAAGGCTGTATCAGACTTTACTAAGACAATAAAGATTTGCTTAAAATAAATGTGTACGAAGATGTTGCATTTGGCGACGAGGATATAAGAGTAAGTACCCTCGAATTTTGAAGTAAATATTTTTAGAAAATATCTTTGATTTTGCATATAATTGAAAGTAAATTTTAAAAGTCACAAATTGCAAAGTTTTAGGATGCAAATTTAAGAAAGAGTGAAAAAAAAAAAATGGCTAGTTACCAATTTAAGGAATATAATGAGGAAACTGAAACTTTTGAAACGTTTTATGAACGATTGGAACAGTTTCTCATATTGGAGGAGGCAGGGGATGAGAAGAAAAAGGCTTATCTCCTAACCCTCATGGGAAGTAAAACATATGGTGTTTTGAAGAATTTGTGCAGTCCTATTCTACCTAAAGATAAAACTTTTGATAACCTAATAGATATCTTGAAAAAGCACTTCTCTCCAAAGCGCTCAATTGTAGTAGAGAGGTTCATTTTTTTTAAAAGAATGCAATTAAAGGAAGAAAGCATCTCGGATTACTTGGTGGAAATTAAGCGTTTGGCTTCCTCATGCAACTTTGGAAATTTTCTGGAGGATTCTTTACGTGATAAAATGGTTTGTGGATTATATAATGCCAAAATACAAAATAGAATTTTGTCGGAGGGCGACATTTCTTTAGCTAAAGTAATTGAGATAGCATTATCTATGGAAGCGGCCGAGAAAAATACAAAATTATTTCACTTGGAGCAGGGTGAAGATTGTGTAGATAAGTTGAGGATGGAACGCAAGGTTGAATCAAATTTCCAGAATGGCAAATGTAAACATTGTGGTAAACAGCATAAAGAACTATGTAGATTTAAGGAGGCGATATGCTTTAAGTGTAATAAAAAAGGACACATTGCCTCAATATGTTGGAGCAGTAGAAGAAATCTAAGGCAACATCAGAATCAGCCAGGAAATATACATCAGATAGGAGACCAAGAAGAGGAGGAAGAGTATGTCCAGAAAATTATAAGCGTGACGATACCTGAGTATAAAATTAATTTTGCCTCAAGTGACCCTCCCTATCTGATGGAGTTAAAAGTAGAAGGAAACTTTATTAAATTTGAAATGGATACGGGTAGTGGTCTAACACTGATATCAGAAAAGGATTTTAAAAATAGTCTTCAACACTTGAAATTGGAAAAGGCGAGTATTATTGTAAGAACTTATGATGGTACCGTGGTACCCATTCTGGGTAAAATCAATGTCAAAGTGGAGTGTCAAGATATTACTTACAAACTTAGAGCGTTGGTGGTGAAAGGAGAAAAGAGGGCTTTGATGGGAAGAGAATGGATAAATAGATTGAAATTGGGCTGTTTCGCGGTAAAACATATGCCTGTGGAAAATACCATTGAGGAAATTTTGAAGGAAAATCAAGCCCTATTTGTGGAGACAACCGAACCAATAAAAGGTTTCACATTTTCAGTAAACATGTGTGATGTGAATCCAATTTTCCATAAGGCTCGTCCGGTGCCTTTCGCCATTAGGCCAGCAGTTACTGAAGCATTAGACAAAATGGTGGCTAAGGGTTATCTATGTGAGGTGGCGAGCAGTAAATGGGCCACTCCTGTGGTTGTAGTGCCGAAGAAAAATAAAGAGATCAGAATTTGCTGCGACTTCAAGGTAACTCTAAATAAATATTTGGACACTGCGGCCTATCCCCTTCCCACACAGCAAGATTTATTCTCCACATTGGCCAAGGGAAAATACTTTTCTAAATTGGACTTGAGGAACGCTTATCTGCAATTAGAGGTGGACCCAGGCACCCGACCGTTACTAACGATAAATACTCATAAAGGGCTTTTCAGGTTTAAGAGAATGCCATTTGGATTGGCAAATGCGCCCAGTTATTTTCAATCTGTAATGGATAGGGTTTTGTCAGGTATAAGAGGCGTAATTTGTTATATTGATGATGTCCTTATAGCCACAGCATCAATTGAAGAACATCTGGCGTTGTTGAAGACTATATTTGCTCGCTTGGCGAAGTATAATATCAAACTAAAGAAAGAAAAATGCCTATTTTTGCAAAAAGAAATTGAATATTTAGGACATCTTGTCACGGAAGAGGGCATCAGACCTTTAGATCATAAGGTACAAGCAATACAGAAGGCCAAAACGCCTACGAATATCTCTGAATTAAGGTCATTTCTTGGTTTGGTAAACTTTTATGGGAAGTTCATACCCAATTTGCCAGAGCTTTTGAAGCCTCTTCATGAGCTTCTTCACAAAAAAACGTCCTTGGGTTTGGACAAAGGAATGTGGAGAGGCCATTGACAAGTGCAAGAATAGCATTACCTCTGAGAGGGTGCTAGTCCCTTATGATGCGACTTTGCCATTGTGTTTGGCCACTGATGCATCGCAGATTGGAGTGGGCGCTGTGTTGTCACATATTATAGAAGGCCAGGAGAGACCGATTATGTTTGCCTCACGGACTTTATCGGTAGCAGAACAAAATTATTCTCAGATTGAGAAGGAGGCTCTAGCCATTATTTATGGAGTTACCAAGTTTCATCAATTTATTTATGGAAGAAAATTTATTCTTATTACAGACCATAAGCCATTGGTGACCATTTTGGGCTCAAGATCAGGAATCCCCACCTTATCTACTTCAAGATTGCAGCGTTGGGCGCTTATTTTGTCAGCTTATACTTACGATATTAAATTTCGAAGAACTCAAGACCATGGGAATGCAGATCTTCTGTCACGTTTTCCTGTGGGCTGTGAAGAAATTCCAAGATTAAATAATGTCTATGCTTTATCCTTTGTGGAAGAATTGCCGATCACAGCAGAGGAAATTGCCACGGAAACTGAAAAAGACGAAGTGCTCTCATTGGCCAAATTTTATACTCAGCAAGGCTGGTCTGAAAAGGTGGCTGATCACCTCAGACCTTATTTTCAAAGGAAACTTGAGCTAACTGTAGATGGGGAGTGTTTGGTTTGGGGAATGAGAGTTGTCATTCCACCATCTCTCAGAATAAAAATGTTGAACTGTCTTCATGAGACTCATTCCGGTATGAACAAAATGAAGGCTGTAGCAAGATCACATTTTTGGTGGCCAAATCTAGATACCCAAATCGAGTTTTTGGTAAATAAGTGCAGAAGCTGTCAGCAATCCCAGGATGGGCCAAATAAAGGAAAATGGCAACCCTGGAGATGGTCAACCAGACCTTGGCAAAGAATCCACATTGATTTTGCAAATAAGGAAAACATTAATTTATTAATAGTAGTAGATAGTCATTCGAAGTGGATCGAAGCCATCCCAATGAGAGAGACCACCACACGCAAAACCATTGAGCAACTACGGCGACTTTTTTCTTCCTATGGTCTACCGGAGGAACTTGTATCTGATAATGGACCTCAGTTTACTGGTAGTGAAATGAAAGGTTTTCTGGAAGGAAATGGAATTAAACAAACATTGATCCCGGCGTACCACCCGCAAAGTAATGGCTTGGCTGAAAGAGCGGTTAGAACAATTAAGACTGCCCTGGATAAAAATAAAAGGAAAATTGGGGATACCATTCAAGACACCTTATCAAAAGTTCTTCTGGCATATCGAAGCACCCCGCATGTGACAACTGGAAAGACTCCATCAGAGCTCTTTATTGGGCGTGCGCTTCGAACCAGAGTATCGTTGATACATCCCAGCTTGGCATCTAGAGTTAGGGACCAGCAAGCCAGGCAAATGAAGTATGATCGGCGAACCCATTTGGAAGAATTCCAGATAGATGATTTAGTGTGGTGTAAAAACTTTAGAGGTGGTGATAAATGGATCCCAGGAAAAATTGTGGGCAAGAAGGGAACTAGAGTCTACACCATTTTGATCCACGGACAGGTAAAGGCCTATCACAGGGATCAAATTAGAAAAAGGTGGAGGAATGGTGAGGAAGATGAGAGTGGAGATGGAGAGCGTCAACCCGAGCACTCAAGAGGAGCAGGTCCCAGTGCCATAATCTCGGAGGTTGTACGAGACAGAGGTTATATGGAGTCGCTGTCGCCAGGACTAACTAGCCAGCGGTCGGATCAAGATTCAGAGGTTCAGAGTGATACAGACGATGGAAAGTCATTGGAGCCTCTTCGCTCGCTGGACCCCGAGGCCTTGAAAGAGGAGGGTCCTGTCCTAAGGCGGAACCCACCTCGAGCGAGGAGACCGCCTGTGAGATTTCGTGTTTGAAGAGAGAAGATGGTGATATATAGCTAGCAATAAATATGTATATATATATATGTTTCTATGAAAATGTTAATCTGCAAGACGCAGGTTATCATCATCCCTTTTTGATTTGTTTTTGTCACTTTTTGGCGTTCCGAAAATAAACAATAAAAGGCTGTATCAGACTTTACTAAGACAATAAAGATTTGCTTAAAATAAATGTGTACGAAGATGTTGCAGACACAGCTGACGATACTTTAACCACACGTGTGAACTTGTATTATGACGCTTTCTTGTTTTTCCAACGCCAAGAACGTTCGAGAAAGACAAAGACAGAGACAAGCATGCGCCGATTCAATGCGCCTAATTCTCTAGCGCTGCGCGCGCAGCACTCTCGTTCGATGACTCATCGTAACGTTACCGGGCGTTACACTTTTTCATAAGTGACTCCCAGCCGCAACCTAATTTAAGACGTTGTCACGTCAAAAAAATTATTTTCTATATATACACTCTGTTAAAAATACACTCGTGTGAAATTGTGCCATTTCCTGGGCCATTCAGCTAGTATATATGACCTGGCTTTGCATGTGTTCTTCTCGAATGAACATTCCCAAAAGAATCTTGTTTCTGTCCTTGAAATATATGAGGCTGAAATATTTGAATAATATTGCAGGAATTGACTCTAGCCCTGAAGAGTTAGGACAGTGAGAAAACATGAGCAGTCATTGCTATAATCCTCTCCCCCACCAAATAACCCCACTCAAGATTCCATGAAACTCCCTTTATATTCTTAAATACAGATATAACAGGGTCCTCTAATACTAAAAGAATGCCCTTTGTCATTCAAAATTCAAATAAAATAAAATTTCGGGAGGTTGAATTAATGTACTAAAAGAGGAACCTCTCCCTTTGAATATGCATTAAAATAATGCATTAGGTTTATTACCCCAGTAAACATGTTGGTTTTTGTCTGAATATACTAAAACTGGTGTTGCTGCTCATTTTATCACCACCTTTACATTTTTTCAACCTTAGTGTTTACATAGTGATTATAATGCATATTTATAGGGACAGGTGCCTCTTTTAGTACAATATTCAAATATGTATCAGTGCAATGAAAGTGTAAAAGTTTGTATTAGAGAATGTAATAATGAGCTCAAAAATTATAATTTTGAATTCTCTCTTCAATTTTTTTTTTTTTCAAAAATAAGTGTTGTTCTCATTTTACTAATCCCTCCAATTCTGCAAGATTGAGTCCATTCAAATTGTTCCTAATATAACCACTGATATTTTTATAACTATCCCGAACTATAGGTAAATGAGATCTACTGGAATTCTATAAGAAACTCATATTCCATTAAATGATTTTATTCTTTCTATGCCAAATGATCAGTCAAGAGATATTGGAAAGGATTGAAGGAAGAATGACCATTTCCATTATCTTGGGTTGGTCCCTTTGAAGCGAACTGAGAGGAGGGAGATGCCAGGTATCAAATGCTGAGAAGTAAGAAAGGATTCTATTACCAGATGACAAAAGATTGATGAGGGAGAGCATTCCCAGACTTTCCCCGACTGTAATCGAATATCAAACTGCTTTTTAAATTCGAATAAAATTATAGTTCAAACAAATTACGCATCATTCATATAAAATATTTTCAAAATATGCAAATCTAAATTTTCTATGAAAGAAAAAGACAGGACCGGGACTTGAACTTAGACACTGCTTAAAAAAAAAAATGTAAACCCAATTGATATATTTATGAAATTTTCCTTTATTTAGGATTCAGTGGATTTTGGCACACACTTGTGTTAAGAGGACACTGTTTTAAACGAACCTTGTCTTAAGTGAGCCTACCTTAAATAGGCTTTGATCTTAAGAACAACCCCAATACAATATTAGAATGTTCCATGTGGTAGACCAATCAAGATAAACAATTAAAAATACCTACCAGTGATGCCCTTCCAATATTTATAAATAGGAATTCATTACATTTGAAGAAATAATTGCGCTGATGGCATTATATTTTTATATATTTACAGATTGCGTGCTGATATTTAATGATATAAGTAAAAGTTCCATAGAATGTGAAAGTTTTATAAGGCTGAATTTTATAACTTTTAAGATTTAAAAGTCCTATATCTGGTAATTTTAACAAATGGTCATAGTCAAATATGTTGAAAGGTGTGAACAATTGGACAATATTTTTATGGAGAAATTAATCTGTTGTTAGGTCAATTTTGATGACAATCTTATGTATATAGTAAATTTGTGTTGTATACAATTGTGTTGTATATATAAAATAAACATTTGCACACCAGTTGACAAATAAACGTTATTAAAACTAAAAAAAAAAAATTATAGTAATAATCACAATATCTAAAATACCTTCATTAAAAATAATTCATACTTTAACTAAAGAGGGTAGGTGTTTTATTCTTTATTTAACTCCACCTAACCTCTTTAAAGCCTCTAATTATGGCTGTATGATCTTAGCCTTAGAGAAGCTTGATTGGATGCATATGTTGATTCAACACCCCAAGGGATCAGAGCTTTCGGTTGAATTAAAGGAAGTGTTGTATTAAGGTTAGATTATTAGCTAATCATCTAACTCACTAAAATAATATTTTTTAAAAATTGCTTTGTAATATAAATTAATGATAATAATTGAAACCATTGTGTCTGTACTTTATGCATTTATTTTTTTATTTTCATGATTAACTTTAAGTATCATGGACAAAATGGCAATAATACATATTTTTGAAACATAAATAATTACAAATAATATTTTATTCTAATTGAAGAATATAGCAGTTGAAAGGAAATAAATATGGAAAATAAAAAGAAAATTTAAAAGTAATCATGAAGATCTTTTTAAAAATTCCCTTATAGATGTCTGTTTTAGCACTGAAATCATATTCAGGATGTATTCCAGATGGTCTATTTAAAAAAAAAAAAACATGCATGTCTTTCTTCCTCTGGAATGTGTTTTAAATAACTATTGTATTAAAGACATCCACTTCTGCTGCAGGTGTTATTGATTTTGTGTTTAAATCTTTTATAATAATATGGAAATGGGATATTGAAATAAAATGTTATCATAATCATTGTGGCTAGATTTTATGAATATTTATTTATTTGAAAGGAAATTATTTGTATATATATATTTTTTTTGTTTATCCCTAGTACACGTGGTACAGGCCATGATAATCATGGTGGGTAGTTAGCGACTGCTTTTTTACTGTAAGCGCACCACATGTCTACACATGTGAAAAGCAGTTCGACTTTTCACTTACAAATGTGCCAGAGCCCCGTTTGGTTACTTGCACTCGCTGGTGGGGTTGGACTTTTGCAAGAATCGGGGGGGCCATTGGAACATTTTTTTTTAAACAGAAAAAAGTGACCAATGCGGGATTCGAACCCGGGTCGTAGTGGTCGAAAACTAAACAGTTTAACCAGCCTTCCACCGACCCCTTATTTGTAAATTTTCAAATAACTTAATATTTCAATGCTGAAAATTAAAAATAAAATAATATTATTAATTAGCGCATGAAGCCTAAATTCCTGTGTAAAAAAAAAATAATAACACTCGCGACATTGCGCAACGGCACTGTGAAGTGAAACTTAAACTAACAGAAACCAAAAGTGCGCAGGTGCGATTCTATCGGCGCCCGCCGATCGTCGCCGCTTGCCGTAATACCTTTTTAGTGGTAAAGTTGTATGTATAAAAACATTCATCTGTCAAAATTTGAATTTTAAAATGGTCGAACTATTGGAACTGTCGTATTATCGATACTGTCCAATTACGGTTTGTTATTTGATAGGCCGGAGGTCGAGACATCAGAATATGGTTGAATTAAGGTAGAGTGTCGAATTTGCGTGTGTCGAATTATGTATTACAAAATGATTGTCATTAAAAACATTTAATTTTTTGCAGAGCTGGAAGCTGCTAAGATTATCAAGGGGCTAAAGGATGTGAAGGTTAACGAGGGTGAAGATGCATCCTTCACCATTAAGATCTCTGGCAAGCCTAAGCCATCAGT
This sequence comes from Cordylochernes scorpioides, assembly GCA_030710605.1. NCBI lineage: Eukaryota > Metazoa > Arthropoda > Arachnida > Pseudoscorpiones > Chernetidae > Cordylochernes > Cordylochernes scorpioides. The sequence goes on along the minus strand of CP092873.1, from coordinate 60,884,534 downwards.
GAAATGGTAAGTTTGTAATGTTTTGGTATTGTGGGAACTTGTTGAATAACCATAGTAAATTATCTGCCACCAGGACCAAGGACGGAGCAGAACTGAAGGTGGACAAGAAGAGGGTGAAGGTGGTGGAGGAGGCAGAAGACTCCCTCACTCTGGTCATCCAGCAGGCCAAACCAGAGGACCAGGGGTCCTACGGCTGCACTGTGGAGAATGAGGCTGGACAGGACTCCTCTTCTGCCAAACTCACTGTCAAGGAAACTCCCAAACCTGAGCCTGAACCTGAGGAAGAGAAGGAAGGTGAGAACAATATGTTAAAAGTTTCATCTAAAAAAATCTCTTTTATCTGATTATATACATGTATATGTATATTAAAAACAAAAATAGGCATATCCTGATAACTCACATGAGCTTTTTAGATGGCTCCATGTGAGGAAACCTCTCTATAAAAGACAGTTCTCATCGCCCAAATTACATTTTTTTTTACTATTCAGCAACTCCCTGGTAAGAGAACACCTCTCTCTAAAGGACACTTAGCTCTGCAACTTGGTATTAACCTTTACAAAGACATTATATTGTATGGCTTTTTTTTTATTTGCCAAAAAGCTTATCATGTAGTGCCATGGCTAATACAGAGGTCAGCCATCTAGGAACACCATTTCAGTCTGTCCTGAGCAATTCTCATCACCCCTCCATATCTTTCAATTCCATACCATTGTTTGATGTTTATCAAACAAAAGAAAGATATGCCACTCCTGGTTCAAGCCTGCAAGAATCTGAATCAAAACAATTGCACGACCAAGGATAAGAAAGGTAGAAAGAAATTTAGCCAAGAAAAAAGAGGACAAAATAAAATGAAAAATGGCCACTTTATTTTCGATTTTATTGATGTAAAAGCAGAATATTAGAATCAAACTTTCAAATTTCTTCTTTAGAAAATATTTACCTCTTCAAGGGGTAAAAACTATTTTCCACACAGAGGCTCAATTATCTGTGAACAAAACATGGAGTTATTTCTTTCTGTTATATACTTGGGAAAATTGTATTTCAGCTATTATTCAAAAAGGAAAAGAAGTTGTTAGATTTATTCAATAATAAAAAAAAAAAAAAGGAGGCTTCTCATCCTCAAATATTCACTTTTTTTGGACTGTACTGAATATGAACCATATGTTCCTAAATCATCTACTGGAGTAAGAGAGAAATATATTTTAACTTAATGCCACATAGAGATTTACCAGCTAACACAAACCGAGAACACTGATATGAGCAACCTCAAGCAAAAATACATTATGATTGTAAGCCTACTATTAAGAGTCTTCCATCAACAACCTTTTCTGTAAACAGCTAGTGACAACTGAAAATATATTTTTTGGATTCAGAATAGAGAATAATCTAATTATTAAGTTCTGAAGATTATTTGTTGGTTGGAAGTTGGTTTGGAAAAATATAGCTTGTAGTGTGTCGATTTATTAGTCCAGCAATGGCCCAGAAAAGTATTTCAAAGTTAGTGTTTATTGGTATTACGCCTTAGCTACATTTTATTGGAAGTCGATAAAGGAAGCCAGAAGGACAACACCCTAAAATGTCCATTGGGTTCTGAATGACTTCCGTCGATCTGCCGCGCCGCACCACGCAGCGGTGGTCATCTTCTATTTCATGGCCCCAGCTTGCATGTTTGCCGACGGCGTGGTCTGTGATCCCAGCAGGCTGGAAGGTAGTCTCTCAGCCCCCACAGTACTCCCCTTCCTGTGGCAAAGTCACGATACGGTGCACAAAGTGATTAATTACGATACACATAGTGTGATCAATAATTTCCAGGAATGCTATATATTTAAAGAAATACAAAAGTATAATAAAGTTTTATTTGAAATTTCTCAAAATAATCACCGTCACTATCTATACACTTGTTCCATCTTTTTTTCCAGATTTCAAAACACCTCTGAAAATCCTCATCATTCAGGCTTTTTAAAATATTCTTAGTATTCACCTTTATTTCAGGTATTGAGTCAAATCAACGTCCTTTCAAGACTTTTTCAATATTAGGGTAAAGGAAAAAGTCTTTGGGAGCAAGGTCAATAGAATAGGGTGGCTGGGGTAGTAAAGCAATTCCGTGTTTAGCCAAATAGAGTTGTACAGTGACAGCCGTATGTGGCCGTGCATTGTCATGATGCAAGAGCCAATTTTTCTGATGCAATTTTTCAGGTCGTTTCTGACACACAGCCTCCCTTAAATGTCGCAATACATCAAGATAGTAATTTCGATTAATGGTCTGACCTTCGGGCATGAATTCACAGTGTACCAATCCCTTTACATCAAAGAAAGTAATAAGAAGTCACTTAAGCTTCAATTTGATCATCCTTGCTTTCTTGAATCTTGGTTCTCCAGGCTCTAGCCACTGGCTTGATTGACAGACAAAAGGACAACACCCTAAAATGTCCATTGGGTTCTGATTGACTTCCGCCAATCTGCCGCGCCACGCCATGCAGCGGTGGTCATCTCCATCTCCTATTTCATGGCCCCCGCTTGCATGTTTGTAGACGGCGTGGTCTGTCATCCCAGCAGGCTGGAAGGAAGTCTCTTGACCCCCACAATCTACATCAACCAATAATTTATTTAATTCTTGACATTTCAGTGATTCACTGTCACTCTCCTCACAAGAAATATTATTTTGAATCCTATTTCTACTTAATACATATGCGATTTTCTAAAATACATGTTAATCATCACATATCCGCATATATTGAGAAATAAATAAGAGCTTAAAAATAAAAGAGACTTGTAAAAATTAAAAAATAATAAATATAAAATTATATACATAAACTTTGTTTAAAATATTTGTCTTTATTTACATATATAGGGTTGTATATCCGAAGAACTAATTATTAAAGAAAAAAATAATAATTTAAAGAAATTAAATGACAAATTTTTAAAAATATATTTTGCAATGCAATTATTGAGCACTTTTGGAACATATACCACTCTGTCGTTTCAAACATTTTGTTTTGTTTTATAATCATGTTTCTTAATCTTTTTTACTTTAAATTCGAACTAATATTGTAATTTATTGAATTAAATTGTGAATAAAGATTTCTAACTTGTATTCTAAAAAAAATGTTTCAATAATGTCGTCATTTAGTGTTAGTGCTCGTCAAATTGAAAAAGAGAAATTAGATATTGTTAAAACCCAATTTATAAATTTAACTACTAAACTAAATCATTCAAGAATATTATAAAATTTATTATTTAATAATGAAAAACTAACTTATCTGAAAATGAAATGGTTAATATGTTAATGTACAAATAGTTTGTCAAATTTTTCCGATATCAGGTACACTACTTTCTAAAATAATTCAAAGCTTCCACTGTTTTAACCCAAAATAGGAAAGTTATTTTGATTTTTGGCAATTTATAAAGGCATATATGACTAGAGTTGAAAATTTTTCTATATTTGCAACCCATTACAACAAGTGATAACACAGTCATTTGAGGTCAAATAATGATTCAAAATTTTAAATTAAAATCAGTTCATGATAAAGCACAATTTAGATTATTCTTTTGTCTGATGATGGCAACAATACTGTTACCGAAATGTCACACACTATTAAATTATTTGGATTAGGTCTTATTTTCTTGTATCTATAAAATCAGTGCAGAATATAAATTGTACAAAGATTCTTTAGCTGCTCAAAAAAAAAAAAAAAAAGAAACCCCTTTACTCATTTTTCAAATGGCCTTGTAAATATAAATAAAATTTATTTTTATGTGTATAACTATAAATGTGTATTTTTATTATATTTCAATTTATACACCAATACTTTTGATAATATAGAATATTGATCTTGAGGATAGAGGTAGCCATTCATAGTTCTTTAAAATGAAAGACCTTTCGCCAGAAAAATGTTTTTATTTTTTCAACGTTTAAAAATTAAACTGACGAGAACAAAAGAATTTTGACGAAACAAAGTTCAAATCATCAAGAATGAAACATTGGAATAAAGCATATTAAAAATTTGAGTAAATAAATTTTAACTCAGTTAAAGAGACAGTCTGCAAAATATGGTGTTTCCATAGAATGTTTACTTATTAAAACATATGTAAGTCACAAATATGAAAATATAAAAGCTTATTATGTTTGAGTTGAAAAAATCGATCACACACACATAACTTGGCCTAACATGATTGAGCCTCCAATGAGAGATCACCTCCTTGAGAGACCAGGAGTTGCTGTGTTTTCTGGGCTTTCATGGGGGACTCTACTAGTATCGATTATATATTTTTAAAAAAGCATCACCTCATTGTACAATTGAAAGTTTCTGATGGATTGTGCCATCTTTTGGAATAAATATCAACTGATCATTGAGTTCTTAATAAAAAAAAAATCAAGAAGAGCCAACCATGTACATATTTCAGGCTGTTGGTCCACATCAGCTTTGTGTCATTAGATAGATGGTGCAAAATATCAACAACCTTTAATTGCACAATCATATTTTTAATTATTTAATATGATCCTTTATATTCTCTCCCTTGTACTATTTTTCACCTATCATTATGCTGAATCTATAATATTTTTACACTTTCTTACATATGTAATGTATGCAGTGCTCGAAGCTGCTAAGATTATCAAGGGACTAAAGGATGTGAAGGTCAATGAGGGCGAAGATGCATCCTTCACCATTAAGATCTCTGGAAAGCCTAAACCATCAGTGAAATGGTAACTTTGTAATGATTTGGTTGTTGTGGGGAACTTGTTTAATAAACATTATCTGCCACCAGGACCATGGATGGGGCAGAGCTGAAGGTGGACAAAAAGAGGGTGAAGGTGGTGGAGGAGGCAGAGAACTCTCTCACTCTGGTCATCCAGCAGGCCACACCAGAGGACCAGGGGTCCTACGGCTGCACTGTGGAGAATGAGGCTGGACAGGACTCCTCTTCTGCCAAACTCACTGTCAAGGAAACTCCTAAACCTGAGCCTGAACCTGAGGAGAAAAAAGGTGAGAAATATATAATGATAATTTTCTTGAAACCCTATAGAGAACACACATTCTTCTCAAATTTACTCTTAGTTTTTCCATTTAAAAAATAGTAATATTTATTTTTGGTCATGAGAGCCCTCTGTATTGAATCCCTTATAATGAAGAGTTGTCAATTATAAATTTTACAAATGGCTTTATTTATGCACACCGGTGAATGCCTGTTGCAAAATTGAATTCTACTCCTTGAAATTTTAGGCTAATTTCAATATGTATTCTCAACCCACATGATTATCAGGGTCTAGTGTATTTGGGATAGGTAACTGCAAAATAATTATCAAGTAATCTGATTTTTATTGAAAGTAGATATAAGGTAGGCATTTTTTAAAATATATCTTAGAGATATCAAACCAACCTAAATAGGAAAAAATGTTATGATAAGGCACAATTTGGTGTATAAACTATTAATACAAGGTAATAAGACCAAATCAAAATAAATAAATTGTGTGTGACATTTCGGTAACAGCATTGTCACCATAATCAGACAAAAGTACTAAATGAGAAAATATATCACAGCATATTTTAATTAGTTACTGTAATCAACTGTGTATATATAAACAAGATACACAGCAGTTAAGAAGAAATTTTCTAAAAAACCCTAAAATATTATTCTTAGAATTAAAAGTGGGGGGGAAAAATTCATTTTTTTAGAAATAATTAAAAATAACTGTAAATATCAATGATATTTCCTCTTTCTTTCATTTTGTTAATTGTATCACAATTTTTTTTTTATATATAAAAGTTTCTTTAAATTGTCTCTTAAAGAGTAATTTTGATCATAATCTCGTATCCTTTTTTCTTTTAGATTGAAATTATTATACCCTGTGATTTTTCTATGTTCTACAAGTGCAGAATATTCTCAATTTTATCCCATTTTAAAGCATATTTATGGTTTTTCATTCTTTCTTTTAAAGTTCTTGATGTTTTTCCTACATAAAATTCGTTGCACTTTTTACATTTCACTTCATAAATTAAACCTGCTCTTTTTGGTAATTGGGTGTTCTTATGATGTTGATATATTGAGAAATAGGGTTACATGGTTTTCTTGAAATTTTTACTTTTTTTCATACTTTTGAATATATTAGTAAAATTTCTTGCAAACTTTTGGTTTATAAATGGAAATGTGATCAATTTGGCTTCCTGGTTTTCAAACTTTAGGTTATTAATAAAATTATTATTATCCTTTTTTTGGTTCATATCTTCTATTATTCTATCTATCAATTTGATGGGGAAATTCTTTATTGGTTAGTTTTTTTTAGGTTGTTAATTTATATATTTCTTTTAACTGTATCATTAATGAGTGAACTTTTAATTCATCTAAAGTGAAAAATCCAGGTAGCCAAATTCATTGTTAAAACCCAATTTATAAATTTGATAAAGAATAATAACTAAATCATTCAAGAATTTTATAAAATTTGTTATTTAATAAAGAAAAAATATTGTTATTTTGCCAAAATAATTCAAAGTTCCAACAGTTATATTTGAAAAGTTAATAAAATGATTCCTATCATAATTCAAAATAGAAAAGATTTTTATTTTTAAGAAAATTATCAAGGCATACATGACTGGAGTTGAAAAATATTGAATTTCTATATTTGCTACCCATTATTACAAGTAATAGCAGCCATTAGATCAACGCATGATTCAAAAAATTTTAAATTAAAAAAAGTTATTCAAATAAATATAAATTATTCATTTATATAATTATATTATATAATTATTCAATTATATAAATTATATAAATTATTCAAAGATTCTTTAGCTGAATAAAAAAAGAGAAGTCTTTACCCATTTTTCAAACATTTTAATGTGTATAACTAATAAAAACTTCGTATTTTATATTATTTTCACTTCTATTAACTAATATTTTGTTAATATAGAATATTTATTTTGAAAATAGAGCAATCCATAAATAAATCTTCAATTAAAAAGGCATATATTAGATCAAAATATCATTTATTTAACCAATATTTCAGTTGGCTGAATGCCAACCTTTATCAAGGTATTATAACATATTAATATGTGTCAATAGCATTTACACAAAATTCATTTTATCTATAATATAAATGTATATTCCAATTTTTTTTTCTCCCCATTAAATATAAACAAAAATATTTTAAAAACTTAATTCTGTTGACGTTATGTGGCGCTGAGTTTGTTGTTGACACACATTAATATGTTATAATACCTTGATAAAGGTTGACGTTCAGCCAACTGAAATATTGGTAAAAGAAATTATATTTTGATACAATAAATGCCTTTTTAATTAAAGAATATTTATCTTGCCTGAACGGGATTCATAGTTCTTTGAAATTAAATACACTCCAGCCAGAAATTTGTTTTTACTTTCTCAACCTTTTGACATTAAACTGACGCGGACAAAAGATTTTTGTCAAAACGTTGAGAAAATAAAAATAAATTTCTGACCGAAATGTCTTTTGTTTTCAAGAAATAGAATGTTCATAATTGCAATAAAAATGATTTATTCAATCTTTTTTTAAATACTTGATTCTAATATTTCAGTGACCTGCTGTCACCTTTGTCAAGGAATTCTATTTTGATAAAGTCTATTTGACACCAAATTTTGAATGATTTGATATTTAAATTACATAAAGTGTGCAGAGCATTGATAATGAAACGTTGGATTAAATTATATTAAAAAATTTAAATTAAATTATTTTAAACTCAATTATATAGAGACAGGCTGCAAAATGGTGTTTTCCATAGAATGTTCACATATTAAACATATGTAGGTTGTAAAAATAATAAAGTAAAAAGATTACTATGTTTGGATTGAAAGAATCGATCACATAACTTGGCCTAACATGATCAAGCTTCCGATGAGAGATCACCTCCTTTAGAGACTGGGATTTGCCATGTTTTTTTGGGCAGTCTTTCATGGGAGCCTCTACTGGTATCTCTTTAAAATTATATATATATCTCATGATTATTATAATTGAAATTTTCTTATGGATTGTGCCATTTTTCTGAATAAATATCAACTTTTGATCATTTAGTTTTAATTATTCCAGAATATCCTTTCTTGATAAAAAAAATCAAGACGAGCAAACAATGTACGTATTTGAGGCTGTTTGTCCACATCAGCGTTGTGTCAATAGATAGATGGTGCAAAACATCAGAAACTTTTAGTTTCCCAATTAGATTTTAAATTATTTCATCTGTTCTTTGTATTTTCTCTTTTTTACTATTTTCACCTATCATTATGTTGAATCTATAATCTTTTTACACTTTCTTACATATGTAATGTATGCAGAGCTGGAAGCAGCTAAGATTATCAAGGGGCTAAAGGATGTGAAGGTCAACGAGGGTGAAGATGCATCCTTCACCATTAAGATCTCTGGCAAGCCTAAGCCATCAGTGAAATGGTAAGTTTGTAATGATTTGGTATTGTGGGAATAAAAGAAAATAAGACCTAATCCAAATAATTTATTAGTATGTGACGTTTCGGCAACAACATTGTCACCATCATGTCTGATGATGGTGACAATGTTGTTGCCGAAACGTCACACACTAATAAATTATTTGGATTAGGTCTTTTTTTTTATTATTATAATCTATAATCTAAATTGTGCTTTATCGGTATTGTGGGAACTTGTTGAATAAACATTGTAAAATATCTGTCACCAGGACCAAGGACGGAGCAGAACTGAAGGTGGACAAGAAGAGAGTGAAGGTGGAGGAGGAGGCTGAAGACTCCCTCACTCTTGTCATCCAGCAGGCCACACCAGAGGACCAGGGGTCCTATGGCTGCACTGTGGAGAATGAGGCTGGACAGGACTCCTCTTCTGCCAAACTCACTGTCAAGGAAACTCCTAAACCTGTGCCTGAACCTGAGGAGAAAAAAGAAGGTGAGAAATATATAATGATAATTTTCTTTAAATCCTATAGAGAACATACATTATTATCATATTTACTCTTAGTTTTTCCACTTAGAAAAGAGTAATATTTATTTTTGCCCTTGAGAGCCCTCTGTATTGAATCCCTTATATTGAGGAGTTGTCAATTATAAATGGTTTGATTGATGCACAAGTATCCAACCACACCTGTGTGTTGCAAATTTGAATTCTAGCTCCTTTATATTTTAAGCGCCTATTTTGATGTTTCCTTAAACCAAACATGTGTATCATGGTCTGGTGTATTCAGGATAGATAACTGTATAATAATTATCAAGTAAGCTAAATTTTATTAAAAGTAAAAGCAACATAGGCATTTGGGTCCTCTCATATTTCTTAGAGATATCAAAATAACCTAAATAAGAAAAAAATGTTTTAAATACAGTTGCTGGACGTGCAAGAACATGTTTTAAGTCAATGCCTTAACGCCTTATAGGCTGGCATTCTTTTTTAACACAGTTTATGCAATAATCATAATGCTGTTTATCCAACTGTATTTCCCACTTTCATAGGTTTCTCCGTCTTGTAACCCCAAGGAGAATCCTCTGTAAGACCTGTGTGTCTTAATAAAGGCTTTTGTGTGTATGTGTGTGTTTATCCAACTGCCATCTAATACTTTTAAAAGTATTTCAAATGTAAAGCATAATAAACTAGAAGAATAAGTTTTGTATCTAATATCATAAGCAAGTGAGTGATAAGAACATAAATAAAGGGTCTTAATACTTTTGACCCGAATGGCTCAAATTCTAGTCCTTACCTACCTGGTTGTCAAGCCTGAAGTACGCAAGTTCACGTCCCAGATTTCTAAAAATAAATATAAAATCGCCATCGGCCGATGTGAATGCCCATCTATCGGAATCTTGTCCCATACCTTCTTGCAGCAGGCTGGGGGGGATGTCAGTTGATCCAATGACATATAAAACGTCATGTGAGACCACTGTTCCAGCAGCCTCTATTGCCTATCTTTCTTCCTTGTTTGTTCATTTTTCTTTGTTCGTGCACTTTTATCACTTTCCTATCGTCTTTTTTAAAGATAAAACCTATACATAGTACATTTACCACTCAATACTACTTAAAATCTGAAAGTTTGGTAGATGATAATAAAGTATATAATTGATGTCAACTGCTTCTTTGCCTCTTTGTGTGAAGACTGCTTCATAGTTTATCATACTAAGATGAGCTATTGGCAATAACTTTTATCTTTTTAGTTTAAAATAATTATTATATAAATGTGAAAATAGCTTATTTTTGATAATATTTATCTAACTTTCTCTACTCACTGTCTATATAGTACCTGGAGTGAATTTGTATTTTGAACGATATAAAAAAATTGAGCAAACTAAGGTTAGTACCTTAGTAGTATCTGAGTGAAGGTTCTTCTGTGAAAAAGCAAATGAGCTTAGGAACCTGCTGTCTTCATTTCTGTCTTTGGCCAAGGGCTTGGTTTTATAAAAGTTGACATTGGCACACTGAAACATCTCATTTGGAAGTTTGAAATAATGTTTAATAAAATTGACTAAAACACATCAACATTTACTTTTATTCCATTGTTTCTGTGATCTACTGCTATCCTTTTTCAAAGATAATTATATTTTCCTTATTGATTATAAGTGTTCAAAATATGAAATTTTATTCAACTTCATTTTCTTATTTTCAAATTCTGATTCATTGCATGTGTGAGTGTGTGTTCTGCATTTTTAAATTCAGATATATAGAATTTGCAACCCAATAAACAATATAATTTTTTCTTCTTATAAGAGGTAAATGTGGGTTACTAAATTATCAAAATGAAAAGTAAAATGTGAGTTGTTTAATTTTCCTGGAGCAATATATATTAGGTATCTAATATATATCTAATTAATTAGGCTTTTCTATCTAAATTCTTTCATAAAAAGCTATTTATTTTAGCTTCCATGCTATGGGATCCAAGCTTTTGCCAACACTTTCCTATAGGATTAGAATTTATAAATCATTTTAGAAACATTTTGCAGCTTCAGAGTTTTTTTATTCTGGTATCAGTATTCTCAAATTAATAAACCCTTTGGACTTTTTAAAGTTTAAAAAAAAATTTTCTCTATAGCAATTTTGTCATCATGACAAAGGTAATCACAATGATAAGAAGAATACTAAGATAATAATAAGAAATTGTGTTTCTCAGAAAACTATTTTATTCTTATCTGCTATCTTGTTTACACACTGATAACATTAACTATTTAAAACACGCTGTGGTAAAATTTCTCATTCAGTACTTTTGTCTGAGGATGGTAACAACACTGTTACCAAAACGTCACGCACTATTTATATATTTGGATTTGGTCTTATTACCTTGTGTTTATAATTTTGTCATAATCTATGTAAATAAGGAAGAAAATTTGTGGGGGTATTTGTGTTCCTCATATATTTCCACACTAGTTGGCTTATCCTTTTAATACTTTGTCCCCATATAGGGTTGCGTCTGTAAATAGCTACTGTTCAATTTTTAACTCTGAAAGATGAAAATTAGCCTAATAACAGGCTAATTTGTATATTTTGTTTGTTCCACATACCTGGGTAAAGTTGGGTCATTTGTTCAATACTTTTATAAAATCACTTCAGGATCATTGGCAAAAATGCTTATTCTCAAGGTGTGATACTCTTAAAGTCCTGAGAGAGAATGACTTTTTTTCCAGAACAAGAACCTGCCAGAATAGTGAAAGGCATGAAGAATGTGTCCATCACTGAAGGAGAGGATGCCTCCTTCAACATCAAACTTGCTGGGAAGCCTAAGCCCTCAGTCAAATGGTGAGTATTTGAACCTTTCTCACTTCCTAAGCCTTTTGCTTGGCACAAGCCAATTTAGCATTTTATAATTAATTTTAACTACAAAAAATATATTTTTAAATTAATTCTTTGAACATTTTTTTAAAATAACATTTTAAACTAAATAAAAAGTTAGTTTGTATTCGACATTTTTCTCATTATATACCTGTATAAATATTTAATAAAGAGAGCCATAAAAATAAAAATATGAAATATATATTTTTTTCAGTATTTTTCTAAAATCAAATTATCTCAATTAGCTTCTAAATGTACTGGAATCAAAATTATCTCGACATCTCGACCAAATTATCTAAAATATATATATATATATAAAAGTGCACAATTTTATAAAAGCAAACGCTATAACCCTCTAAATTTAAGAATTAGTCTTGCCAGTGTGTTTGACAAAAACTAAGGTACTCTTCAGAAGGATTTTCCCCTTTTTTTACAGATAAAATAACTTTTCCTACTGCAATGGTAAAATATTGGGAGATCCTGGTTCCTCAGTGGTGAACTCACATTATTTCACCATCTAGCTCTCCACTTAGCAACATTGTTTAACAAGCCAATTTCTGCTACCAGGACCAAGGACGGGGCAGAGCTGAAGGTGGACAAGAAGAGAGTGAAGGTGGTGGAGGAAGCTGAAGACTCCCTCACTCTGGTCATCCAGCAGGCCACACCAGAGGACCAGGGGGTCCTACGGCTGCACTGTGGAGAATGAGGCTGGACAGGACTCCTCTTCTGCTAAACTCACTGTCAAGGAAACTCCCAAACCTGAGCCTGAACCTGTGCTTGAACCTGAGCTCGAACCTAAGAAAGATAAGAAAGTTGAAGATGGTGAGATTGCTTTAAAATTCAAATATTAATATTTAAATCTTCATTTTGAATATTACAATTGTTTTCTCTATGGGCCCATTTTTGCACAAACTCATGCATACCATAATTGTATTATTTAATTCATTTTTAAAACTTAAGAATATCCAATTAGTCCTATATTTTGGCAATAACCATAGAAGAGTATAAATATTTGATCATTTAATTCTATCACTGAATTGTAAACAGAGCTTCTTTTGACTTTTATTCATCATTGATAACTAAATAATTCAGGAAATTTAGCACTTTTTTTTTTACAAATGCAAGGCTAAAGCATATTCAGAGAATAAACTCATCATTGGTTAATTCTCAAAGCAGTTTCACCAGTTTGATTAACAAACTACTCTGCCTTTGTATTGGGTCTTTTTGCTTATAATAAATAAGTAAAATATTAGGGTACCATCTTTTGAATAAATTTTATATATTTTTAGCACTATGTTTTCTTATATAAATCACACATCAAACCTACTTCTGCCAACTTCTGCCATGATAGAAAGTATTAGATAAAAAAAGCCAAACCTTCTCTCATAGAATATTTTCTATCATTGATTATATATATATCATATGAAACCTTATATAGTTCTAAAATATATATATATATAAATATATTGAAAATAAAATAGGCATATCCTGACCCGCTCACATGAGATTCTGTGGTTTGGTTTTTCTTGATTTATCAAGAAAATTGGTTGGCCAATCAGGGAGCAGATTAAATCAATGTTTAGTTGATTTCTGTACCACTAGATGGCACTATGCCATCTAAAACAGTCATGTGAGCATGTCGGGATATGCCTATTTTATTTTTAATATCAACACCTGACCTTTTTTTAATTAATTTTATATATAATATATTAGTTTAGTTGATAATTTGAAGGATTTCTTGTGGTAAAAATCTTTGAAGAATTTATACGAAAGGGGCTTCCCAATCGCACTTAAAATTGTACAAGTGATGAATTGCTTCAATTCTTACTTAAAGATGGCATTTGTAGTTGATTACAAAGCTCAAGAAATATGAAGCTTATTTTAAAAAATATTGATACAGTTCAATTCTGATTATAGATCTGAGTCACAAAAGAGGAAGAATGGAAAATCATGAATATGTTCTAACTTGTTCAACATAGAAAAATAACCTTTCATTTGATATCTTCAACCTATAAGAAACAAAAATACTGATTATATGAAAAATTATTTCAAGCAAATTTTTACATAAGTCATTTAAAAAAAAAAGTTGTAATCAACAAAAGGGATTGGTAAATTTTAATGACACATATATATTCACTTTTAGCTACAGTGAAATCTCATAACAGCAACTAGCCAAATGAACCTGGCAACGCCCAGGTTTTGCCTTAGGATATTTCCCCCCAGTGCATACATATTTTAAAAAATGTGTTTTTATTTAAATTCTATTTGTTACATCTATAAATTATGCTGGCTTCACGCTGGATCTCCCCAGTGAATGTTTGCCCTACAAATAATGCTTGAAATTAAACACTTTATGGTATATAATACAAACAAAAATTTATAATGTCAAGCATTCTAAAATATAGTATTACAATTCAGAATTTGATAACAAAATTAGAAAATAGCATAAATATAAAATCTTCTAAAATAATCCATAGTAAACTTCTAAAGCATGTACCATATAATTTTAGTAAACTTTAAGATGACGCCTTAAAAATCTGAAAATAAAAATGTAAAATTTTACAACGATATTCATATATTGTTTTATTTTGGTTTTTATATGAATATATATTAAATCGATAAATTTTAAATTGATCATAAAAATGTTTAACACATAATATTAATTCCACATATTTTATAACTACCACACACAATATAAGTTAATACGATATATATTTAATTCTTTATAAGTAAGAAATATTTCATTCATTTAATAAGAATTTAATATACACCCATACCTCGCTTTGCGTCGGGGTTACGTTCCAAAAAAAACATGACACAAATTGAAACGACGCAAAGTGAAAATAAATATTCTATAGAAAGCCATTTAATGATCGAAGATAGGTTCCAGGCTTACGAAAATACTACCCTTTAAAAATAAAATTGAACAAAGTAAAATTTTTTCAAACAAAAATAATATACAAAAAATATATTCAATTAAACAAAATAAACTACATATTCATTTAATTTATGAAAATTTAATTTAAATTAATCACTGTCTGATGAGTCCATAGTGGCTGTTGTCGTAGGTCGGCTTTCTTTCACAAAAAATTGGTCCATTGTTTGTTGAACAGCTTTTTTTTTCAACGTAAGATAAATTTCCTTGTAGCAATTGATATTCGTAGCTACCGCCTGGGACACTTTTAAACTCCTTCCGCTTTAGGATCATTTAAAAAAAAAAATCTCCATAGCTTCGTCAATCAAACACATCGCTTTAGAAATTTGTTTGGAGGTTAAATTTTGTTCTTTGGAGATTTTATTATTTTAGCATCTAGTGATGTTGCAAATTTTGCAGCCTCTCTTATTTTATCCCCATCTCGATCTCTAATAGTTCTGACAGTTGTTGCAGCCAAACTAACAGCCTTTGCTATCTCCACAGCCTTTTCTCCCTTATCAAATCGTCGCAGAATATCTAATTTTGTTTCCAAGCTGATAGTTTTTTTTAGTATTTTTGGCAATTCTACCAGCAGCGCCCTTTCCTTCATATTTGGGTAAAAAAAATTACAAATATATGTAAAAAAGATATAACTCTGTCAATAAATAAATTGGTGAAATATATACATCTTATATAAATATTTGTATCTTTTTTGTAACCAAAAACACCACGTAAAACTTTATATATGTAAATTTATTATTATCTTTTTAAAAAAGCACAACACACTACATTACCTCACACTACGTAATTAAACTGAACTCTAAAATAAGCACAACAAAGTGAAAATAAAATTGTATTAAATTTGCGTTAATTTTTAGTTAGAAAGGGAATCCCCAAATTTTGATGGCATGGCAAAATCAAAAACAAAGGTGTTGCCATATTTTAGGAAAAAAAATTAAAGACTCGAATCCAAAACAACGCAACTTCGAAAATCTAACGACGCACAGTAAAATCAGTAAAAATTAAGCAGCGGCGCAACTTTGAAAAAAACGCAAAACGAAATGACGCAAAGCGAGGTATTGGTGTATAGCACATCATTTATATTTAAATGATAGACCCATTATTTCATTTTATTTGTTATTCAAAATTTTGTAATTTTGATGTTCAAGTTTTTTTCTGTTAAAAATAAGGCTGTTAGAACAAGGTTCCACTGTACTTTATTTTTCTATCCTTCCTTTTTACTTCCTATGACAAAAATTACTATTTTCGGGATAACACACAAAGTTGCATATTCCTAGGGTCTAAAGTAATAGTAACTAACACACAGAAAAGTGTACACTCAAGAGTACCACAACAACAATAAAAAAAGGTAAATAATAAAAATAAAAAACCCTCACGGTTTGCTATATAAAAACAAAACAGTACTTATCTTTATTGTAGCGTTGGTAGGGATCGGACCGGGGTCACACAGGTATGCGAGGAGATAGCCAGACACGGATAAAGCAGGCAGAGAACACTTTAAGCATCTCCACACGATAATCCCACCACACTCCTCCTCGCAATACCATAGCCCCCTTATATATACAGACATGGCCACATTCGTCCAATGAGAAGGCGGGAGAGATTGGTTCACTATCAAACAAAAACAAAATCCTTCCCACTAAAACCTGTGATAAGATTAAAATGTGCAAATATTTGTAAATATAATTTGACACCTACAGTACCAACTCTTTTGTGGCATGTTGGGATACAAGTATTTCTCCCCTCATTTTATATATTTTTCTTAAAGTTATAACAGTTGTTTACCAAAATGTTATTTATAAATTACTTCTTTGATTTGATCTTAATACCCTGAGATTTAAAAATGATATTACAGTGGAGTCTTCCATGGTTTTACCCAGGGAAGTGGTCTTTCATCAGGGACACGTCAGTGCACACATTATGACTTATTCTTTCAACCTAAGCATAAAAGTGTTTTTCCTTTTTCAATTATGTGACATAGACTAATAAGTAGACATCCTCTAATAGTAAAATATTTAGTTATGTTTGAATCAAAATGAAATAAATACTAAAATAAGAAGTAAATTTTGTCTATAGAAATTTATTTATAAAATAAAATCACCTCTTCCACAAGCTTTGGAAAATTGAGAAGTGCCAATCCAGAGACCATGGTTTCGGGCTAATGGACCTCGTTGGTCCAGGGCATCTTTGTTTTCTGCTAGCAGTATGGTCTCACAACTTAACCAAGTTTGTTTATTTCCAATCCTCCAGTATGTACACCTATTTTATCAAAATCAGCTAATATCATGATATGTTCAGTGTAGAGGTTAAATATTGTGATAGTATACTGCCTTATATCACTCCTTTTTGTGGTTTGACTCAATTAGTATTCTTGTATTCTGTCTTAACTGAGGCTTCCTGTTCTGTATATTGTTCTCTAATCAGGACAACTAAATGTTCTGGTACTGCCATAAGTCTTAGGGTTGACTAAAGTTTTGTGTGATTTTTACAATCAAAATCTACACTACTTTAAACCCAGGATGCATATGCTCTTCAACAGTTAATAAATGGCTTGTTGATCAAAAACTATTTTAGAAATTTTCGCATTTTTAATGATTGTTCCTTCATCAATTTATTGATTACAAGATAAATATTCAGTAGCATTTACTTGAGAGAGGACACAATGGACACTTTTCATTGCCAAAATTGCTATTTTATCAATTAGCTGCTCTGGTAAGAGGACACCACTTCATAAAGGTTATACTTTGGCTCTGTGACTAGGTGTTATTCTTTAAAAAGATGTTCTACTCTATAATTCTCATCAGGAAATCTTGCATTCAACGCAAAAATAGCTCTCTTCAAATTCGTATTGATTGAAAAAATTGTTCCTAAATATTTTGAAATCCTATGTAAGATTTTTTCAATATATTAACAAAGCCGAAGCAATTCTTTGGGTTGATCCAAAGTTCTCACTTTCAATATTTTATATTTACATTACATATATTTATATTATAAATAAAAAGGTGAGCCCAAATCCAAATGAATAAATAGTATGTGACAACAGCGTTTTCACCAAAACATCACACACTATTTATTTATTTATTTGGATTTGGTCTTATTACCTTTTATTTCAAATCTATTATCCAAATTGTACTTCATCATTACATATTACATTTATATGCCCTTTTAATTTTAAAAATAATGATCAAATTGTTTTGTTTAAGATAGAGTATGTTTTCAATTAGAGGTATACTAATAAATATACAAGAAATAAAATAATTTAGCATGTACTTTCTTTTTTTTTTTTTTAAATGAAACAAACTTCCTACTGCATGCCTCCTTACTGCAATGATAAAAAATATTGGGATGGCCTGGCTCATCAATGATGAATCCTCCCAGTGTTTTTTTCAGTTGAACTGCCATACCACACTATTATTATAATAGCTACTCTGCCTATATATCTGAAACTTGAGATCAATTCTTGGTTGAAGTATTTAGCAAACTATGGACATATGAACTTGAGGATATTAGAAATGTTAATAAATACTTGCATCAAGTTATGTTTTTCCTCAAATAATTCAAAAAGGGGTAAAGTTAGGCATAAGTTAAATATAAGGCATTAGCACACCATTAATATTAGAGCAGAATGGTTAATTAAACTGACAAAACTGCTGGGAGGGTTTGCCACTGATGAGCCAAGTTTTCTCAATATTTTTCATTGCATTAAGGACACATTAGAAAGTTTGTTTCATTTAAAAAAAACGTTTATGCTAAACGATTTCATTTCTAGCGTATAGATGAAGAACAAAATTCCAACCCTACCAGCGAGTGTTTGTGTCCAAACGGGGCTCTGGCATATGTGTAAGCATGTGGTGCACTTTCAGTAAAAGCAGTCGCTAACTACCCACCATGATTATCATGGCCTGTACTACGTGTACTAAGGATAATAAAAATAAAATAAATGCCTTATACATGTTTTGGATGCTTTCAGAAAATCTACCCATCAAGATACTGAAGGATCTGGAAGATGCCTCTGTCACTGAGGGGGACACAGTTTCCTTTACCATCAAGTTCTCTGGGAAACCCAAACCCACTTCCAGATGGTATGTTATTATCACAAGAGTCATTAACTCTTTCTGCAGTGTTTATCTGGGCTACCTACTTTAAATAGGATATATTGTAATGTATGGGTGTGTGTGACAAACAAACAAAAAAAATCCTTTAAAGAGAGAATCATGTTAGATGGATACAAGGCGTAAGGAATCGTATCTTCTCCCTCAAAGCTTGTAGGAAAAGGTGATAGGGACACAATCAATCACAGCATAATGTATCATATTATATCCTGTGGACATCAATGTCATAAATGTAAAAGACTTAAATAATTTGAATGATTGTACATGAATTGCACAGAGGAAAAATGGGATGAAATGGCATTCAGATGATGACTGACCTGGCAACATATGATTCAGAAACTGCTATATCCCATGGTCTGTGTTGATTCAGGACCAAAGATGACGCAGAGCTTCGGCTGGTGAGAGACCGTATGAAAATTGAGGAGGCAGAAGACTCCCTCACTCTGGTCATCTCCCCTACCACAAGAGGGGATGAGGCCAGATATGGCTGTGAGCTGTCCAACGAGGTCAACAAGGTGTCTTCCTCGGCCGCCTTGTCTGTGGTGGCCAAGAAAGTCCTCAAAGAAGAGATCTTTGGTAAGTCAAAAAAACAGCTTCCACCCACCATCTCAGTAGAGATGCCAGTGCTTAATTCTATGTTTACAGCTGCTCCTGTCTTTGAGAGACCTCTGAAGGATGTGGAATGCCGAGATGGTGATGAGAACGTGGACTTCAAAGTGGTTGTCAAGGGGAACCCTGCTCCCTCTGTCAAATGGTTGGTGGCCTCAATCAACCTGTTCATTCTAACATTAGAATACACAATTGAACCTCTTTGATTCAACACCCAAGGGATCAGATCTTTCTGTTGAATTAAAGGAAGTGTTGAATTAAAGTTAGATGATTAGCTAATCATCAACTCTCTAAAATAATAAACACAAGGTAATAAGACCAAATCCAAATAAATAAATAGAGTGTGACGTTTCGGTAACAGCGTTGTTACCATCTTCAGACAAAAGTACTGAATGTACTGAATTTTCTCTATTTATTTATTTGGATTTGGTTTTATTACCTTGTGTTTATAATCTATAATCCAAATTGTGCCTTATCAATTGCTAAAATAATATTTTTTAAAAATAGCTTTGTAATATAAATTAATGATATTAATTGACACCATTGTGTGTGTACTTTATGTATTTATTTTTTTATTTTCATGATTAAATTTTTGTATCAGAAACAAAATGGCATTAATACATATTTTCGAAACATAAATAATTGTAACAAATAAATTTACTGGTAATGTGTTACTTTTCAATAATAATATAATCAAATATTAACTCTACAGACCTTATTAAAATATTAATATAAATATAATATATTAAATATTTTATTCTAATTGAAGAATATAGCAGTTGAAAGGAAATAAATATGGTAAATGAAAAGAAAATTCAAAAATATTTTTTAAAAATCATGAAATTATTTTTAAAAATTCCTTTATAGATGTCTGTTTTTGCACTAAAGTCCTATTGAGGATGTATTCCAGATGGTCATTTAAAAAAACATGCATGTCTTTCTTCCTCTGAAATGTCTTTTAAATACCAAATAGTTTTTATTGTATTAAAGGAATCTACTGCTGTTGCAGGTGTTATTGATTTTGTGTTTAAATCTTTTATAATAATACGGAAATGGAGTATTGAAATTTAATGTTATCATAATCATTATGTCTTCATTTTAAAAAGAGTTATTTATTTAAAAGGATATTATTTGTAAATTTTAAAATAACAAAAATATTTCAATGCTGAAATTTAAAAGAAAACAATATTATTAATTAGCGAACAAAGACTAAATTCCCACATAAAAAAAAAAAATACAATAACACTCACGACATTGCGCAACGGCACTGCAATGTGAAACTTAAACTAACCAGAAACAAAAGTGCACTGGTGCGATTCTATCGATGCTCACCGATCATCTCTGCTTGCCGCCACGGTAATACCTTTTTAGCGGTAAAGTTGTAATTTAAAAAAACATTCAACTGTCTAAATTCGAATTTTAAAATGGTCGAACTATTGGAAGTGTCGTATTATCGATATTGACGAATTAGGGTTTGTTATTTGTTCGGGACATCATAACATGGTCGAATTTACGTAGAGTGTCGAATTGGCGTGTGTCGAATTAACGAGGTTATACTGTAATAGGTGGAAGGAGAGACCAAATACTTGAATAAGTAAATGAAAATCTTGCTGATCTCTCTCAGCCAATACTATTCCTTTTATTTTCTTGGCATGTCAGTGTCTCTCTACCGCCTTCATTAAGAGGTTTTCTAATAGTTGCTCAAATTTTTTTTATTGATTATAGACAAAGAACATGCTTCTACAATAATGTACAAATTTTAAACGAATTTACAGAGGAGAAAATAATACATATATGCCTTTTGAATATTTATCAATTAGAATTCACAATGAATAGGATTCTATCTCCAAAGCAAACAACCATCAAGGATTACTTTACAAAAGTTCATAATTTTTTTAAATAAAATTTATAGCTTTTTATTTTTTTATATTCCAAATTTATTCACTTTCTTTTGAAAATTTTTCACTTATATAAAATAGTATTTGTAATTTTTCACATATGTGTATTAAAATAATTTTGTGCCTAACTAAAACTTAATCATGAAATATCCAAATAAATTAAATAAAAATGCACAATAGTATATCCCCCCCCCCCCCAAATTCATATTAAAATACAGTAAAACCCCTCTATAGTGAACCCCATTGGGACGGGACTTTTGGTTCACTATAGCCACGGTTCACTATAGCCATGGTTTGGGTATTTAAATTTTTTTTGAGGATATAATTAAAGGGCATGCGCAAAAAAAAAAAAAAAAAAGGCTACCTCTTAATATTGGCTGCTTTTTTCCCCCTAAATTAACCTATTTCTATATATTAAAGCTGTATATTAAAATAAAAACAAAATCATGTGAAAATATTGCCTTTTTGATCAGTTCCTCTGATAATTTAATTAGTATAAATGCAACCTGCCCCCCATATGTCAAAAAAATCCAAGAAAAGTATACCTTATTTATAAAAATTAAATAAAAACTTTATTAATAATATTTTAAAAGGTATAAAAATATATTTTAAATAAATATTATTATATTACAATATAGGATACAAAGGCTTACTTGAAGAAGTCTGTTATTTTTTTCTGCTTTAACATATTCCTCAAAAATTTGGTTTCATATCTAGCAAAGAAATCTTCATTTTTTTAAATGAAGCCTAGCTTGTACTAACCACGTATACAAGGCTTCTTCTAAAAGTGTATAATGACACTGACGATAGCGGCAATAGTTGGGATTGATTCCTCTTTGTAGCAATTTTTTTTTTATAGTCTTCTTTTTTGCCATATCGTAGAAATGCTACTTTTGCTCATTTTTATTTTCTTCCGAAGTTCCGCTTGCGATGTACCACTCTCAATAGCTTTTATGATGGTTAATTTCTTTTCAAGTGATATCTTGGTACGAGCGACTTTTTCTTTGGCACTTCCATTATCTTTTAAAACTGGTTTTAATAATTTAATCATGTTTTAAGGAATTTTCCTAATGTAGAGTTAAGAAATTTAGTTTTCAATAAGGCATGAAAAATTTATAAAAGTGCGCAGTATAAAAATAGAACGTGAATAAAAACACACAATGTCGCTAAATTCTTTGTTTTGAATTGCGATCTGTGAGCTAGAGCTCACACAAAATTTTAATTAGTTTTGAAAATTATAATTTTGGAATTTTAGAATTAAAATTAAAAGTTCGTTATAAGCATGGTATTTTTGATAGAATTTAATATTTTGGGACCAAAATTGGGTTCGTTATAGCGATAGTTCGCTAGTTTGAAAAGTGAAAAGTTTGTTATAACGATGGTAATTTTAATGGAATGGAATTGGGATTTTCGATGGGTTCGTTATAAGGGAAGGTTCGTTATATCCATGGTTCGTCTTAGCGGGGTTTTACTGTATATTACAAAAGTATATTTTATTCAAATATTATTTTAATGATTTAATATTTGGTTGTCCTAGAAAATGTACACTAGCAGTGAATGTTGTGATTATCATCTGATTTTAATTCAACCAAAAGCTCTAAAAAAGCCTTGGGGTGCTGAAAGAAGTTAGATTGTATATGCTATATGTACAGTAAAACCCCTCTATAGTGAACCCCAATAGGACAGAGATTTTGGTTCACTATAGCCACAGTTTGGCTATATTTTTTCACTTTTCAAAATTTCTAGACTGTATAATTGAAGGACAGCCATACACACTGGAGGAGGTTGCCTCTTAATAGTGGTCACTTTGTTTTAATTCCCTTAATTGATCTCTTTTCTTACATTAATACTGATTAATAAAAGAAATTATTTGATGATAAGTTCTTCTTATCATTAGCATATACAGTAAAACCCCTCTATAGTGAACCCCAATGGGACAGAGCTTTTGGTTCACTATAGTCACGGTTCACTATAGCCACGGTTTGGTCATTTTTTTTAAATTTTCTAAATTTTTAGACCGTATAATTAAAAAACAGCCATACAAACAGGAAAAGACAGCCACTTACCAGGTCTATTAGTATGAAATGCGAAAGTTTTCAGTGAATTCAAAAGTTCACCAATTCCATACAACAAAAGATTTTTTTATTTAAAGTAATTGCCCTGATTAGCTATACACTCGGACCACCTTTCAGGCAATTTTCGAATTCTTTGCCTGAAAAATTCTATTCCTTTTGAGTCGAACCAGTCAACAAATAATTTTCGGAGTATGTCTGAGTTCGAAAATTCCTGGTTTTTTAGGGCGTGTCCTAAAGATGTGAAAAGGTGGTAGTCCGACGGCGCTAAGTCTGGTGAGTACGGCGGTTGGGGTAAGAGTTCCCAGCCCAAGTCTTTTATGGTGTTATTGACCACCGTAGCGTTGTGGGCTGGGGCGTTGTCATGCTTCAGTATCAGCTTATTGTGCTTTTCACGCCATTCCGGTCTTTTTTCATTCAACGCCTCTCTCAAACTGTGCATTTGTTGTTCGTAGTGACTAGTATTGACTGTTTCGCCAGGTTTCAGGAGCTCGAAATATACTATGCCGGTCTGGTCCCACCATACACAAAGCATTCCTTTTTTTCCGAAGCGATTGGGCCTAGGCGTCTGTTTTGAAAATTGGCTGGGCAGGCCCCACGACTTTTGGCGCGTAGGATTGCTGAAGTGGATCCATTTCTCATCAGAAGTTACGATTCAGTGCAAAAAATGACTTCTGGAAAGCTTTTGGGTCATTCGGAGGCTATTTAAACGTAGGGAAACAGCACCTTGAGACACCTGGAGCTTTTTTGCGAGTTTCTACTGCGTTTGGGTACTGTCCTCATCCAACAAAGCTTGCAGTTCAGCATCCTCGAACTTTTGGGGTGGTTCCACGTGGTTCATTATCAAGTTCGAAATCGCCACTTTGGAATTTTTTAAACCACCTGTAACACTGCGATTTGCTCAGAGCGTGGTCGCCGTAAACTTCCTCGAGCATTCGGTAATCTTCAGTGGCACTTTTCTTCCAGTTGAAGGCGAACAACAAAACTTCCCGCAAATGGACACTTTTTGGCTCGGAAATCGCCATTTTCCACGGGCTCCAGAAATTTTCCACGATTTGAATTTTTCTAAAACTGCATGCGTGCTGATGCCACGTAAGCCAAAAAACAAAACGCCTTCAACAGTGCCACCGTCGGCTCAAATAAAGTTGCACAGCGCCCTCTGGTGGCCATTTTCACGTTTCATACTAATAGACCTGGTAATAATGGTCACTTTGTTTTAATTCCCTAAATTGATCTATTTCTTTACAGTAATGCTGAATATCAAAAGAAGTCATTTGTCTCTATGTCTAATTTCAAAATCAAGACAAATCCTAGGCAAAATTTTATTAAATATATATTCATAGATATAAAATTATCTTTAAACATCTTTATCACATTATATAATACAATGTTTACTTGAAAAAATGGCTCTCTAATACCTTATTGCCTCAAATACTCTTCAAGCATTGCACCTTTCAAATAAAGTTAATGAGTTTTTCTTCTATTTCATGTTTCCACATATTCTTCTTATGTCTAGAATTCCATTTGTTTTGAACCTGTCATGTAAACCATTTCTGGCCTTAAAATCGCCATAGTTCATGGCATAAAAAATAAATTTGGTTGTATCACAGGCCCGTTTTTTTTTTTTTTTTTTTTTTTTTTAGCCTTAACACGTACGATCGCGGCTCTCTTTGTAAACAATTTTAATAGCCTTCTATTTTATATTATAAAATAGAATATTATATTCTATATCATAATATGAAAGTTATATTTTCTTATTTTAACATGTTCTAAAATTTTGCCTGTGTTGTTTCACTTTGAAAAGTTTTGAAAATGGCCTTTTTTTAAAAAGTAATAATGTTTTTGTTTTTAGAATGCCTTTGTTTTCTTTATTTTGGAAGCCATTTGCATTTTTTCTATTTTATATTTGATGGTTGCAAAGATATTCTATTTAATAAAAAGTATAATGTGTAAAAATTGATACAACATACAGAAAAAATGAAGGTAAATGAAAACAAAAAATGCCGCTAAATTTATTGTTTTGAAATCGCGATCCGCGAGCTGAAACATGCTCAAAATTTTATTGTTTTAATTTTTTTTAATTACAATTTAAGTTCGTTATAAGCATTGTATTTTAAATTGATTTTATTATTTTGGGACAGAAAATAGGTTTGTTATAGGGGTAGTTCGTTATTTGAAAAATCACAAAGTTCATTATAACAGTGGTATTTTCAATGGAATGGATTCGGGAATCGCCTTAGGTTCGTTATAAGGGAAGGTTCGCTATATCCGGGGTTCGTATTAGCGGGGTTTTACTGTATATTTATATATATTTTTCTAAATTTGTATAGCTTATACATCACTTTTTGAGAAGCAGAAAATAAAAGTATTTTCAAAAATATTTTTATTTTAAATATAGAAGTGGCATCTTATTAAAATTTCAATATGTGCACCTAAATAAAAGCGATATACATTAAAACCCCTCTATAGTGAACCCCAATGGGACAGACTTTTGGTTCACTATAGCCACGGTTTGGCCATTTTTTTCAAATTTTCTTAATTTTTAGACCGTATAATTAAAAAAAAAAGCCATACAAACAGGAAAAGGCAGCCACTTAATAATGGTCACTTTGTTTTAATTTCCTAAATTGACCTATTTCTTTACAGTAATGCAGAATATCAAAAGAAGTCATTTGTTAATAGGTTCTTCTTATCATTATCATACTTGTTTATATATAAACCTATATATTATTTAAAAATTAAGCCAAATCCCCTAGGCAAAACATTATTAATTATATATTTGAAAGGTATAAGAGTATTTATGAACATCTCTCTCAAATAATATAATACTATATTTATTTGAAAAAATGCCTCTAATACCTTGTTGTTTGAAAGTGAAAAGTGAAATTTGGAAATCAGAATTGTCTTAAAATATCGTTATTTCCATCAAAGGAATAAAGCTCCGTGTATTCTGAATCAATTGAGGATGAATCAAAAGTATCCAATTCAGAAAAATCGGACGCGAAACATGTTGATACGATAGCGCGATCGGTAAAATTGCGAATAAAAAACGCCAATTTGCAAACACAAAATCGGTGATAAAACGGCCGGCCAGTGGGAATATCCGCGAACCCTGAATGAGTCATATACCTAACAATAATTCCATTCTAAAAATAGAACAGTAGTGGTAATTTTTGAGAATTTATAAGTCGATTTGTTTATGGCTCATGAGATACGGGGAACTTGGGGGAACTGTTTTTTTTTTTTTTCTTCTTCTTTTTTCAATTCCAGTTTCCACATATTCTTCTGAAGTGTATATTAAATTTTGTTTTTAACCTGTTATTCAAACCATTTCTGGCTTTAAAATTATTTGAAATAATGTTTTAGCCTAGGTTAAACTTGATATAGAACGCTTCTAAAAGGGCTTGCTGCCACTGTTTTTTTGTTTTTTTTTAAGAATGCCACTCTTTGTTTCTTTTCTTTATTTTGGAAGCCATTTGTATTTTTATTCTATTTCAAAATTGTCGAATGCAAATATATTCTATTAAATAAAAGTATAATGTGTAAAAATTTATACAACATACAGCAAAAAATAGAATGGAAATGAAAACAAACAATGCTGCTAATTTTTTGTTTTGAAATCGCGATCCGTGAGCTGAAACATGCTCAAAATTTTGTTGTTTTAAAAATTTTTAAATCACAATTTTAAGTTCGTTATAAGCATAGTATTTTTAATAGATTTTATCATTTTGGGACCGAAAATAGGTTCGTTATAGGGGTAGTTCGTTATTTAAAAAATCGCAAAGTTCGTTATAACGATGGTATTTTCAATGGAATGGATTTGGGAATCGCCGTGGGTTCGTTATAAGGGAAGGTTCTCAATATCCAGGGTTCATATTAGCGGGGTTTTACTGTAGTTTGTATTTTCAATAAATTTTAAAATGTATCCCTTTGTGAGGCTAGAGGAACAACATCCCATAGGCAAAGAAGGTCTATAGTGAGAAGTTGTATGTTGAAGTTGCCATTTAATTCCTATTTCCCTGTATCACACATCCTTAGCATCCTTGTAGGGAAGGTAGCAAAATCATCGCAGGATCTTTGATACACACAAGTACAGCAATAATTCTGCCTTGATCTTCTTGAGGAAAGATTGATATTAAGCACAAATGAGCAACATAATAAGTTACCTAAAAGAACATATAGCAACAGAACCCTATTGCATTGTTCATTAAGGATGGGTTTAACTAATCATTGGTTAAACTTCCTAGAGGTTTTGCCAATTCAATCCCCCAGACCACTTTTTAGACCTCTAATACTGTATTAAATTATTCTTGCTTATATATGGGAAAATCGAGGATGGAATCTTAGCATATTTTAGATAACTATGGACATAAGCTTTAAGGACAGTGAGAATTACATATAATTATTTCATCGAACAATACTCTCCCTCAAACAATAAAGACAAAGTCAGATATAGGCATAAATTAATTATAAGGCAATATAACGCACCATCTTTAACTAAGAAATAAATCTATCAGGCACAAATGTGTTTCTTTTACACAACTAAAATAAATATCTGTAGAAGAGGGAGAGGAGAACAAATATTCATACTTGATAGTTTATTCCTTATACAGTAAAACCCCACAAATACAAACCTTGGATATAGCGAACCTTCCCTTATAACAAACCGATGGCAATTCCCAATTCCATTCCATTGAAAATACCATCGTTTTAAATAATTTGCGATTTTTAAAACAACAAACTACCCCTATAACGAACCAATTTTGAGTCCCAAAATAATAAAATCTATTCAAAATACTATGCTTATAACAAACTTAAAATTGAAATTAAAAAAAAAATTAAAACGACAATATTTAATGCATGTTTCAGTTAGCGGATCATGTTTTCAAAACAATAAATTTAGCGACTTTGTTTGTTTTTATATACATTCCATTTTTGCTGTATTTTGTATAAATTTTTACACATTGAACTTTTTAAAAATATAATATCTTTGCAACCATCAAATTTGAAATAGAAAAAATGCAAATGGCTTTGAAAATAAAAAAAAACAAAAGTAAACAAAAGCATTCTAAAAAAAAAAGCTATTACTAGAATAAAAAGTCATTTTCGAAACTTTTCAAAGTCAAACAACACAGGCAAAAATCGCAGAACATATTAAAATGAGAAAATATAACTTTTTCTATTATAAGAGATAAAATGGAAGGCTATTAAAAATTGTTACAAAGAGGAATAAACCTAAACTTTTGCCATGATCGTACGTGTTAGGGCTTTAAAAAAAAAAAAAAGCGTCCAAATAAACGGGCCCGTAATGAAACAAAAATTGTTTTTATGCCATGAACTATGATGATTTTAAAGCCAGCAATGGCTTACATTACAGGTTCAAAACAAAACGAAATCTAGACTTCTAGAATAATATGTGGAAACAAGAAACTTAACCCTGGAAGCTTTATTTATTTTATAATAACTTATTAACTTTATTTGAAAGGTGCAATTGTTTAAAGAGTGCTTTGAAGCAACAAGGTATTAGAGCTATTTTTTCAAGTAAACATTTTATTATATAATATGATAAAGATGTTTAAAAATAATTTTATATCTTTGAATACATAATTAATAAAACTTTGGCTAGGATTTGTATTGATTTTTAAATTGGACATGTATTCTAATGATAAGAAGAACCTATCATCAAATATTTTTTTTTTATTATTCAGTATCAATGAAAGGAAATTGGTCAATTAAGGGAATTAAAACAAAGTGACTATTAATAAGAGGCAGTATTTTCTGTGTATATCGCTGTCTTTTAATTATACGGTCTAAATATTTTGAAAAGTAAAAAAAAAAAAAAGGCCAAACCATGGTTATAGTGAACCAAAAGCTCTGTCCCATTGGGGTTCACTATAGAGGGGTTTTATTGTATATTGATCGTCAACAGTGCAATATGATAATGAGATAAGAAACAAATTTCAAATACCAAGATCTCAATATTGAGCAATTATTAAGTATTCTCTCTAGACACAATAATAAGCCTAGGAATATTAGAGTACTTTTCTCAAAGAAAGGGCCAAAAGATATCTTAAAAGAAAAGGAACAATAATACATATTTCAGTAACTTTGGATGCACCATTTATGGTTCAATGTGTAGGGATGGCATAATAAAACTGTCAGGAGGAGAACACAACTCCATGTAAATCTACTTCTAAAATGAGAGCCTCAAATTATGATGCATTAGCGTGCCATCTGTTATGAAAATTCGAAACTATTATAGACGTGTATGATTCTTTTAAAAACTAAACAATTTCTACTGCCCTTACTGCAATGGAAAAAATATTCGGAGGGCCTGGCTCATCAATGGAATTTTTAAAAGAATCATACGCGTCTATAATAGTTTTCGAATTTTCATACCTAAATATGCTACGTGTGAGGGAATAGTTCAAAACCTGCTCTAGAGGAAATCCGAGGAAAAGGTAGATAAGTAATAATAAGTCTCAACATGCACATTTCATAGTTCAATGGATATGGACTGACCCATTAGATAGATGGTAAAGAACCTCACCTGCTGCAGAATGCCAATACTCTGACTGGATTACACACACAAATAGTAGAACTCATATATCTTCAGATTAAATGCAAAAAGATTAAATTCAGATTAAGTAGAAAAATCACAAGACAGGTAGAGGAATAAAGATAGGCTCATATGGTATCAAGAACTACAGAGACAAAACTTAAATCTATTCAAATTTTTCCTGCCCATCAAGGAAGGCAGTGCTACAAAATATAGACCCAGATCCTGAAAAACAACTCTATACGGAAATAATAGTAAAAGCAGATCAGTGTGTGTTTGGGTACATCTTAAAAATCTTTGTAGTTACAACATCTTAAAATGATACTTAGAACAATATGGATAAGATTAGCACAGCTACTGTACAAAAATGACATGCAAAAAAATCTAGAAGTGTTTTCTCTCTCAATCAGAGTGATATAATTGTGTCTTAACCATATTCAGACATATATGGGCCATTCCATTCCTTTGTCATGGGACTGCTAACCATCTTTTATTTTTAAAAATAATAAGGCACAATTTGGATTATAGATTATAAACACAAGGTAATAAAACCAAATCCAATCTCTCAATATATCAACAATCATAAGAACACTCAATTACCAAAAGTAGAAGGTTTAATTTATGAAGTGAAATGTGGAAAATGTGACCAATACTACAGTATAACCTCGTTAATTCGACACACCCCAATTCGACACTCGGCGATAATTCGACCATGTTCCGATGTCCCGACCTCCGGCCTATCAAATAACAAACCGTAATTCGACAGTATCTGATATATAGCTAGCAATAAATATGTATATATATATGTTTCTATGAAAATGTTAATCTGCAAGACGCAGGTTATCATCATCCCTTTTTGATTTGTTTTTGTCACTTTTTGGCGTTCCGAAAATAAACAATAAAAGGCTGTATCAGACTTTACTAAGACAATAAAGATTTGCTAAAAATAAATGTGTACGAAGATGTTGCATTTGGCGACGAGGATATATGAGTAAGTACCCTCGAATTTTGAAGTAAATATTTTTAGAAAATGTCTTTGATTTTGCATATAATTGAAAGTAATTTTTAAAAGACACAAATTGCAAAGTTTTAGGATGCAAATTTAAGAAGAGTGAAAAAAAATGGCTAGTTACCAATTTAAGGAATATAATGAGGAAACTGAAACTTTTGAAACGTTTTATGAACGATTGGAACAGTTTCTCATATTGGAGGAGGCAGGGGATGAGAAGAAAAAGGCTTATCTCCTAACCCTCATGGGAAGTAAAACATATGGTGTTTTGAAGAATTTGTGCAGTCCTATTCTACCTAAAGATAAAACTTTTGATAACCTAATAGATATCTTGAAAAGGCACTTCTCTCCAAAGCGCTCAATTGTAGTAGAGAGGTTCATTTTTTTTAAAAGAATGCAATTAAAGGAAGAAAGCATCTCGGATTACTTGGTGGAAATTAAGCGTTTGGCTTCCTCATGCAACTTTGGAAATTTTCTGGAGGATTCTTTACGTGATAAAATGGTTTGTGGATTATATAATGCCAAAATACAAAATAGAATTTTGTCGGAGGGCGACATTTCTTTAGCTAAAGTAATTGAGATAGCATTATCTATGGAAGCGGCCGAGAAAAATACAAAATTATTTCACTTGGAGCAGGGTGAAGATTGTGTAGATAAGTTGAGGATGGAACGCAAGGTTGAATCAAATTTCCAGAATGGCAAATGTAAACATTGTGGTAAACAGCATAAAGAACTATGTAGATTTAAGGAGGCGAAATGCTTTAAGTGTAATAAAAAAGGACACATTGCCTCAATATGTTGGAGCAGTAGAAGAAATCTAAGGCAACATCAGAATCAGCCGGGAAATATACATCAGATAGGAGACCAAGAAGAGGAGGAAGAGTATGTCCAGAAAATTATAAGCGTGACGATACCTGAGTATAAAATTAATTTTGCCTCAAGTGACCCTCCCTATCTGATGGAGTTAAAAGTAGAAGGAAACTTTATTAAATTTGAAATGGATACGGGTAGTGGTCTAACACTGATATCAGAAAAGGATTTTAAAAATAGTCTTCAACACTTGAAATTGGAAAAAGCGAGTATTATTGTAAGAACTTATGATGGTACCGTGGTACCCATTCTGGGTAAAATCAATGTCAAAGTGGAGTGTCAAGATATTACTTACAAACTTAGAGCGTTGGTGGTGAAAGGAGAAAAGAGGGCTTTGATGGGAAGAGAAATGGATAAATAGATTGAAATTGGGCTGTTTCGCGGTAAAACATATGCCTGTGGAAATTACCATTGAGGAAATTTTGAAGGAAAATCAAGCCCTATTTGTGGAGACAACCGAACCAATAAAAGGTTTCACATTTTCAGTAAACATGTGTGATGTGAATCCAATTTTCCATAAGGCTCGTCCGGTGCCTTTCGCCATTAGGCCAGCAGTTACTGAAGCATTAGACAAAATGGTGGCTAAGGGTTATCTATGTGAGGTGGCGAGCAGTAAATGGGCCACTCCAGTGGTTGTAGTGCCGAAGAAAAATAAAGAGATCAGAATTTGCTGCGACTTCAAGGTAACTCTAAATAAATATTTGGACACTGCGGCCTATCCCCTTCCCACACAGCAAGATTTATTCTCCACATTGGCCAAGGGAAAATACTTTTCTAAATTGGACTTGAGGAACGCTTATCTGCAATTAGAGGTGGACCCAGGCACCCGACCGTTACTAACGATAAATACTCATAAAGGGCTTTTCAGGTTTAAGAGAATGCCATTTGGATTGGCAAATGCGCCCAGTTATTTTCAATCTGTAATGGATAGGGTTTTGTCAGGTATAGGAGGCGTAATTTGTTATATTGATGATGTCCTTATAGCCACAGCATCAATTGAAGAACATCTGGCATTGTTGAAGACTATATTTGCTCGCTTGGCGAAGTATAATATCAAACTAAAGAAAGAAAAATGCCTATTTTTGCAAAAAGAAATTGAATATTTAGGACATCTTGTCACGGGAGAGGGCATCAGACCTTTAGATCATAAGGTACAAGCAATACAGAAGGCCAAAACGCCTACAAATATCTCTGAATTAAGGT
This sequence comes from Cordylochernes scorpioides, assembly GCA_030710605.1. Classification (NCBI taxonomy): domain Eukaryota; kingdom Metazoa; phylum Arthropoda; class Arachnida; order Pseudoscorpiones; family Chernetidae; genus Cordylochernes; species Cordylochernes scorpioides. The sequence continues at coordinate 60,851,515 of CP092873.1, read as the reverse complement.
CATTTCTTGGTTTGGTAAACTTTTATGGGAAGTTCATACCCAATTTGCCAGAGCTTTTGAAGCCTCTTCATGAGCTTCTTCACAAAAAACGTCCTTGGGTTTGGACAAAGGAATGTGGAGAGGCCATTGACAAGTGCAAGAATAGCATTACCTCTGAGAGGGTGCTAGTCCCTTATGATGCGACTTTGCCATTGTGTTTGGCCACTGATGCATCGCAGATTGGAGTGGGCGCTGTGTTGTCACATATTATAGAAGGCCAGGAGAGACCGATTATGTTTGCCTCACGGACTTTATCGGTAGCAGAACAAAATTATTCTCAGATTGAGAAGGAGGCTCTAGCCATTATTTATGGAGTTACCAAGTTTCATCAATTTATTTATGGAAGAAAATTTATTCTTATTACAGACCATAAGCCATTGGTGACCATTTTGGGCTCAAGATCAGGAATCCCCACCTTATCTACTTCAAGATTGCAGCGTTGGGCGCTTATTTTGTCAGCTTATACTTACGATATTAAATTTCGAAGAACTCAAGACCATGGGAATGCAGATCTTCTGTCACGTTTTCCTGTGGGCTGTGAAGAAATTCCAAGATTAAATAATGTCTATGCTTTATCCTATGTGGAAGAATTGCCGATCACAGCAGAGGAAATTGCCACGGAAACTGAAAAAGACGAAGTGCTCTCATTGGCCAAATTTTATACTCAGCAAGGCTGGCCTGAAAAGGTGGCTGATCACCTCAGACCTTATTTTCAAAGGAAACTTGAGCTAACTGTAGATGGGGAGTGTTTGGTTTGGGGAATGAGAGTTGTCATTCCACCATCTCTCAGAATAAAAATGTTGAACTGTCTTCATGAGACTCATTCCGGTATGAACAAAATGAAGGCTGTAGCAAGATCACATTTTTGGTGGCCAAATCTAGATACCCAAATCGAGTTTTTGGTAAATAAGTGCAGAAGCTGTCAGCAATCCCAGGATGGGCCAAATAAAGGAAAATGGCAACCCTGGAAATGGTCAACCAGACCTTGGCAAAGAATTCACATTGATTTTGCAAATAAGGAAAACATTAATTTATTAATAGTAGTAGATAGTCATTCAAAGTGGATCGAAGCCATCCCAATGAGAGAGACCACCACACGCAAAACCATTGAGCAACTACGGCGACTTTTTTCTTCCTATGGTCTACCGGAGGAACTTGTATCTGATAATGGACCTCAGTTTACTGGTAGTGAAATGAAAGGTTTTCTGGAAGGAAATGGAATTAAACAAACATTGATCCCGGCGTACCACCCGCAAAGTAATGGCTTGGCTGAAAGAGCGGTTAGAACAATTAAGACTGCCCTGGATAAAAATAAAAGGAAAATTGGGGATACCATTCAAGACACCTTATCAAAAGTTCTTCTGGCATATCGAAGCACCCCGCATGTGACAACGGGAAAGACTCCATCAGAGCTCTTTATTGGGCGTGCGCTTCGAACCAGAGTATCGTTGATACATCCCAGCTTGGCATCTAGAGTTAGGGACCAGCAAGCCAGACAAATGAAGTATGATCGGCGAACCCATTTGGAAGAATTCCAGATAGATGATTTAGTGTGGTGTAAAAACTTTAGAGGTGGTGATAAATGGATCCCAGGAAAAATTGTGGGCAAGAAGGGAACTAGAGTCTACACCATTTTGATCCACGGACAGGTAAAGGCCTATCACAGGGATCAAATTAGAAAAAGGTGGAGGAATGGTGAGGAAGATGAGAGTGGAGATGGAGAGCGTCAACCCGAGCACTCAAGAGGAGCAGGTCCCAGTGCCATAATCTCGGAGGTTGTACGAGACAGAGGTTATATGGAGTCGCTGTCGCCAGGACTAACTAGCCAGCGGTCGGATCAAGATTCAGAGGTTCAGAGTGATACAGACGATGGAAAGTCATTGGAGCCTCTTCGCTCGCTGGACCCCGAGGCCTTGAAAGAGGAGGGTCCTGTCCTAAGGCGGAACCCACCTCGAGCGAGGAGACCGCCTGTGAGATTTCGTGTTTGAAGAGAGAAGATGGTGATATATAGCTAGCAATAAATATGTATATATATATGTTTCTATGAAAATGTTAATCTGCAAGACGCAGGTTATCATCATCCCTTTTTGATTTGTTTTTGTCACTTTTTGGCGTTCCGAAAATAAACAATAAAAGGCTGTATCAGACTTTACTAAGACAATAAAGATTTGCTAAAAATAAATGTGTACGAAGATGTTGCAGTATCGATAATACGACAGTTCCGATAGTTCGACCATTTTAAAATTCGAATTTCGACAGTTGAATGTTATTTTACATGCAACTTTACCCCAAATGGTATTACGGCGGCGACGATCGGCATCGGCGGGCGCCGATGCCGATCGCGCCTGCGCACTTTTGGTTTCTGGTTAGTTTAAGTTTCACTTTGCAGTGCCGTTGCGCAATTTCGCGGATGTTATTGTTGTTTTTTTTTTACGTGGGAATTTCGGCATCATGCGCTAACTAATAATAATTTTTATTTTTTTTATTTTTAACATTGAAATATTTTAGCTATTTTTAAATTTATAAATAATTTCTTTTCTATATATATAAAAATGAATGTATGTGTGTCTGTTTGTTTGTTTGTCCTTTATGCCTGACCAAACCACTCATTGGATCGCCATGAAACTTTGGGAAGTTATTTAGTATAGTACTGGGAAGGTTTCTAGCAAATAAAATTTTTTAAATAACTTTTCGCCTAGAAATAATCAAGATAAATATTCTAATTTATCTGTTATAATTCAACAATCTGCTCTAAATATTATCATGATGATACGATGATTTTGTAATGTAGAAAATTAGGAAAGACAAAATTCAGGATGACACGGCAATTTATTTGAGACAAGAATAATGATACAATTCAAAGGCAAGATACTATTCCTTTAACTTCCAATTACCGAGGGAACCAATTAATATTGATTTTATTCAACTTATCGAGTATTTTTCAAGGGACCGGGAAAAAATGTTCACTTTATCGAGAGATTTGTTAAACAAACCTTTACTCGGGGGTAAAACCCGGGCGAAGCCGGGTACATCCATACAAGAATAATGATACAATTCCAAGGCAAGATACTATTCCTTTAACTTCCAATTACCGAGGGAACCAATTAATATTGATTTTATTCAACTTATCGAGTATTTTTCAAGGGACCGGGAAAAAATGTTCACTTTATCGAGAGATTCGTTAAACAAACCTTTACTCGGGTAAAACCCGGGCGAAGCCGGGTACATCCATACAAGAATAATGATACAATTCCAAGGCAAGATACTATTCCTTTAACTTCCAATTACCGAGGGAACCAATTAATATTGATTTTATTCAACTTATCGAGAGATTCGTTAGACAAACTTTTACTCGGGTAAAACCCGGGCGAAGCCGGGTACGTCCGCTAGTTAAATAAATAAATCTTTATAAAATGATCCACAATGATTATGATAACATTTTATTTCAATATTCCATTTCTGTGTTATTATAAAAGATTTAAACACAAAATCAATAACACCTGCAGCAGCAGTGGATGCCTTTAATACATTAAAATTTATTTATTAAAAGACATTTCAGAGGAAGAAAGGCATGCATGTTTTTTCAAAATGCCATCTGGAATACATCCTGAATAAGATTTCAGTGCAAAAACAGATATCTATAAAGGAATTTTTTAAAAGATCTCTTCATGATTATTTTAAAATAATATTTTAAAATTTTCTTTTTATATATTTACCATATTTATTTCCTTTCAACTGCTATATTTTTCAATTAGAATAAAATATTATTTAATATATTATATTTAATATTTTAATGTCTGTAGAGTTAATATTTGATTATATTACTGAAAAGAAACACATTTCCAATAAATTTATTTGTTACAATTATTTATGTTTCTAAAATATGTATTAATGCCAATTTGTCACTGATACTAAAAGTTAATCATGAAAATAATATAAAAACACACAATGGTTTCAATTAATATCATTAATTTATATTACAGAGCTATTTAAAAAAAAAATTTTCTTCTTATTCTTCTTTCCTATCTCTAAAAAAAAAAAATATATATATATATATATATTATTTTAGCGAGTTAGATGATTACCTAATCATATAACCTTAATTCAACACTTCCTTTAATTCAACCGAAAGCTCTGTTCACTTGGGGTGTTGAATTAAAGAGGTTCGACTGTATGTAGGACAAACATCCAGAACTTTAAAAGAAAGAATGAAAAATCATGAATATGCTCTGAAATGGGATAAAATTGAGATTTCTGCACTTGTAGAACATAGAAAAATCACAGGGAATAATAATTCTAATCTAAAAGAGACAAAGATACTAGATTATGAGAAAAATTATTTTAAGAAAACAATTTAAAAAGAAGCCTTTTTTTATTCAAAAGAAAGTTGCTACAATTAACAGAATGGAAAAAAGAGGAAATATCAATGATATTTATAGATATGCTTTTAATTATATCTAAAAAAAGTGGGTTTTTCCACTTTTATTCTAAGAATAATTATCTGTGTTTCTCAGAAAAATATATTCTTCTTATCTGCTATCTTGTTTACACAATTGATAAAAGTAACTATTTAAACCATGATGTGGTAAAATTTATTATTCGTATTGGGGCTAGAAGACCTTACCACAAAGGCCAATTAGTCCGGAATTCAAGAAGAAGAAGAAATTTCTCATTCAGTACTTTTGTCTGAAGATGGTAACAACGTGTTACCGAAACGTCACAAACTATTTATTTATTTGGATTTGGTCTTATTACCTTGTGTTTTTGAAAATAATAAATTAAATTTGAAATGCTTCAATATAACATCATCGTTTGTTAAATAATTCTTTATTGAATGTTGACATGACAAATGTGAAATGTTAACATGTAATGCTGTTATAGGACTTTCAGACATTTTTTGAAATTCCAATTTCAGCCTTGTACTACATTACAAAGAGACCTAAAGATAATAATAAAAGAATTCGGTTCTACTGTATATATATATATATATTTATTTATTTGTTCTGAAGATAGAGCAATCCATACTTATATAATTAGATAATAAAAATACATATATTGGATTGAATAAAAGATTTATTTGCCAATATTTCAGTTGGCTGAACGCCAACCTTTATCAAGGTATTACATTTTTGTATTACAGTATTACAATACAATGTAGGATCAAAGAGTTCCTGAAATTTTTTTAAAATTAATTATTTATTCATACTATGGTAATTTAAACATCAAATTTTCCAAAATAGGAGCCTTGGTTATCTACACATTTTTTCCTGCGTGAAAAAAGCTGTTGAAACGCTATTTCAAAGTCAAATTTTCTAAGCTTGTTTAGCTCCACCGTCACATTTTCAATTACTTCTGATGACGATGAAAAGCGCCTCCCTTTTAACTTAATTTTAAGTTTTGGAAAGAAAATGAAATCATATGGGGCGATGGCAGGAGAGTAAGGAGGATGCGGCAAGACAGATACAGAGTATTTGGCTAAATAGTCTTGAACAATAATGGCTCTATGAGCAGGGGCATTATCATGTAGCAATTTCCACTGTTTTGATTTAAAGAGTTGGTTTCTTTTTCTTCTTATCGCATCACGAAGGTGCACAAGTATTTCTTTGTATGCCTGTTTATTAATAGTAACTCCCTCTTTAATAAATTCATAATAGACAAGTTCTTGATAATCAAAAAACACTACAAGCATTACTTTTCCTTTGGACTTGTCAAGACAAACTTTCTTCTTCCTAGGAGAACTTGGTGTGTGCCATTCGAGTGATTGTTTTTTGGTTTGTGGATCAAAAAGAAAGCACCATGTTTCATCACTACTTATTATTGTTTTTAAAAATCAGAATCATTATTTGCAGTTTCAATTAAATCTTTGCAAATTGATAATCTGGTTTCTTTTTGTAGATCTGTTAAATTTTGTGGGACAAAATATCCACAAAGTTTTTTCATGTTTAAATGCTCACCAATAATTTTTTGGCAACTACCATACGAAATTCCAAGTATTTCTGATATATTATCAATAGTAATTTTTCTATCAGCAACAATTAAATCACGTACCTATCCAATATTGCAATCGTTTTTTACTTCAATCGCCGACCTGACCTTGAATCATCTGCGATGCTCTTATGGCCATCTTTAAAACGTTTATACCAGAAATAAACTTGCGTTTGAGACAATTTTTTGTCTTCATAAGCTTCATTCATTAATGCTAATGTATCTGTGAAAGAATTTTTTAATTTTGCACAAAATTCAATATTTGCCCTTTGCTCAATTGATGACATTGCAGAAACTGACGTGAACTAAATACTTACAACAAAAATATGCCTAAAATGAAAACCACGCATGCGCATTTACTGGCATTGCTAAATTAAATTATAGTTTAGGCTTTGTTCTTTACAGTAAAATGGATTTTACATTTTTCAAAAGTTATTTTATTTTTTATAAGTTTGGGAACCTTTTGATCCTACCGTATATAGTATTACAACACTATGCAGCGCTGAGTTTGTTTATACAAAAATGTACCTTAACCTTGATAAATGTTGGCATTCAGCCAACTGAAATATTGGCAAATAAATCTTTTATTCAATCCAATATATGCCTTTTTATTATCTAATATATATATTTATGTAAACTCATAGACATATTTTAAGGAAGTGGAAAGTCTTTGATGTCGCCAGTCATCTTGTCTTTTTTTTAAGGAGAGGGAGACAATTTTGTTCACAATTGGTTCTGTAGTGTGTTGTCAATAAAGATCACTGTGTATCAAATATTGTTCATAGTTTTTGTCTGAATCTTGATATGCATGTTAAAGGTAAAACTTCCTTAATTTCCGTTCATGAGTGTATATTGTTCCACGCTCCAGAAACCTGGTTTATTCTATCTATATATATATTTTTGTATGTGGAGATATAATTATATGAAATATAAAGAGGATTGGTCTGCAGGATGTTGAAGGAGCAAGAACTCAGCACTGGAGATATTTTCAAGATCTCTAGTGATGACATGGCTGGAGCACATCGGCTACTTATCCGGAAAGCCAGTACCGGCCTTACAGGACCCTTGGTATGCCAGGCTAGCAATCAACATGGCCAGGCTGAGAGTGCTGCAGAGCTGATAGTGATGGGTGAGTATTAAGGACTTAGCATGTCGCCAATTCTAATCTTTGTCTGGCGTGAAGTCCTGCTTGAGATCCTGGAGGGACTGTCTGACGTGGAGGTTGTGGAGGGACGCTCCCTGAAGCTTCCTGTCAAATACAAGGGTAACCCTGTCCCAGACATCCACTGGCTGAAGGCAGGCCAGGACCTTACCTCTGAAGATGACATCCGTGTCATCAACGAAGGAGACTCCACCACACTCTCCATTGAGAAGGTGACAGCCAAGATGTCAGGACTGATCACCTGCCGACTTGCCAACAAGTACGGAAGCCAGTCTACCACTGGAACACTCTCCGTCATTGGTAGGTTATACGTTGTGTGAAACTAGAACTAAACAGCTGACTCTGTATCACATCCAGTAACCCCCAAGTTTGAACAAGGCCTGGAGGACAAAGAAATATGGGCTGGAGAAAACCAAGTGCTGGAAGTTAAGGTTTCAGGCAGCCCTTCACCCAAGATCACCTGGTAAATGTTTGCACACATGTTGTTACCTAGTAATCCATGTAACATGAGTGTCTTATACAGGCTCAAGGATGGCAAGGAAGTGAAACTCAGTGAGAAAGTAAGCATGGAGACAAAGGGTGACCTGCACCTTCTCAAGATCACTTCAGCTACCATGGTGGAAGCTTGCACCTACACCTGCCAGGCCACCAACAAGGCCGGACAGATTTCTACAAGCAGCAATCTGGTTGTCAAATGTGAGTCACATTGTCAAATACCTTAGCTTCATTAAAAATGGTGAATGAAAGTCTTATAAAAGCACTATAAGTGATGAACCTGCTGGCACCATATCAGTTTAATTTTCAGACCAAAGCAGTATGTAACTCACATTAAAATTTCAAAAGGAATTTTGCATTAATTTAAATGCCACTTAGATATAGCTTCAGAAATGTGATTGTATATAGGTATGTATGTGTTGCATGCACACTCATTGACAACCTAAGTGTTAATGATGGTCTTCAACACCTTTTTTTGGCTATTTTAAAAATGTAATTCTGAAGAGAAAATATACAATTTGTTAGAATAAAAATATTTCACAGATACAATTTTTAGGGAAAATACAATTAGGATTCAAGGTAAAATTGTGAAAGGCTTAAATGCCAAATGAGTTTCTTTTTTTTATTTTAAAATGTTAGCTTTCAAGCAATAATCCCTTTTCAATAGGCTTAGTTAAAAAAAGGACTATTTCTTACAAGAAGTGGTCACAAATATATGTGTTCAGCATGGATATTTACAACAAAAATATAAAATAAAAATTCAAAATTTTGTATTTAAAAAATTATAAAATATGAAAGCTCTCTATTTACATTTTTTCATTTTATTTAATTATTGAGTTTTATGGAAAATGTCTATTTATATTCTATGGGAACTAGAATTAATAAGAATAGATCTATGGCTTTATTTTATGATATTTGTATTATGATGGTAATCAATTTCTCTGCATATTTACTACAATATTCATTTGATACCAGAGTTTCTGAAAGTAACCATTGGTATTTGCCCTTGATATATCTGTAGTGGCATTTGGCTCCTGGTATGTTAAAATTATGAACGGTCTGAGAAACATGCTGATAAATTATGGAACATTGGTCTTTCTGATATTTTTACTGTGTTCATTCAATACAAGAAAATAAGACCTAATTAGGTCTTATTTTCTTGTATTATAATCTATAATCCAAATTGTGCTTTATCATGTGTTCATTCAGTCTAATTTGGGTTGATCTGCCAGTCTCATGTATGTAGGTAGCATCACAATCTCAGCATTGGATTGAATATACTGAATACATTGGTTTGAAGATCGAGTATCAACTGTTTACCAGATTTAGTGATGGGATTTCTAAGAAATTGACCAATAGATATGTGTTTGGATTCTTTGAGCAGAATATGTACAATCTTCACATAATTTTTATAAGGAAGGATTCATTTGTTTCTGTGTATAATAGTTTTTTGTTTGGATGGGTTAAAAACTATGTACACTGATAAAATGTAATGGGTAAACTCTTAGGCTAAGGTTCTTGAGGATATCATATTTTCAAGTGTCTTAAAAAAATATAGGGAAAAATGGGCATGAAACCTTTTGGCAAGTGTTTTAACTAACATAATTTTATGTTCTATTGGATTGTAGGATCTGAAGTGCAAATAAAAAGGTGTCAAATTTTGTTTAATATATACAGAATCATGGTATCTTTCAGGAGTTCTAATTACAGTAAAACACCTCTATAGTGAACCCCAAGGAGACCGCACCTTTGTTTTACTATAGATACCGTTTGGCTATATACAGTAAAACCCCGCTAATTACGAACCCTGGATATAACAAACCTTCCCTTATAATGAACCGATGGCAATTCCCAATTCCATTCCATTGAAAATACCATCATTATAACAAACTTTGAGATTTTTAAAATAACGAACTACCCCTATAACGAACCTATTTTTGGTCCCAAAATAATAAAATCTAATTAAAATACTATGCTTATAACGAACTTAGAATTGTAATTTAAAAAAAATTAAACAACAAAACTTTGAGCTTGTTTCAGCTCGCTGATCGCGATTTCAAAACAATAAATTTAGAGGCATTGTTTGTTTTGATTTACATTTTATTTTTGCTGTATGTTGTATAAATTTTTACACATTATACTTTTTATTAAATAGAATATTTTTGCATCCATTAAATTTGAAATAGAAAAAAAATGCAAATGGCTTCCAAAATAAAGAAAACAAAGGCATTCTAGAAACAAAAACGTTTTTCCATTTAAAAAAAGGCAATTTTCACAACTTTTCAAAGTGAAACAACACAGGCAAAATGTTAAGAACATATTAAAATAAGAGAATATAACTAGAGAAATAAGAGAATATAAGGAATCAATCTCAACTTTTGCTGCGATCGCGAGTGTTAGGGCTAAAAAAAAAAAAAGTCCAAATGGGCCCATGATGAAACAAAAATTATTTTTATGCCATGAACTATGTTGATTTTAAAGCCAGCAGTATTTTGCATGACAGGTTAAAAAAAACGAAATCTAGACCTAGAAGAATATGTGGAATAATTAAATGGGAAGAAAAACACTTATTAACTTTATTTGAAAGGTACAATGCTTGAAGAGTGCTTTGAAGCAACAAGGTGTTAGAGCCATTTTTCTAACTAAACATTGTAATATATAATTCGATAAAGATGTTTTAAAATCATTTTATATCTTTGAATATATCCCTATATATATAAAAGTCAGTGTATGTATGTATGTATGTGTGTTTCTATGTTGGCTATACACATCCACAATACGTAACTAATCTGACTGAAATTTTAACAGTATATATATTAGAATCTGGAAAAACTTAAAGTGAAAATTGCAGGTCTCTATCCCGAATATTCTTCTAGAGTTTTGCAAATTTGCCCTTTCGCTCACAAGCAGCGCTCTAGCTGTGCAGATGGGAAGTAATATCAGCTGTCCTAATGTACATGTAAAACGTGTTTGACAGGACATAGAGAAAAATCTGGAAGAGATAGCTTTCGCATTTTTAGCCAAGAAAATTTGAAATTGACAGGTTCTGGGCATTAAAAGTTGTTTTTAGTCAGAAAATGATGATGACAATATTGCGGTATTATGTTTGATTATCAGATACAAAATTATATCGGGAAAAATTCCAAAAAGCAGAGACCACGGGTGAAACCAGTTCATTCTTTTGTACGCAGCAACAAAATTCTAACAGAAAAACATTCATTCGAGCAGAAAACAAAAGCCAGATCATCTTTCTATAAAAATATCGCTTCTCAGACACAAAGTTTGGAGCGGGACGTTTCACAAGAGTGACATCCACGGCGCCAATTTATAATTGTAACGAATAGTATTTGAGAAAATCAAAATAATATAATTTTCAAATATCGTTGTGAAAATTCACATTTTTATTTTTATATTTTACAAACACACAAAGTTTGGAGCGGAACGTTTCACAAAAGTGACATCCACGGTGCCAATTTATAATTGTAACGAATAGTATTGGAATAAAAACATTTAATTGGGTAAAACCCGGGCGTTGCCCGGGTCATTCTGCTAGTATTTAATAAAACTTTGCATAGGATTTGTCTTGATTTTAAAATTAGACATAGAGGCACATGTATGTATGTTAATGATAAGAAGAACCTATAATCTAATGATTTCTATTATTATTCAGTATTAATGTAAGGAAATTGGTCAATTAAAAGAATTTAAAAAAAAAGTGACCACTATTAAGAGGCAGCCTCTTTTTGTGTGTATGGCTGTCCTTTAATTATATGGTCTAAAAATTCTGAAAAATGAAAAAAAAAGTGCCAAACCGTGGCTATAGTGAACCATGGCTATTGTGAACCAAAAGCTCTGTCCCATTAGGGTTCACTATAGAGGGCTTTTACTGTATATAAATATATATATTTTTTTCACTTTTCAACATTCCAAAATCATTTAATTAAAGGACAACCAAACACACAGGAAAAGGCTACCTTTTTGTACCTTTTTTTGGCCTTTGAAAATTTAAAACATTTTAAATTTGAAATATATACAATATCTATAAAGCTCCACGAGTGTTTTATTAGAAGCAGAATTTCAGCACATAACTGAAAAGTAGAAAGACAGTAAATACTTCCATAACAAATTTGAAGGAGCCAAGCAATTATTTGATTATGTGGATATTATAGTATGTGGAGTTTTTTTAACTCTCTGTGTTCACTGGGGTGGTGTGCAGGTCCGGAGGACTATGAACTCCCCACATTTGTGAAGAGACTGGGAGACCAGGTGGTGGTGATTGGGGACGCTGTCAAGCTGGAAGTAAAAGTGGCAGGCAAACCTGATCCTTCAGTCATCTGGTGGGTAGCTGCTAGCACTGCCTCAACCATGCTGACTGACTGGGTCTGTACAGGATGAAGGATGGCCTGGAGCTTACCCCTCGTGTCAAAGTCCAGAGAGTGACCAACGACAATGTCCACTCCCTGGGACTCCAGAATGTCCGAGTGAAGGACACAGGTGTCTATTCCTGCAAGGCTTACAATGAGAAGGGAGAAGCTATTGATGAAGGCAACCTTATCGTCAAGGGTAAGAAAATCTATCAAAAAACTACAACAAAACTGAAAAGGCACAATTTGGATTATAGATTATAAACACAAGGTAATAAGACCAAATCCAAATAAATAAATAGTGTGTGACGTTTCGGTAACAGCGTTGTTACCATCTTCAGACAATTACACACTATTCATTTATTTGGATTTGGTCTTATTACCTTGTGTTTATAATCTATAATCCAAATTGTGCCTTATCAGTTTTGTTGTAGTTGTGTTTACAACAAAACTTTTTAAACCCTATCCTGCTTATGATGAGCCAATAGTTCTGGGTGGTAGAAATGTCTGAATCGAACTTAGGTTCTCAAATGAAAATGTGAATAATAAATCAGGTTTATATTTATATCTATAATACCATCTTTTTTATATAATGTAGTTTCTTATTCATTTACTCTATTTCGAACCAAGGAGTTGATTTAAAAGAAAATTAAATTAAATATTTTAAATATATATATACGCAGTATGATAAATATTCAGTGCATATTAAAGTGCTTAGTGTCTAATTTTTGTATGAATAGTAAAAAAGTGTTTAAAAATATTGTCACACGCTGACCCCTCTGGTTCTTCGCGGAGACGACGCTTCCTCTTTCGTGGATCACCTGCCCCAAGCTCCCGTTGCTTTCCTCTGCAGACCACCTAAGGACCTCCGAGAACCACCACTCAATTGGAACTCCTTTCCTCTGGCAGTATCTCTCGGCCTTACTACTGGTGGGGGGAAACGAGAGACTTACCAGAAGAGTAGCGATTGTGGCGTTGGAGAGAGAGAATTACAACAGCAACCGGCAACAAGACTTCTAACACTCCTCTTCTTTTATTGTCATTTCTACTACAGATTACACATAACTAGAATAACAATCACACACAACGGGTATTTATATTACTTTACCTCCTAGGGCCAATATGAACGTGTATTTACAAACATTTGCCCCAGGAAACAGGACCACAGCAGTCGGCGATTCCCACATTATTTCCAGACCGGAAATAGACGAAAGTGCCATCTATTGGCGGAGGTTATAGGTGTTTTGAAGGTTCATATACGCAACAATATATATTTTTAAAAAAGCTTAAAATATAGTTGCAAACCTTTTGATCTTGAAAAATGGCTGGTACCTAAAGGGTTAAACAACAATGTAGAAGAACAGATTTGTCTAGCATTCAATTAGACACTATCAACTTCCATTAATTGAGACTCTCATTTTATAAAAATCAGTGGCACAATTGTGTGTGGCGTTTCAGTAAAAGCATTGTTATTATTATCAGGCAAAATAATAAATATGAAAAAATATCGCAGCTTGTTCTTAAATAGTGCTGTTATCAAGTGTGTAATACGTAACACACTTGATAAGAGTACTATTTAAGAACATGCTGCAATATTTTTCTTATTTATTCTTTTGTCTGATGATGGTAACAACACTGTTACTAAAATGTCACACATTATTAATTTATTTGGATTTGTTCTTATTACCTTGTATTTTTAATCTATAATCCAAATTGTGCCTTATCAAAATTTAGTGCCATAATCAGTTGCAATTAATGAAATTATTTAGCATAAGTAAATTGGGATTAACTATGAATGATTTTAATACATAATACCATAATTAGGTCTATTCTTTCTATAACCAGCTAGTACCAATTAATTGAAGTTGGATGTTTAGCCTTCATCTGGCAATATAAGAGAAATTTAGTAATATGGTAAGATCTCTTTTGTTTCTATATTTTGGTCTATCCATTTATAGGCTATTTAAGTGCTTATGCTTCATTTTTAAAATTAAATATTTCCCTACTCTGCCTTTACAGCAATGTGAAAAATATTGGCATAGCCTGGTTCATCATTAGTGAATCTTCCCAAGGGTTTTGCTAATTTAACAGCTGGAAGAGTGTTTTACAGATGAACCAGTTCTCCCAATATCTTTCTAATTACCGAAAGGACATTAGGAAATTGTTTATTTTTAAAAATGAAACATAGGCACTTAAATAGGTTTAAAATTTGAATACAAATGATGCACCTATTATACCTTGTAAAATATTAAAGTAAAATCCAGCCAAACCTTTATAATGAACCTGAAATAATCCCCATTTTTATTTTATAATTCAGTGAACTATTGCTACAATGAACCATATTAGTCCCATTAGGGTTCACTCTAGAGGGATTCTACTGTATTTTTATTCTCTTTATTTATTATTTTTTTCTGTTTTTTTTTGTGACATCCATCTATTTCTTTAGTATCTTCCCCCCTCAAGTTACTCCTGTCTTGTTATGTGTAGAGCCTGAAGCCCCTGGTATAGAGGGCATGAATGATGTCCTGGTGAAGCTTGGTTCCACTGCTGGTTTCTCCATAACCACAACTGGTGTTCCCATCCCAACTGTCAGATGGTGAGAGGCCCCCTTACACTCGTTTGATATGATGGCCAAAGTCTCTGAAACCAGTAAACTCTTGTTGTAGTTTAAAATCCTGGAGGTACCTCAGAAAAATAGTACCAAATTTTATTCTTGGTTGAGAAATGGTGTTATTTTCTGTGATGTTTTGACTTGGTCTATTAACATGTTCTTTTCATGACTAACTGGCAAAAAGGCCCGAGTCTATTACACAAAATGTTTCATGTAAATGCTTTACAGGAGATAGCCCCGTATGGTAACTGGGTCTCTCGAGGAGACAGTCTCTCATCGAATACTCTATCATGTGATGATAAATTATAATTGATGCTTACAACTCAAAAATTGTAGGTATTTTACTTTATCTTTTATATAACCTACATAAGTTTAATAATTACACATTCCATAGAAAACACCATTTTGCAGGCTAGCTCTATAATATAGTCAAAAATTATTTACTTCAACCCTTTTTTATGCAATAATCCTTAGTCTTGTATTCAATGCGCTGTGTGTTCCCTACTTATTTTAAATATCAGACCATTCAAAACTTGGCATCAAGATAGAATTCCTAGTATGAGGGTGGTAGCGCATCCCTAAGAGGTTGGAATAAAGTATTAAAAAAGATTGAAGTAAATCATTTTTAGCTCAAACATTCTATATTATTAAAATATTGGTTTATTATATTATAGTATATTACATTATAAGTTTTTTATTTATTTATTTACGGAAGTGATATTTGGGAATCCCTGGTTATTCTACTGAACTACACCCATAAATAGTTTCTTATATCTTGTGCTGGTGTGCAGGCTGCGGAAGGGCAAAGAGGTGACAGAAGATGATGAAGTGACCATCACCTCAGATGACAAAGCCAGGAAGTACAGTCTGGAAGTGAAGTCCCTGTTAGAAGTTCATGCTGGGGTCTACACCTGTGAGGCCTCCAACTGTGCTGGAACTACAACTAAAGAAGCCAAGCTGGATATCCAAGGTGAGTGTCTTCCCTACTTGGTTCATGAAGGGTACAAGGACTCTTCTTGTTTGGGTACATGTACCATTGATTTAAAGAATCTGAAGCACAATACTGACTCAATCTGATGATGTCACATCTAACAGGCATCTTTGATGCTGCTGACCCTGACATTCTGATGGCCGCACATATATTTGCCATTCACTTAGTATTGTCAAATCATTATCAAATCCAAATAGGTAAATTTAATCTTGTGTTTCTTATCTATAAACCAAATTATGCCTCATTATTATTAATACAGTATAAGATAATAGTTGTATATATAGTAATTGTTCTGTTTTATTCAAAACAAGTTTGTTAAGTGAATGCAACCTTATATTGATTCTAACTTTGAAAAAGCTCCAATTCCTTGTTATTAACTAAATCAACTTTGGAGAGGTGTCGCCAGGATTGTCACTAGCTGTAGTGTTGTAGTCAGATGATTACATCTCTCTATAATTTACTTATATGGAGGAGTGCAGTTTGGTAAAAATAAGCATAAATGAGTACAATTTGTATTGAAAAATAATTTTCAAATCATCGTGCTTATCACATTTAAACCTGGTATTTACATGAGGATGACTACTTCACTATCCAGGATAAACATATGCTTTAAATAAAAAGGTGGCCTCACCCAACCATGGTTTAATAGCGGAGAGACCTACCTTCCTCCAAGTGCCCAAGGATGTGGTGGAAGCTCTGGGAAAGAAGGTTCAGTTCTCTGTCAAGGTGGCCGGATACCCACCCCCAGTCATCTCCTGGTAGGTAGACTTCTTTATCTCCTAACCCAGGGTGAAGGCATTGCTGGAATAACACAAGCCCAAATATATGTTCCAAGAAGATAATCTGCATTAAATGCCATCAAGCAGATTCTTCCCCTCATCACTTTCTAAAATTCACTATTAAAGGAACCTTTGCCTCCAATCCATGTACATCAGAAATAATTGAACAGCTCAATGTCATTATTAGAGTAATTATAATTCGATAATAAAAATGACTACCTTTTTTATTTTCCCATAAAAAAAATAAAAAAATTCCTGAGCATTCAGAAGTATTTTATCACCATTAAAACCTAATCTCTTTGATGAGCGGTATATCTGACGCTATTGTCTGATATCCATGAGCCTCTTTCTTTCTCAGGGAGTTCACAAAAATAACACATCCTGCTATAAAAAGATATATAGTTTGCGTGTATCCTGCACGCACTGGGGTTAAAAAAGGAAGGACATAAACTCTGGTTAAATTTACATTATATATTTATTTATCTCTTTTGACCAAAAGAAAAACACAAAGATAAGAAAAAAATAAATAAATATGCAATGACGATTGAGTGGGAAAGTTTACATGTATATACCTGTTTAAAAAAATCATTATAAAAAGAAAATACTTAACTTTAGTGCTTCAGCTGGAAGGCTGGAAACCCCTCCCCAAAAAAAATTTTTTAGAACTACATTTTAACGAGTTTCCCTCTACTATCTTTTTTTTCAGACTGCCCAGCTCCCCCCCCAAAAACTTGCTTGCCACTAACTTTTTTCTCCCAGGGTGACCAAACAAAAATTAAAAAAAATTAAAAATAAATCTTTATCTATTCACCCTCTGTGATAAGAAAAAATTTAAAAATAAAAATATAAAATTATAATAAAAAATTATCTTTCGAAATATTAATTTTAAAATATTAATTAAAAAGAAAACCCAAAATAACTGCTTATTTAAAATAAAAGGAAAATTTATTATAGTACTATATGTTATTTAAAAAAAAAAACTAGAAATAAAAAAGGAGGTGAAGAGATGGGCTGGTTTTTTACAGAGAAGAATTCTCGAAGTCCGCTTCATTGTCCACCGGCTTTTCCTTGATTCTGTGGGTGACTTTGTGGAGGCCCCAGAAGTGGCCTCTACAATCCTTCCCCGCCAAGACCACGGGATTTGGGCTTGCGAGGGAGCAGGACTATCTCCGGGGTCAAACGTGGAGGTCATGGATGCTCTGGCTTGCGAGGGAGCAAGGCAAATCTCCGGGGTCAAAAGTGGAGGTCATGGATGCTCTGGCTTGCGAGGGAGCAAGGCAAATCTCCAGGGTCAAAAAAATGGCGGTCAGGGATGCTCTGGCTTGTGAGGGAGCAAGGCAAATCTCCGGGGTCAAAAGTGGAGGTCGGGGAATGCTCTGGATTAGCGGAAACAATAGCACTGTCTAAAATTAAAAAAAATGTCAAAACAAAGGGCGCCATGCATTCTATTTATTCGCCAGTTGAATGCAAGACTGGCTTTTTTTTTTTTTTTTTAATTCCACTCTGTGACACGGATAGTATTGTGATAGGTATATCCGGAGTCTTAGGGTGCCTGGAACACAAGGGTTATAAACACATATATACATCTATTTATATGTAAGATTTGACACATTTGTGGGAAGGTGCATACCTACTAGTTTAAAAAATAATAATGCTTAGTGACCAAAAATAATAATAATAAAAGAGCCAATAATGAATTCAAACAAAATTAAATAAATGAGAAAACCAATAATGAATTCAAACAAAATTGAATAAATGAGAAAACCAATAATGAATTAAAACAAAATTGAATAAATAAAAGGCCAATAATGAATTCAAACAAAAATTAAGTAAATAAGAAAGCCAATAATGAATTCAAACCTAAACTATAATGAATTCAAACAAAATTAGATAAATAAAAGGCCAATAATGAATTCAAACAAAAATTAAGTAAATAAGAAAACCAATAATGAATTCAAACCTGAACTATAATGAATTCAAACAAAAATAATAATAATACAAGAGCCAATAATGAATTCAAAACTAAAATAAATAAATAAAAGGCCAATAATGAATTCAAACAAAATTAAATAAATGAGAAAACCAATAATGAATTCAAACCTGAACTATAATGAATTCAAACAAAAATAAGAATAATAATAAAAGAACCAATAATGAGAAAAAAAAAAAAACTGGTGACTTCACATCGACTTGACACGGTGCCTGTCAGTCAAAATTTATCTCTATCAGTTCCATGCCTTTTTCGTTGAAACATGTCCAATTCTATATGGGTTTGCTACTAACTAATTTAAATTAACATGATCAAGCTCTAAACTTGTTTAATACCTAATAAAAAATAAAATAAATAGTGTTTTATCAATGTACTACCATAGTACGTCTGGTAGGGAGTCCTTTATAAAGACTGACTGGGCTGAGTTGGTTCTTCAGGATGAACACATCATCCAACTCATCATGGGTAAATACGACATTCAGCACAAAGCCCGAAATGCCAAAGACCTCACGTCCAGCACAAAGCCCGTGGCGTGATTAACTGGCCTATTCTGCACTTATTGATACCCTCGCCGAAGAGTCCTTGTGTCAGTCATCTGAAGACACTACGAAACCTCGCGCGTCCCTATTAATGGTATCAGACCCAACAAATGGGTCAGCGCATAGAACCGATCAAGTCCCCGACTTGCAAGACCCATCCTAACTCAGCCTTTTACCACTAACGTTATCCATATGGAAGGAAGCATACCTATAGCGCACACTTCCCCTACTGGGGTTTGAAACCAGATACCACCCAGTTATCAAACCCTACATTGATTTAATTGAATTGTATGTAGCCATCTGGTGCGCCGGTGAAAACCCGCTAAGTCCACCAAAGTTTCACACATATCAAAAGTTAACAAAAAAAAAAAAACTCATATTCCCGAAGGAAGCCTAACTAAAGGAGCGACTATTTTCTAATTTGAGAATTGCATTGTCCCGAGAGGCTTATTTTCCTAACAAATTTGAAATCAAAATAAAATCGATCCTATTAAAACTCCCTAACACTATTCTAAATGTATCTTGGTCTAACAATATAATAGTTTTTAACCTTCTTATACATTCATTAAGCCAATCCATTCATACACCCTCCCCCCCGTCATTCACGGCTTGCATACAAACTAAAGTTAAAAATTGCTATAAACGCCAAAATACCTCAATTATCATTGCTAAATTTACCCTAACAATAACTAACTTCAAGGACATCATGAAATCAAAGAAAACATTTAATAAGACTTGGGAACTAAATGCCCTTCAATATAAATTAACCTATGCCTCATACAATCTCATACTCACTATTTATATTCAATGACTGATATCAGTCTCAACTGTAAGCTAACCTAACTTTAAAATAATTGTAAATATCAAAGTCCCTAAATTGTTTTTGCCTCAACACCTAGTACCACTGCAAAGATAATTTAATAGGACAATTTACTAATTAGAGCGACAAAGAATAGGACATTCAACTCATGAAGGCGACAAACAATTGGAGGCGCTTCCTCCACTGATAAGATCCTATTGATTGCCCTTCTCTCCTCAAACACGCTCCAGTCACAGCAACCACTCTACACCACTAGTGCAACAACTTTATTCTACCTGTTGACTGTAGGCAACACGCAATAGTTCTAGGATATGGAATTAAAGGGCGTCTGTATATACCCAACCGATATCTGTACTAATGTGGAAACCTACACTCTGCTGCACCACTGCTCTAAACTACCTGGCTTCTGATTGTCTATGTCTACTTAATCTCAATTGAAGGGATTATTGAGCGTTATACGATGGCTCGTATACTCAACCTTGGACGTCACTAAGAGCACAAACAGCTCGCCGCCAAACATTACTCCGACCTCGGCAGTACATCTTTCTCTGGAGTTGTTGTGTGGCTCTGGAGTAAACTTGATGTCACCCAGCTATACCTATACATCTATTTAGCTGCTTGCGCCACCGATCCTACTGTAAACTATGCACCATACTGAAGTACTAAATCGTTGATCATAACTGGAAAGTTATCACCTAATAGCCACTCAAGAGCGTTCTGGTTTTCCAGTCGCTTCTTGGTCAGATAATATCTTATTCTATTTAAATCTAATCTTAATACAAAATACAAAATACAAAATATTTGTGCCAAATTGGTTACACCTAATTGCCAAATATTAACAAGACTGATTGTCTATACTATATGCTTTGACATGAGAAAGTTTGAAAATTTTAACATAAAATTTCAAAATTTAAGGTTTCACGAAAAAAAAAATTCTACAAAAGAAAAAAAAATTCTGCTTAATTTGGTCTCTCAAATCTAATCTTAATAAAAAAAAATTACCCTAAACTTGAATATTTGTGCTAAATTGGTTACACCTAATTGCCAAATATTAACAAGACTGATTGTCTATACTTACAATATGCATTGAGAGAGAAATTTAAAAATTTTAACATGGAATTTCAAAACTTAAGGTTTCATGAGAAAAAAAAAAATTCTATAAGAGAAAAAAAAAATTCTGCTTAAATCTGTCCCACCTGATACATATTAAAGTTTTACGAACTTACGCTTTCTATACATGCACTCTCTTCACACTACATCATGTCAGTGACTATGGCCACCGCTCACATCACAAAGTCTACACCTAATTGCTAATATTAAACAAGACTGATTGTCTACTCTTACAATATGCATACTACACTTAAAAAATTCAAAATTTAAAGTTACGTAAAAAAAAAAAATTCTATAAAAAGAAAATTCTGCTTAATTTTGTTCTCTCCCATTTAATACATACTAGAATTTTATGAACTGACTGTTTCTTAGACAGCTTTCTTAATTTACCTAGAGTGCCTATCTATGGGAAGGGTTTTGTTTTATACGCATTTTATTTTATATATATCAGGGTCTACTATATTGTTCTTTTCTTTAGTCCAGCCTGGACCTCCTTTTAACTAAAATAAAATAGATTAGACATCATTATATTAGATTGACCTATTTGTTCTGCTAGGGATTACGTTTGCTCACTATGCGGTAGTTCAAAATTTTACTATCAATTGCAGGCTAATTTCTCTTACACTTTTGATGGTATTATGTGTATTGACTTGACCTGGTTTGATACAACACACTTTCCCATTGAGGTCTCACTAAATTGCGGAATTGCATGCTAAAATATATATATCGTTATGGTACTAAAGGTTTATTTCGTTAAAACATGGCTCTCGCAGTGGTTTCCCGTGGTATGACAGAGGTGAACCGAGCCTAGACACATCTGAACAGGTGCGAGCTTGGCATAACTACATCTTGCGTAGGTTAACTTGGCATGCCGGTTAATCAATCTTGGAAATTCTGAGCGAAATTGGTGTATCAGCCTGCAGGTGGATATATATAGATTAAATCTATATTTTATAAATGATGCATATATTTCAGATATTCTCTCCACATCCTACCACAGTGACCCACTCTTCAACTGGTTCATGCCACGTGGTTTTGCGCGCGGTGGCGTCCATCGGGATATTGTTTTATGTCGTTATTCACTCACGTCCACCTTCGTAAGTATCTTTAAATTCTATTACATAATATACAAATTTGTAGGCAGAATTACATTCTCCAACATCCATAGTTTAAGACTACGCAAGATACCCTCCTAAATCTTCAAGGCCTATTCCCGACCTCCCAGAAATGTAGTCTTTGCTGCTGGTTACCAATGTCTAATGTCACATTTCATAAAACTACGAAAGCTGATGCCGAAACGAGTTTTTATATCTGCTATGATGCTATAAGTTTCTTTTGTTATTGGCTTCTGCTGCCAAGCAACCTGAAGATAAGGTTTTTTTTTTTTTGGAAAGGCTTATCAAAACCAGTCAAGTGCAAACATACACGAGGTGCAAAATTTTTATCTCTGTTTATCTAAGGTTACCTGTATAACCATTATCTAGTAAACTGCTAAGTTCTTATTTCGAAATCGAGTCATTAATTTCCAAAGGACACAGGTTATATATAAAATTAATTTGATCTTTGGCTGGAGCTAAAGAAAAGAAACAACAATTTCACTACTTTCATTATTTTTCTGTCAATAAACGCTATACTGTTGTCACGCATTTCCCTCCACGAAGAGTTACAAATAAGAATATAACATTCTACTGGATCATAAAACACTATCTTGCGTACTCGCTACTATGCTTGACAATGAAGGAAAATTACAATACCAGTTTAAGATTCCCATGCATAAAAAGATAAAAAAAATACAAGGCCAGTTTAAGAGATCATCTACACTGTTAAAAATAAAAAATTGGAACACGTTTTTTTTTTTTAGAACTAAAATTGAACAAACATATTTATCGCATAAATTAAAGTAACCAAAAAAAAAAACTAAAGTAAATTAAAATAAATAATGGAGAAAATAAATTATTATACATAACTGTAATCTAAATGGTAATAAAACATTTTACACAAGAGAATTGCGTTGCGATGGCTTTTTACCATAAAATTGGCCATACTGGCATCCATAAATATATTATCTTATCCTAAAAATTTGTTTTTAAATATATATGGCATATTATTAGAATATTAAACTAAATTAAAATGAATAGATAAATAAAAGAAATGGAAGAAATCTTGTGGCAGGCATAGTGCCAAGCCTAAAGGCTAAGCCTTTCAAAAAACGTACCTTTCCCACCAAACGCTTGGTCTAGACTGTCTTTGTTTAAAATTTCCTTGTAGGCGGGAAAAGCGGTTCTCTTGAAACCCTTAGTGTCTCGCCGACTTGTCAATCAAACTTGCGGGGGAGGAAGTCTAGAATTTGACATTGATTGATATCTTTATTTGCTTTCCCATGGTTTCTCAGATTCTTTGCATTTTCCCGCTAAAAATTTTCCTTGTAATTTTCTATCTACCAGCTAGTATAACGGAATTTTTAAGATTGTTAACTAATAAACACAAAAAAAATGAGATTTCAAATACTCTAAACTGGTGTACCTTGCTAAAAAAATTACTGGTGTTGACAATATATGATTTAAAAGATAGATTACAAAAATGATGCAGTGTTTTAAGTTATAACCCAACTTCTATAACGTTCAAAATTTTTATACTGGACACATGGTGACCTCGACACATATTTGTTTAGAATTGGCAAAATTGGTTCACTTGCATGCACTTGTGGAAACTAACAACAAACCCCTGAACACCTTCTGATAAAATGTCCATTAACTTCTGATCCAAGGGAAGAAAACCAACTTTACCTGACCGATACAAATAAGCTGCTTGCAATAAAGACCAATACATCAAGTTTAATAGATTCTGCAGGATGTACATTTAGAGGCGAAAGTGCTGACTGTACATATTTTTAAGCCACTACTTATAATTGCTATATGTAAAATTTGACGTCGAACGCCTAATCCCAATGATTTCCAATGTTCAATTGTATTAATTTAAAAAAATATAATATGATGTTACACAATAGGCTAAAAACGACGTTCTATTTTTATGCGAAAATCTTTTTACACATAGTACAAATAGTTTTAAATATAAATTTGGCATTACTGTAAATTTTAAAACTAAAATGTAAGTGGACAACTGCAGGCCTTCTAGCATATTATTTGGCTTAATTAAAAAAATATGGCTCGTTTATCTAATATGAAAAAAAAAGGCACCACAACAAATGTATCAAATCTTACCTTAAAAAAGAAAATGGCGGGATCCTTTCTCCACGTGGTTGGCCGCCTCGTGGACTTTCCCATTCTTTACTGGATTTTCCGTAGCCTCCAACTTGCACACATTTATCTATTAGTTTTATGCTTTAGACAGGATTTTACATGTTACATGTTTCAAGCAGCAGGGCGCTATTTTACCGTGAACCTTTCGTGGCCATAATGGAACTGATCGGCACCACGTTGAAGGCGTCATTGATGAGCGGTATATCTGACGCTATTGTCTGATATCCATGAGCCTCTTTCTTTCTCAGGGAGTTCACAAAAATAACACATCCTGCTATAAAAAGATATATAGTTTGCGTGTATCCTGCACGCACTGGGGTTAAAAAAGGAAGGACATAAACTCTGGTTAAATTTACATTATATATTTATTTATCTCTTTTGACCAAAAGAAAAACACAAAGATAAGAAAAAAATAAATAAATATGCAATGACGATTGAGTGGGAAAGTTTACATATATATACCTGTTTAAAAAAATCATTATAAAAAGAAAATACTTAACTTTAGTGCTTCAGCTGGAAGGCTGGAAACCCCTCCCCAAAAAAAATTTTTTAGAACTACATTTTAACGAGTTTCCCTCTACTATCTTTTTTTCAGACTGCCCAGCTCCCCCCCCAAAAACTTGCTTGCCACTAACTTTTTTCTCCCAGGGTGACCAAACAAAAATTAAAAAAATTAAAAATAAATCTTTATCTATTCACCCTCTGTGATAAGAAAAAAATTTAAAAATAAAAATATAAAATTATAATAAAAAATTATCTTTCGAAATATTAATTTTAAAATATTAATTAAAAAGAAAACCCAAAATAACTGCTTATTTAAAATAAAAGGAAAATTTATTATAGTACTATATGTTATTTAAAAAAAAAACTAGAAATAAAAAAGGAGGTGAAGAGATGGGCTGGTTTTTTACAGAGAAGAATTCTCGAAGTCCGCTTCATTGTCCACCGGCTTTTCCTTGATTCTGTGGGTGACTTTGTGGAGGCCCCAGAAGTGGCCTCTACATCTTCTCCTAATGTTTCACATCTATAGTAATTATTTTATACCATTTTTAATAATAAATAAAATATATGTTTTAAATACTAGAAGAGACATGCTGGTGCAGGCTGAAGGACAGCAGTCCAGTGGTGGAAGGCAAGCACTACCAGACCTTCCAGGAGGCGGCGGAGGGCACCTCCATCTTGTGTGTGGAGTGTGTGAGGCCTGCAGATGTGGCCACCTTCACCTGCCAGGCTCGCAACCAGGCTGGGGAGGCCTCCTGCTCTGTCACCCTCCAGGTGGAAGGTCTGCTCTTTTATTGACATGTCTCTTAAATAGTATCATTATAAATAACTTTTTTTTTTGCTTATCCCTAGTACACGTGGTACAGGCCATGATAATCATGGTGGGTAGTTAGCGACTGCTTTTACTGTAAGCGCACCACATGTCTACACATGTGAAAAGCAGTTCGACTTTGCACTTACAAATGTGCCAGAGCCCCGTTTGGTTACTTGCACTCGCTGGTGGGGTTGGACTTTTGCAAGAATCGGGGGCCATTGGAGCATTTTTTTTTAACAGAAAAAAGTGTCCAATGCGGGAATCGAACCCGGGTCATAATGGTCGAAAACCAAACGGTTTAACCAGCCTTCCACCGACCCCCCTAATAATATAATAATAAATTACTAATTGGGTTAAATCAAGACTTTTTTTATGAGATTCAATACAATATTAAAAATAAATATTTTTCTTCATTATATTCAAGAAACTGGCTTTTGAGCTAAAAATTTCTTCTTGAGGCCTAAAATAATATCTAATGCTTCGAATATTTTTAATGCTCTCTCTCGATATATCTATACTTCTCACTAGGCTCTATATATATATCTATATATATAAAAGAA
Organism: Cordylochernes scorpioides; assembly: GCA_030710605.1. Classification (NCBI taxonomy): domain Eukaryota; kingdom Metazoa; phylum Arthropoda; class Arachnida; order Pseudoscorpiones; family Chernetidae; genus Cordylochernes; species Cordylochernes scorpioides. Next base: position 60,825,495 of record CP092873.1, on the reverse strand, counting down.
AGTCGTGAAAAATGTAAAACTATTTATAACTCTCAAGAACGGCTGAACCGATTTGGATTAAATTTGGTGGGGAGGTAGCTTAGAACCAGCAGACAGACATAGGATACTTTTTATCTCGTTCGACCGTGTCTAGAACGGCTGAACTGTCAAATACGTTCTTTTTTACAAGTGTATCAGAGGCGCATGCATGAGCGACATTCAACGAAGCTTACCCACAAGCTTACGGGTTGAATGCTAAATAATAAAGTTTAATTTATTCAGAAATATTTCTCCTTTTTGTAAATAAATACATTGTGTATTATTGTTTAAAATATCAGCTTTGAATATATCATAAGAAAAACATCTTATTAAAAATTTAATAAATGTTTTAAAAAATATTATGTTTCAAAAATATATTTAAATGTATATAACAATATTTATATACATTTATAAATCTATATATAGGTTCAACTTTTAAATAGGCATTTTTTTTTCATTTTAATTTAGACACTTTCATTTTAAATTAGACACTTTCATTTTTATTTAGACATTTTCAATTTTAATTTAGACACATGGACATTTCTATATATTCTTTATTCAAGAGCCCTTTGAAACAACTAAATAATATTGAATAGAGTTTTTATTATATGAAAGAAGCTCTTGAAATGGAAATAGTGATGTTTGACATCATTTTTAAATCAGGTGAATTATTAACCCTTAATTAAACGCGCCCGTTTTAGGACGTAGGTACTCGCACCGAGCTTCCCGAGCTCGAACTTTATAATGTTAAAAAGTGATAAAATTATTTTTCAAAAAGTAAAAATTATATTTTACCTTAGTAGATAGACAATAAGGATTAAATTGATAGCAAAGTTTAAATTTTTTTTTTTATAATTACCAAGTCATGCATAAAAATATAAAAACATGTGAAAAAGCAGAGATTTTCGCAGGCTTTGCGCAAATTCTTTTATATCTAATAAATCGCCAATATTCACTGGCAATTTTGGCAAATTTGGTTTGAGTGTTTTTTTGCAAATGTTCTTATTGCATTTACAGCAAGTCATGGTTGTCATGCGGTTCTTGGCGCAAGGGCAAATATAGCACCATTTTACTACCCATTTTCAGAGAAAAAAAGCTCTAAAATTAAACCTATATATATTTTCAATATATTATAAATAAAAAAAATTAAATATGGATAAATAATTGAAAAACAAGTTTTAAAGGATTCTACAAAAACGTACCTGTGACGAGAGAGAGGCCTGGCAGCAAAGTGAAACCGAAACCAAAAGTGTTACGTCAGCACTCGCGACGCGCTTTTGAAGCATGCCGACTATTTTAAATTTTTTTTTTCACACTCTCCTGCTGCCATTGAAGTTCAAATATGATTTAAAATGTCGAATTTCTGAATAAGCACATCTATGAAAATTATCTCTTTTTTTTTTTTTCATTTTTAAAATTCTTATTTTCCTTTTCACTTAGTTTCATCTGATTTTATGTGAATTAACTCAATACATGACTTTTTCAGAGTTATTTTAAACACTTTTATTTTGCATTGATAATTGTTGTTTGTGACCCTTTAAATTTAAAATATTTTTCAATTCGTCTCTTAATTTTCTAAAAAGTTATACTTGAATTATTTTGTATATACTTTTCAAAGTAAAATCTACATCGCTTAATGACATTTTTTTTTTCTGACTAAATCCTCCTTTATTTCTTAATTTTTTAATTAGCCTTCTATTTTTATAATTTCAATTAGCAGAATTATAATTGATGTTCAAAAACTTATATAGAGGTTTTTGCATAGTTTCGTTCTGTAAGCATACCAACTTGATAAAAGTTTCCTGTTTTCCCTTTGATATTGCTTGATACGAACCTCTATTCATTTTTGAATTAGTAGAAATCAGATGATAGCCATAGGTCATAGCCATTCAAAAGTGTGTTTAGGTCGTCAATCTTTTGCGAACAAATGGAAATCTCCATGTTGGCGCTCTCTCCGTAGATTTCTTAAATGATATTCCATGTCATTTTTTAAAAAAATAAATGATGTTTTAGGTATCAAAACTTCCTTTTTGTTCAAAGACAGCAACGTTTGAATGGGTACAGCTAGGTGGAGCAGATAATCAAACGTAATCTTGCCAAGTATAGATTCAGTAGGGATTGGATGTTTGCTAGAATTGTTTTAACAAATGTTTGTTAGACAAACCTTTACTCAGGTAAAAACCGGGCGAAGCCGGGTACATTCGCTAGTCTATATATATAAAAGAAAGTCTGGAAAAATGTTACACTATTTATAACTCAAGATCGGCTGAACTGATTTGGATGAAACTTGGTGGGGAGGTAGCTTAGAACCAGCAGAAGGACATAGGATACTTTTTATCCAGTTCGACCGCGTCAAGAACGGCTGAACTGGCAAATGCATTCATTTATACAGATGTATCAGAGGCGCATGCGCGAGTGAGGTAAGCACGAGGCTTACCCACGAGCTTACGGGCTGCATGCTAAGCAAATAAAGTTTAATTTATATTAGAAATATTTCCATTTTTTGTAAATAAGGAGATATTATTGTTTAAAATATCAGCTTTAAATCAACATATATAAAATTGAATGTCTGTCTGTATTCGATAGATTCAAAAACCATACATCCAATCGCTGTGAAACTTTGGGAAGTTGTTTACAACCGGAAAGGTTTTTGTTTTGAATTTGATATGAAATAAATATTCGTCGCAATTTTATTTGCAAATTTTCTACATTTAGAATTTTAAATTAGACATTTTCAATTTCAATTTAGATATTTTTCATTTTAATTTAGACACATTTTCTATATATCCTTTTCTATATATTCTTTATTTGCCTAATTTCATAAAGAAAACATCTTATAGTTCATTTAAAATTTAATAAATGGTTTCAAAAATATATTTAAACGTATATAACAATATTTATATACTTTTATAAATAAATAAATATATATATATATAGGTTTTTAACTTTTAATTAGATATTTTTTATTTATATTTAGACATTTCAATTTTAATTTAGACACATTTTCTATATATTCTTTATTTGCCTAATTTCGCAAAATAAAACATCTTTTAGTTCATTTAAAATTTAGTAAATGTTTTCAAAAATGTTAAATGTGTTTCAAAAATGTTAAATGTGTTTCAAAAATATATTTAAACGTATATAACAATATTTATATATGTTTATAATTCTATATATAGATTTATAACCTTTAATTAGACATTTTTATTTATATTTAGACATTTAAATTTTAATTTAGACATTTTAAATTTTAATTTAGACACATGGACTTTTATATCTTTCGTTCTTCTCTCTTCTAATATATAAAAGTCAATGTCTGTTGTTTCTTTCGCGATAAACTCAAAAACTACTGAACCAATTGGTATCAAATTTTGCATGTCGCTTTTTATAAACCTGAGGAAATCTTCGGCTACATTTCGATTAGTATTTTTGGTTATTATTTTTTTCATTTGTAGAACTTTTTTTAAAGCGGAGTAAATTACGATGCGAAGTAACAACACCAGGCCAATTAAGAGACCAATGAGCGTTCTGCTTTTTTTTCAAGTTGCTTACGTACTTTTTTTTTTCAAATTGCTTGCGTACTTTTTTTTTAATTATCTTTTTATACAAGTGTTAATTTTTTTTCACAAAAGTATTTAGTATTGAGAGAGAAATTTATATTACAAAGTTACGGTAAGTGCACACAATGTAATTAAAAAAAAAAACTTTACAAAATCAACGTTAATGTATGTAAATAATGGCTTTCGTATTTTTATTAATTTTTGTTCTGGCCTTTTTTTTTTTTCTTCTTTAAAAAAAAAAAAGCTTTAAATGCAGTCGCAGTCATTAGCAAACCCATATGTTTGCCTAATTTACATGTGCTCTTTTATTTTTTACAGAAAAATATTTACATGCCAGTATATTTGATTAATTTTTTATAAGCCTGTTTTTTCTTATTCTTACTGAGAAGATGGGCATCGCAGACAAGAACCATTGCAGTCACTCACTCAACTCAGGCAATTTCAAGGGTTGATGCTTTGGGGCGGGTACCTCGAGGGTTGGGGGGAAAAGCTGCCATCTATTCAAACTATATTGATTTTGAAAAAACTAAATGGATTGGAAAAATTAATCAAATCAAATACCTAAACACTAATATAGTACAAATTTTGCCATCACACACACTTTTTGCCTGTTGTTTATGTGTTATTTCTGTATTGCTATTCTATGGCACTTCTACCATTTATTATTAATGTACTTTCAGTATGAAGGAAATTGCGCTCAGGGGAATTCTCGGGCGAAGCCGGGTCATTCGTCTAGTATATATATAGAAGAAAGTTGTGAAAATTGTTACACTATTTATAACTCAAGTACGGCTGAACAGATTTGGATGAAATTTGGTGGGGAGGTAGCTTAGAACCAGCAGACGGACATAGGATACTTTTTATCCTGTTCAACCGCGTCAAAAATGGCTGAACTGTCAAATACATTCATTTATAAAGATGTATCAGAGGCGAATGCATGTACTCTACGAGGCTTACCCACGAGCTTACGGGTTGCAAGCTAAAAAATAAAGTTTAATTTAAGTTAGAAATATTTCTCCTTTTTGTAAATAAATACATTTGTTTATTATTGTCTGAAATATCAGCTTTAAATCTACATATATAAAATTGAATGTCTGTTTGTACTTGATAGATTCATAAACCATACATCCATTTGCCGTGAAACTTTGGGAAGTTGTGTTTACTATACTACCGGGAAGGTTTTTGGTTTGAATTTGATTTTTAAAAAATAAATATTTGTTGCAATTTTATTTGCAAATTTTCTACATTTTAAATTTTAAATTAGATTTCCAAATTTAATTTATGCATTTTTTATTTTAATTTAGACACATTTTTTATATATTCTTCATTTGCCTAATTTCGCAAAAGGAAACATCTTATGTTTCATTTAAAATTTAATAAATGTGTTTCAAAAATATATTTCAACCTATATAACAAAACATATATACATTTATAAATCTATATATAGGTGTCTAACTTTTAATTAGACATTTTTTATTTATATTTAGACATTTCAATTTTAATTTAGACACATTTTCTATATATTCTTTATTTGCCTAATTTTGCAAAAGAAAACATCTTGTTTCATTTAAAATTTAATAAATGTTTAAAAAAAAAATTAAATGTGCTTCAAAAATATAATTAAACGTATATAACAATATTTATATACGTTTATAAATCTATATATTGGGTTTTTAACTTTTAATTATACATTTTTTTATTTATTTTTAGATATTTTAATTTAGAAATTTTTAATTTAGACACATGGACTTTTCCATATCTTACTTTCTTCTCTCTTCTTATATACAAGGTATGTCCCATAAGTTCCCGGACTGGGTCCATAAAAAAAAAAGGTAAGATTTTTTTAAAAATTTTTTATTAAAACTTTTCAAAGTAATCCCCCCTTGCTTCAACGCACCAGCGCCATCGTTTCTCCCAATTGTCGAAACAGTTTTTATAGGCCTCTTTTGGAATGCTCTTCAATGCTAACGGCGATTTTTCTATTATGTCATCCCTGGTGTCAAAATGTCTTCCTTTTAGAACTGCTTTAAGTTTGGGGAACAGGAAAAAGTCATTTGGTGCGATGTCTGGGAAATAGGGTGGTTGAAGTAGGATTTGTGTCCCGTTTTTCGCCAAAAAGCTAGTCATCAAGTGCGCTGTGTGAGGGCGAGCATTGTCATGGTGTAGGATCCAGCCACCATTAGTCCATTTTTCTGGCCTTTTTTTCGAATCGCTTCCCTTAGACGGCGAAGAATGCCCAAATACATATCCTTGATAACTGTTTGGCCTGCAGGAAGATACTCGTGATGAAAAATGCCCTTTTTATCCAAAAAAGCGACCAGCAACACCTTGTTTCTGGATTTCAATAATCTGGATTTTTTGGGTCTAAGCTCACCCTGACATCTCCACTCAGCAGATTGATGCTTGGTTTCAGGATCATAGCCATAGACCCATGTCTCGTAGCCTGTGATTTTCTTGTCTTTCCATTCCGGATCCGTTCTTGTCATTTCCAACATGTCCTCACAGGTTGCAAGCCGACACAGTTTTTGCTCATTAGTGAGGGATCTTGGGATGAATTTTGCAGGAGTCTTTTTGATTTGGTTACGATCCTTCCAATCGTTGTTTTAGAGATGCCTGTGTCTTGCTCTAGCTCCAGCAAAGTGGTTCGAGGATTTTCTTTTATCAAATCGGTGATTTTTGCACATTTTCATCAGTCCTTTGAAATTTTTGGGCGTCCTTGACGAAGATCATCTTCAATGGAAATTCTGCCAGCTTTAAATCTAGAATGCCATTCAAAAACAATTGTTCTCTTTGGGGAATGCTTTATTAAGCATTTAAAAAGTTTCGGTTGCTGATATTTGAAGTTTCACACAAAATTCTATGCAAATCCTCTGCTTCAATTTTCGTTCCATCGTAAAATCGCCGCAGCGCTATGTGTAACCTTTAAATAAATTAGAATAACTTTGGGGCGCGTGCACGTACCGCCTCGATATTGGTACCACCGTGTAGCCAGATATTTTTTCTATAATAAACAGTCAAATTCATTTACATTTTTCATTTATTTATTTTTTTATGGACCCAGTCCGGGAACTTATGGGACATACCTTGTATGTCAATGTCTGTTGTCTGTTTCGCGATAAACTCAAAAAATACTGAACCAATTTGTACCAAATTTTGCATGTCGTTTTTTATAAACCTGAGAAAAATTCTCAGCTACATTTTGATTAGTATTTTTCGCCTTTATTTATCTTTTTTTTTATGTGGAGTAAATATGAGGCGAAGTAACAACACCAGGTCAATTAAGAGACCAATGAGCGTTCTGAATTTTTTTTCAAGTTGCTTGCGTACTTTTTTTGAAATATCTTTTTATACGCGAGTGTTACTTTTTTTTTCAAAAGTATTGAGTATTGAGAGAGAAATTTATTTTACTAACTAAGTTATGGTAAGTGCACACAATGCAATTTAAAAATAAAACTTTACAAAATTATCGTTACTGTATGTAAATAATGGCTTTCATATTTTTTAATAATTTTTGTTCTGGCCTTTATTTTTTATCTCTTTAGAAAAAATCATTTAAAATGCAGTCGCAGTCATTATCAAACACATATGTTTGCCTAATTTCCATGTGCTCTTTTATTTTTTTGCAGAAAAATATTTACATTCGAGTATTTAGGATTATTAATTTTTTCATAAGCCTATTTTTTCTTATTCTTACTGAGAAGATGGGCATCGTAGTCAAGATTCATCACAGTCCTTCACTCGACTCAGGCAATTTCAAGGGTTAATGCACTAGGGCGGGTACCTCGGGGGTTGGGTGGTATATTGATTTTTAAACAACTAAGTGGATTGCAAAAAATAATTAAATCAAATACCTAAACACTAATATAATACAATTTTTGCCATCACACATACTTTTTGCCTATGGTTCATAAGTTACTTCTGTATCGCTATTCAATGGCACTTCTACTATTTTTTATTGATGTACTTTCAGTATGAAGGAAATTGCATTCGGGGGGGAATTCTTGGGCAAAGCCGGGTCATTCGTCTATATATATATATATAGGTTGGTAAGGCACAATTTGGATTATAGATTATAAACACAAGGTAAGAAGAGACCAAATCCAAAAAAATAAATAGTGTGTGACGTTTCAGTAGCAGCAGTGCTACCATCATTCAGCAGTTTTGTCTGAAGATGGTAACAATGCTGTTACCGAAACGTCACACACTATTTTTATTTATTTGGATTTGGTCTTATTATCTTGTGTTTATATATAGGTTGTAATGTAAAGAGTTTTCAACACTAAAGCCAGTTTGAAATGAAATACTCCAGGTTTGTTGAGTATCACTGCAACCTTTCCTTTGTGCAGTCCTATTTTGTAGCTAGATCAGCTGCCATATCTGTTCAATGATCTACCAGTGATGCTCGGATTGTTTGAATTTTAATAAAGGACAGAAAAAAACTCAAAAGAGTACAAAATCTTGGAAGAATGAATTTGAAAATAGTTCTTTTTATGAATTTTGAGAGAGAGAGGTATTTTATAACTCATAGGCTCATAGGACTCTCTCCTCAATTTAAATATTTCGAGAATTCCTCTTTTTTGTATTGAAATTCTATTTTTAATAAAATAAATAATATCCAGTATTAATGAAAATTTGGGAGGAATATTTATTATTTTATTTTAGTTTTTCACATTGGTTTCAATGTGTAATGAAGCTGAGAACACAGAAAAAATCTGAATATTGAAAAATCTACATTATCCAGGGGCTTATTGAAGAGGTATTACTGTACTTATTTTTACAAGAAACACTCATTCTGACAGTACAGCAATTGTGGAGTTGTAGTGAGTTAACCTTTGTCATGCACAGACACCCTCCCAGTTATCTCCAGCTCCCTACCCTCCCAGATCACAGTCAAGGAGGGCCGCCAGCTCTACCTCTCAGGAAGGGTGGAGGGACAGCCTTTGCCCAAAGTTACATGGTGGGTGAGCCTTGGGCAATAACGATTCTATTTGAAGCCAAACTCTATAGAATCACCTCAATGAAGTGTCATCGTTACTACTCACTGGAAATCCCACCCCATCTGCCTGCCAACTATGCCTAAGATACCATCCTCCTGCAATCTTGTCTTGTATTCTGGTCTAAAAATTGGCCCTACCTCTTCACCAACTTAAAAACCTTTTGGGGTAATTCAATAATTTTAACAATTCCCCGGATAGTTCCAATTGAGATACAAGAATTGAATGCATCTTAATGAACTTTCTGTCAAATAGTTATTGGAGAGCCATTAAATCTAAGGATACTAAAGAAAGGGTGTGCCTGGATCTATATTAAAAAAAAAGACAGAAAATATTTCAAGGAGTTGTTCCTTCTTTCTCATTTGGAACTGAGACAGAAGGAGTGATCTCTTGAAATATATATATATTTTTTTAGTATATATGAATACACAATATGACACTGAATTTGCAACCCCAAAATTTAATTGGCAAAAAGTTGTGAAAATCTTCATAGAAAGTACCAGTAATAAACAATAAATGATCTTTATTAAAATAGAATACACCTATTATTGCTTTCAACCTTCATGACCTGGTGTAATCTACCCATATGATAATAAAAAAAAAAAAAAGAATACACTTGTACACAGAGCGATATCAACATCTACCTAATATGTTGTGGGATCATGGTGGGCGGCTATGCAGGCAGCAACATGTCTTGATACTGACTCAATGAGCGTGCAGATTGAGAGAGGTCTACCCATTCATCTTCTGAACACGGCTATGACAGCGAACAAAAACGAAGTCCAATTAGGTCCCAGATGTGTTCTATAGGTGAGATCAGGAGAGACTGGTGGCCATGGAAGCACCAAGGTTTCATGCAGGGCATGTAGGCTGATTATTTCTGTGTGTGGTTGTGTGTTAACCTTAAGGAAAATGGAATTTGGTACCCCTGAAGGAAGGATAACATCGCCAACCACAGCATATTATCCACATATTGTTGAGCTATCATAGTGCCCTCAATACAAATCGGAGATTATCTGTCATCATAGGCGATGGCTTCCTAAACCATAATGCGGCATTGTTGTGAGGTACGGTGTTCCACAAATGGGACCGGATTGGACCTGTCACCACAACTGCACCTACTTCTTAATTGATGACTGTCATTGCTAAAACAGAAGCAAGATACATCTGAGAACACTGCACATTTGTCATTCTGCTGTCCATGTGGCTCTATTCCAACCAAATTGCAAACACAGGTGTCTGTGCCATTGGATCAATGGCAGTCTTCTAAATGAGTGCCCTGAGTGTAGACAGCCAACGTACAATTTACGTATAATGGTTCTGGTTCATATGGGAGAATCAAGAATGTCCAGCACATCCTGTAAAATGGTGACAGAAATGGACTGTGGGGCCTCCAATGCTATCTGGCGGATGCATCAGTCTATGTGTGCTAATGTCACTCTGGCCGCAACAGCAACCCTCAATCATGCCACATTTTCTTTTTCCAACCATTTTTGCCATAATCAGTGCACTGTGGACGTGTTTCAAGGTGACTGTCCTTAGAGATTTTACTTATGGACTGTCTGCTGGAACTGGCATTCTCTGCTACTAAATGGTTTCTCTGAGTCAAAAATTTCAAATACTTTCCTTGTCACACAGAGAGGTAAAAATATTGAGAAAAATTTGTAAGTTCCTTCTCTTTTATCTCAATCAGCATGTGTGATATAGCTGCACAATTTGCATCATTTACATAACTCTTGATGAGTTAACTTCATCTTGAAATTTTTATATTTTTCTGCCCCCCCGTATTTCTTGGTGTTGCAAATTCAGTCACCTAACGTATATATTATGACACTTTACATAGCTTCTATTTTTGGTAAACTTTATTTTTTAAAGTTTTAAATGAATGATGCTTGTTAACAAAATATATATAAAATATAAATATTTTATTTTTTTCTATTGTTTTTCATATATAGGTATTTTTGTCTAATTTCATTTATGCTGCTTTTCCATTTACAAGCAGTTTGTTGTCATTTCCTTTACATATTTATTCTTATAGAGTTTTTACTAAATTTAATTGATTTTCAATGAATTAAAATCAATAATTCAAATGCAAAATAAATTTTAAAGAAAATTAAGTACATTTGAAAATTATATTTATCCGTTTTTTTTTTTTTTTTCAATTTAATATCCCAATATAGATTCCAGTACACCCTATTATCCTAAAATAGAGATAGATTAGTTCTAGCAAGGTATATCAGATGTAGTGGTGTCTACCTGATGATATGAGAAATGGGACAACAGCCCAGAGTGTGGTGCTTCCAGGTTGAAGGATGGCCAGCTGGCCTGTGAGGTGCTGTCAGACCCGGGCAGACTGGATGCAGGCTCCACCAGAGATGGAGAGGCCTCCCTCACCTTGGAAGAGGCCAGACCAGGAGATGCTGGCATATATACCTTGATGGCTAAGAATGCCAAGGGCCAAGCCCAGAGCTCCTGTAAGGTGATCGTGGAAGGTAGCACATCAAACCTTACCACCCACCCTCCCAGCTCTTCACTAGGTCTTTGGTGTTGCTGCAGCCAAGTGCCCCCTGTCCAAGCCCAACTTCATCAAGCACCTGGAGTCCATTTCCACCATGCCTGGACAGCCAGTTACCCTCCAGGCCAAGGTGGAGGGCAATCCCAAACCATCTATTGCCTGGTAACTCTCTTCTTTCTACCTTTTTTTGCTTTATATTATTTATCTTTGAACCAAGATATGAAAGCTCTTATGAAAGAGACTATTATAACAAGGTTCCACTGTATGAATCTTTTGACTAAAACAAAAAGGTTTACAATTCCTCTTCATCCTCCCCCCCCCCACCTTTTTTTTTTTTTTTAAGAATCTGAGTCAAATAAGCCTACACTCTGTTGCCAATGAACAAAAATGCAGCAATCAGTACAGAGTTGTTCATTTAGATTTTAAACCTGGTTATAGCACAAAGTTTTATTTATGATATTTTTAGATGATGTTGCTGTGTCAACATCCTGGTCAATAATATTAGGAGATGTCTACTAGTTTAAGTATCTGATGTATCAGTGAATGCTAATATGAGTGTGCCCTAAATATAGACTTGCTCTAGGAGCCAGCATTCAAGTTTCATATAATTTATCTGATAAATTATAGATTGTATTAAAAATAGTCTCAAGACATCGTCACATTTATAACTAGCTAACAATGTTTACTTTTCTCAAAGGATATAATCAAATTGAAGATATGCCCCTGTGTACTGATAAGGACTATGGCCTTAAACCATGATATAAAGGTTGGCTTTTGTCTTATTTTCCAAAGCTAGTGTTTTGGCACATTCTTAATAATCTATATATATAAAATTGAATGTCTGTCTGTCTGTTTGTCTGTACTCTATAGATTCAAAAACCATACATCCAATCGCCGTGAAATTTTGGGATATTATTAGGTATATCACCGGGAAGGTTTTTGAAAAATAATTTCATGAATATCTTGAATATCCTTAGAGTTATTTGCAGATTTGTAGATTTAACTCGCAAGCAGCGCCCCCATTGTGACGATGATAACAAGTTTTCTTATCACTAAGTTTGTTATCTTAAATATTATTTATCAAAAGTAAGATTATCTCAGGATGACACGGCAATGTGACACGGGAAAAAATGTTCTCTAGATAAAACTATGATTTTCTAATGTAGAAAATTAGGAAAGACAAAATTCAGGATGACACGGCACACAGGGACCGGGAAAAAATGTTCACTTTATCGAGAGATTCAAATTTACGAGTTTCAAATTATCAAAATATATCTTTTTTTTTTTAATAAGTTTTTAGAGAATTGTTTTAACAAATGTTCGCTAGACAAACCTTTACTTGGGTAAAACTGGGCGAAGCCGAGTACGTTTTATAAGTTTATAGAGAATTGTTTTAACAAATGTTCGTTAGACAAACATTCACTCGGGTAAAACCCGGGCGAAGCCGGGCACATCCGCTAGTAATTTAATATTCTGTACAGGGAAAGAGATGATAAAAAAAATGCAATTTTATAAGGTGAGGTTTTATTTTTTTTATACTGTTATGATGATGCCCGAAATAAAGCTTTGTCATTGCTGTGGTAACAAGCAGGGTCAGTTCAACCACATGTGTGCACCCCTGGGGAGGGTACAGACCAATGAGGAAGGAAGAAGCCCATCTGGCCAGTAGCAAAGTTGTGCTCTCCCTTGTTGGCGGAGGGGGTTGGATGATGCTCCCTGAATGTTACTTGCCTTGTTCTCCATAATGCATGATCCTTGGTGATCTCGCATGCTTATTGGGTTATCCTTGATACAGCGACTGCATAACAATACATTTAGATAGAGAAATGCCTGTTCTCTTCACAAATGAATCTAGGGTGAAGTTTTATCTTAATAATGATTTTATTATTATTTATATTTATCATAATTCTTTTTTTTTCACTAATGGACAGAGATTATTGCTATATATAAGACAATTAAATATGATTATTTTTCAGAAATTTGAATGAATAAAAATTTCAGGCTTTACTTCAAAATATACCTAGCCATGTCCTTTAATTTTTTCACCATTGTTAGGCTTAATTTGTATTCAGAATCAGGAACCATGTAGAATACTGTACTGCGATGAAATTTTACTTTTATTTTCTGAACAGTAGGGATCTTCCTTATAAAGCTTAGAGTTTTCAGATTTTGTCTTTTTTACTTAAAAGCCTTCCCAAACTTATCTTTCCCATCACAGTGATATTCAACATTGATCAAGATGTCAGGGTGATATTAGCTGCATGATATTTCAGGCTGAAAAATGGCGAGCGGCTCCAGAGTGGTCGTGGAATCCTGGTGAAGGAAGAACTGGATGGCACAGTGGCCCTGTCTATAGAGACTGCCCGACTTGACCACTCTGGCAACTACCAGGTCACAGCCATCAACCCCTTGGGAGAGGCTGACTCCACTGCTGCTCTCACTATCAAAGGTAAGACACCCCATCATTCAACTCCTCAACCCTTTCCGGTCTGCATGCATATTGTGTTCATCACTGATGAGCCAAGCCCTCCCAATATTTTTTCATCGCAGTAAGGACAGTAGAAATTTGTATTATGTGTAAAAGAAACTTTCACATGCTTAAATGTTTCCTTATATATATATGGTGCATAATGACAAGGTGTAAAATTAAGAATTTTAGAAAAACTTTGGATGGTTTCAATATTAAAGCTACACCCAAGATGCAATTAAGGTAAAGTTGAAACCTCTTAAGAGAGAGAGAGGGAGAGTATATGGAACCATAAAAAAAATAAAATGCTGAATGACTTGTGATTGCACACTGTCATACAAAATTGAATTGTCTCATGGTGAATTCCAATCTGGATGTGTTGCAGCACCATCGGCCAAACCTGAGTTCTCAGCTGAACTCCAGCCTGTCCAGCTCCAGGAAGGCCAACCGGGAAAATTGGTTGTCAAATTCTCTGGAAACCCTGAGCCTACCATCACCTGGTAGGTTCTCAAACTTTCCCTGAATCCTTCTTTGGTAAGAAGGATGTGTGCCTAAAACTTGAACCCATGGCAAATGTGATATTGAATGCAGGTTCAAGGATGGCAAGGAGCTTGCACCATCAGACAGGCTGACATTCAAGCAACAACCAGGCAGGGCAGCTCTCCTCATTGACAATGTAGTGCCCCAGGATGCTGGGCTCTACATGGCCCTTCTGACCAATGACCAGGGCCAGGCCAGGACTGAAGCCCCTGTAGGAGGTGAGTTGTTTAGTAATTATGCCCAACTCCGCTGTGACTATCATACTGTGGAAATGCAGTACTGGAAGCTGAAAAAGAAGGAGCCAAAGAGAAGCCTCTCCGGCCTGAGATTCTGGAAGGCCTCACTCCAGCCCTGCTGACTGAAGGAGAACCAGCCATTCTGAGAGCCAAGGTGGGCGAGGGAGATCCCAATGTGACCTGGTAAGTCATAAAACAATGTTCCTGCCACAAGTTCCCTATCTTCATACATCAACTGTGGGATTCAGGCTGAAGAATGGCAAGCCAATCATCCCATCAGATCACATCAAGATGACCCATCTCCCTGATGGCTCTGTCTCCCTGGAGTTTGACAAGGTGACGCCAGATGATGCTGGCAGATACACACTGGTTGCTTCCCTAGGTGGCTACACCACCAAGAGTGAAGCAAAGGTCACCAGTAAGTCTACTAACATATTCCTACATTCATGCCAAATACACTCAAATTTGTAATTATTTTTTTTATTAGAAGAAGAAAACCCATGAGATATAGATTTCTATGTACTGTAGAACCTCTCCGCAAAGCCAAGGTATCCTTTAGTGAGAGGTGTCCTCTTACTGGAGAGTTGCTAATTAGTAAAAAATTGAAATTTTGGTAATTGTAGAGAGAAGTCTTCTACAGAGAGTTCTCTTTTATAGAGGTTCTACTATATAAATGCTTTTTCAATGTTGTTATTGTTTTCACAACTCAAAAGAATATTATGCATTAAGGTTAGGAAGATATTTTTACTATTTATCTTGATGTTCTATATGGAAAATATATATACAGTCTTGTTTATAGGTTGGCTGTTTATCTGAATTGGTCAAAAATGGTGTTTTGCAAACTTAATGATCTGCGTCTGTGCAAGGAAATGTGATGGTTTTTCTGATGGCATAGGTGCCTTTTCCACATATATACAGTACTACTTCTTAATTCTCATTTCAGAGGACTACCAAAATTCTGCATTAACAAATGTATCTGATTTCTTGAAAATAAAGATACTTTGGCCAGTAAATCTTTTTATTAGCTCGACGCTTCGAAAAAAATCTTTTGTCCTCATCAGGAGCAAACAAAAATTAAAACATTTGGCAAGATGTTAAAGTTATTCTAAGTTTCAAGAGCGTTCTCACGCGATATTATAAATTTTGTACAACATCTAAAGCACGAGTCAAAAAATATAATAATAATCAATGTGTCTAGGATAAATGAGGCAATGATGAAATTAGGTAAAATAGTAAATATAAACGATATAAACTGTGTAGTTTCTCTCATAACTGACATATTAATTGAAGCTGCATATGCATCTCTACGATTAAAACCAAAATATATAAATAATAATCCATTTAATTGGTGGACGGATGAACTGGAACTTTTTAAAAATCATTTTAAATATGTTCGAAATCTATATTATCGGGGTAAATGGTCTAATAGACAGCTAGTTGATGAAAAAATGTATAAAGAAATACGAAATAAGTATATGAATATTATTGAAAAAACAAGAAATGTAAGCTGGAGGGTATTCCTGGAGGAAGTTGAAAATACATCTCCTTTTGGTAATACTTACAAAACTTTTAAACAAAAAAATTTCTCCTAGGTCTTTTGATTTACCAATTCTAGATGTATCTCAAGATGTGCTCGAATCAGAAATGAAAAATCTTTTATCTTCTCTATTTCCGAATGACTGTCAATCTTCTGACACAAACTATCATAAATTAATCAGAGACAAGAGTTATACTTTTTCTAATGATAAAATAATTTATTTTGATAATATTCAAATCTGTTCGATAATTAAAAAACTTAAAAATGGCAAGGCTCCAGGAATAGATCATATAAGCAATCAGATGATCAAAACGGCAGTTCATCATATATCTCCTGTGTTAACAAAATTGTTCAATGCTTGTATGGGACTTAATTATTATCCGGAGGCCTGGAGAAAGTCAGCAGTAATGATTTTAAAAAAACCTAATAAAGAAAATTATAAAGATCCGAAAGCCTACCGCCCTATAAGCTTGTCTTCTAATTTAGGTAAAATTTTTGAAAGTCTAATTCATATTGAACTTTTAAATCATATTAATAGTAATTATGTTATGCATCCTGCTCAACATGGATTTACACAAGAAAAATCAACAATCTCTGCTTTACAAGAAATAACTAAATTAAGTCTTCTGAAAAGAGAAACAGAAAATACGGCAATAGTAACAGTGGACATCAGCGGAGCTTTCGACAACGCATGGCATCCGGCAATTCTCCAACAATTGGACAAGGCAAATTTTCCAGCGGTACTAATAAAAATAATTAATTCTTACTTTGAAGACCGGAGTGTAGAGTTTAAATATACTAATGTAAAGTGTATAAAAAAGATAAATAAGGGATGTCCCCAGGGTGGTATTATTTCTCCTATTCTTTGGAATATATTACTTAATGATTTCAACTTATCTTTTAACGAAAGTTTTGCTAGAGTAATTGCTTTCGCGGACGATGTGACATTTGTGGTATGGAGTTCAAACATCTATGATCTTCAGTATAATATTACCAAATGTTTAGTAAAAATCAAAGCATGGTGTGAAAAGGTAAAACTTTCACCAAGTCCAAACAAAACAGGTATACTCTATCTACATAACTATGAAAAATTGCCCATTAATTTTGATGGAAAAATAATTCAACCATTAGAAACTGTTAAAATTTTGGGAGTTATTTTTAAAAATCATAGACAAAGGAATAAGATTAATTTTGGAACACATGTTGACAATATAATTATGAAAGCTACGAAACTTAAGAATATATTATTCTCATTATGTGCACGTACTTGGGGCATTGATACTCGACGTAGATTGATCTTATATAAAGCTATGATACGCTCTACAATAAGCTATGCATCAAATATTTGGTTTCCTTTTATCACTGCAGCAAAAAGATCCAAGTTGAATTCTATACAATATCAAATTCTTATTAGATGCATTCATGCTTATAGGACTTCATCTTCTTACATCACACATATACTAGCGAAAACCCCTTTACTGTCCGATTATCTTGAATTATTACAAACAAAGTATAATATGACAAATTCTCTCACAGATCGAACACTCAAAAAACCCCTTCAAAAAGAATTAAACAAACTATATCTGGATCTAAAATTTAAGTTTTATCTTTCTCAATCTAATGAACTGTTCAAGAAATTCTTTCCAATTGCTGTCCCAAATTTCATTTCTTCTGATAAATTCACTACTTTATTCTTAACTGGCAAAGGACCCTTCTTAAGTTTCCTATTCAAACTGAATGCTATCAATGATCCAACATGTGAATGCCGCTTAGATGTTGAATCACCAGAGCATCTTCTTTTATCTTGCCCTCTGACTAATCAAATTGTATGTAGATACTTTGAAACATTACCAAATTCTCTTTGTGTATATACTCTATCTTATGAGAACTTTGTTAAGTTTAGAACTATTTGTACAATAATTTACAAAACAATACTAATCCATCGTGTAAATAATTAATCATATATATATAAATAATACTAGCACAGCACAATAGTCCTTTGGACTTCGTGCTTTTGTAACAATAAATAAAAAAAATAAAATATATATATATATATATTAAAAAACGAAATAAAAAAATAAAAGATAAAAAGATCAGGTGTTGAAATCAATATAAAAAATGGCATATCCTGACCAGGAGCACATGTGCTTTACAGAAGGCAGAGCGCCATCTGGTGGAACAGAAATCAACTAAACATTGATTTAGCCTGTTCCCTGATATTTGGCCAACCCAATTTCTTGATAAATCAAGAAAAGCCATCCACGAACGCGTTTCGCGCTTTTTGGCGCTCGTCAGCGTGGAATAGGCTGAACCATTGAGACCAAAAAAGATTTTTTGATCCCAATGGCTTCCTGAAAAACCAAGAAATGGGTATTTAAGGCCAAACTGTGTAAAGCACATGTGCTCCTGGTCAGGATATGCCATTTTTTATATTGATTTCAACACCTGATCTTTTTATCTTTTATTTTTTTATTTCGTTTTTTAATGTGCTAAGCGTATTTACGCAAGTTTGGCCTTAAATACCCATTTCTTGGTTTTTCAGGAAGCCATTGGGATCAAAAAATCTTTTTTGGTTTCAATGGTTCAGCCTATTCCACGCTGAAGAGCGCCAAAAAGCGCGAAACGCGTTCGTGGATGGCTTTTCTTGATTTATCAAGAAATTGGGTTGACCAAATATCAGGGAACAGGCTAAATCAATGTTTAGTTGATTTCTGTTCCACCAGATGGCGCTCTGCCTTCTGTAAAGCACATGTGCTCCTGGTCAGGATATGCCATTTTTTATATATATATATATATATAAATATTTAACTCACAAAAGACTATGATCTTTGAAATGAATTATAACATATATGTAGTAATCCCGACCAAGCCGACGTGGAATGTACTGGGCAGTCGTGGACGTGGGTGTGTGATGGGATTCCCGCACGGGGACAGCAAGGAACAGAGGCAGGTCTAGATGGTAGCTCCAAGAGGTAGAGTAGACCACGGACAAAGGCAGTCGGACCACGGGCCCCGCGGTTGCCCTAAGCCTACTCACGGATAGAAGGGGGGGTGAGAGACCCGACCGACCGTATAACGGCGTCACTCTGAAAACAACTACCTTGTCTCTTTTCTGGGCCCTTTTATATTGGATTCCCGCATATGGCGTTGATTCCTGATTGGCTACTGTAATCACGCCACTTTCTGGCCATCGCCTTGTCGCCGTCTGGTCTACCATTACTTCTTTGTTTATTTGTCACTTCCATTGTTACAAGGTCGATACATATTTTTATATAGATATGGGGTAATAATAAATATCAGAAGAAGGTTGTGAACTATTTAACTCAAAATATACTACAGAATGTGTCCCCGGTGATGAAGGTTTGGTTGGGGGAATGACATGTAATGAATGATGACCTAACAAACCTATTATATAAAAAAAAAAATAAATAATTTGTATACAAATTAGTTAAAATTATTACTAAGCTACAAGTTAAAAAGAGAAAGATGTTGTAATGGTGGTGTATCAATGAAATAAAAATCAAGGTTATAAAAATAAAAACGCACAAAATGAATGATAAAAGGTTAAGAGAAAGTATATAATACAAAATGGTAAATATGGTAAAATGAATTGTACAAGGAAAATAATATCTTATTGCATAAAAGATGAGAGGAAAAAAAAATGAAGTTAGCTTATTGACTGAACGTATAATGTGACGCTAAGGTTGAAAAAGGGAAAGGGGGTATCTGAGCATGTTTCTGCAAAGTAGTATCCCAAGCCTTCTGCAATGCAATGCGAACTTGTTTAAGTGAGGCATTGTTTTCATTAACAGAAGGCCTAAGATATTCCGTCTGCATCATTAGCTCAGACAGTGAAAAGAGGTGGGAAGATTGATGGGTGTAAAAGGTAGAGGTAAGAGGGATCCCTGTTGTCCATAATGATTGTGCCCGGTTGAATTATGAAAAAAAAAAAAGTGAAAATTTGAAAAAATGGTGAATTGAAATGATGAGTCGGGCGATGAGAAAAAAAAAATAAAAAGATCGCGCTGGATATCCTGAACTCACTATTGGGAATGGTATAGCGAGGAAGGATTGTTCCAGTCGGATTAATCAATGAAAAAAAAAACAAAAATGTTCGGCGAACTGGAATCCCTTGGAAGGTAGTTGGAGGTTTGAAGGATGCGGAAAAGGGGAGGTGGATGTAAGAGATTTATGGCTGTCAATTTTGATTGTGTCCGACTTGTGTGGTGAAAAGAAAAAGTTGAAAAATGAAAAAATGATGAGCCGGATGATGAGAGAAAAAAAAAAATCTAACTGGGTCTCCTGAGCTCACTATTGGGAATGATATAGCGAGGAAGGGTCTTCTAGTTAGTTTAATCAATAAAAAAAAAAAAGAAAATGGCTGACGAACAATAATCTCTTGATGGATGTAAAAAGTTGGGAGGAAAGGTTCATGGGATAGAGTTAGAGGTTGTAAGGGAAGCGTCAAAAATAACATTTTGAAAATCTATTAAGAAAAATAAAATGATAAATGTTTTATCTGTTTAAGAAATATTATAAATATTGTTAGGTGTAGGTTTTTTAAAATGGTGCCTAAAATAGTTGAAGTTGTAAAATTCTAAGTCTAAACATGATGAAAAAAGAAAATAAAAATGCTAAAGGTAATAATATATAAAGGGTTGATTGGTAGTTGATGGCATTAATGTTGATGGTTAATAAACAAAATGATATTATTGATTAATATTGAAATGTTTTATCTACATCTGTAAGTTAAAAAACAAAGTCCAACACCACAAAACTAGTAAAACTGTAAGTCTATTTACAAATAAATGAGAGAAAAGTTAAAAGAAAACAAAAATATTCGTTTCTGAAAAAAGGGAACATATTTACACACAATGTCTAGGTGTAGGTGAAAGGTTACTGATGTCTTTCTAGTTTGGCCTACGGGGAGGCAATGTGGCCCTATGTCGCTTTGGTCCGGTCTGAGAAGTTGGTCTTTGCCAGATCTTCCCGATTATATTATGTGAGACCAGACGGGGAGCGATCTTGATCCCTAAAATGATGTCATTGTAGTGGAAGATAGGACTTTAGGTACGTGTAGTATGTAGTGCATGTCTTAGGCGCTAAAAAGATTGCTGAGCGTTTTATGCAGTTGGTCTGCAAAATTTTTAGGTGAGCCTACCCAAACGCCGGCTTGTTACGTTTGGGGAACATTATTTAAAATATTAACTTAACAGATCTTTTCTCCATGTAACATTACGTTACATATGGGGAAATGAGAGGCGACAAATTTGACAAAAAAAGAAAAAGAAAAGTTAAAACCTTTTTGATTCCTAACAAGGGAGCCAGTAATGTAGTGTATGTTCATATTAAATTGTACCCAAAAGCCCTATAATTGAATGATTGACAGGCAAGAGTGTTGAAGTAGGAAGGAATATCTCTGCTAATGGTGGATACAAAAAAACTAGGGGGAGTTCAGTGCGTCCTTGAGTTGGTTGTCGTTGGGATGAAGATTGGAATATTGTCGTGGCGATGGACGCCATTTTGGGGATTTAATTGTCCTTTTAGGAGGCCAAGATGGCGTCTCCTTTGGTCTCATGTACAGGATCGATTTTAGAGATGGTGGGGACCTAAATTTTAAACGGGGTTGACAAAACGATGAACTATCCTATAACATTATAAAAATAAGATTTGCTATAAAAGGGATTTTATATAATTTTCCTATCCGTTTTAATCTGGCAGGTTCCTCTGTTAGAAGGATATTAAATTTAATCTGTAATATTGAAATCGTGGGTGTGAATAATTGGGAAAAGGTAGGCTATAAAAGAATTGATTAATTAACTAGTGTATAAATAAATGTGTTATGATCATGCGAAATGTCTTAATGGGATATGGGATATGCGAGAGGAATTAAAATTGATGTGAACAATGTAGAAAAGTGCGAACTAAAAATGTATGTTTCAACAGGCGACAATCTAACGGGCAGGCGCCAAAGTGGCGCGAGAAAGTCGATGGCGGGCCTTGTGTTTTGTTTTTGGGAGGACGGTAATATAATAGCTATTTATGTAACATGGATTGTTTGCCACTCAGTGGCGCCTGTGTATCAAATGTTTTTCTAATCGAGTTAATATTGCAAATACTTTTTTCTATTGGACTAAACAAGTTGGGATCTAAATGTCGGAAAGGATCTATTATTCTATTTATTTTTAGGGGTTCTATATATATATATATATATATATATATATAATTTGGGTGGTGAAATATAGAGGACCTCTTCATTATAATATTGTAATTTATTTACATGCACAGTATCGCTATCATTACCTGTACTCCTATTGGGTCTATTTATACGTACGACATTATCAGAAATTATTTCAGTAATTTTATATGGACCTGTAAAGTAGGGTACTAACTTACCGCTATTTGGATGATGATACGCCTATACTAATACAAAATCTCCTGTATCAAAGTGTGGGTTCTTATGTTTGTTATCATATTTAATTTTCTCTTTGTCGTGCCTGTCATTTGTACATTGTATTGCTAGTTTTCTACTTTCTATTATATTGGGGTAGGGGTTTATGTGGTTATTCAAGTCTGAGGGGATTATATTATACATAAGAAAGATAGGGATGTTATAGTATGGGGCGTGTCTTTATATTTATTAGTAACTATCTTAATTAACTTCGTCCACGAGGTTCCGGGATTCTCTAGGTGAAATAACCTTAGTTTCCCAGTAAGTTTTGCGTTAAGATTTTCAGACAAATCGTTAGATTGGAGATTATTAGCGGTGATTAGGTTTAGAAAAATTATAAAATAATGAATTTACAAAATTTTTCTAAGAGAAAAGGTTATAGCATGGGTACAAAATTCGGTAGTTTTGTAAATAACAATTTAACACAGGCAGGAATGAAATGCAATGGGGTATGGAAATTTTATGGTATGATATTAGTTTTCGCATATTACATTTATAGTTGTATTTGTAATTGTGGGAAAAATGGGAGGCAGATTATGAGATGAGATAATTTAAAATTGATATTTATAAAAATACAAATCTAGGACTAGTTTTTTAAAACTTTTAAATATTGAGAAATATCAATTGGAATAGTAATAGGTCAATTAAAATAAAGAGTGTAATAAATTTAATTATTAATACTATGACCATAAATGAGGTATTAAAAAAAAACACAAATAAGTTTAGAAAATATGATTCGAGTAATTAAACTATAATATGATTTTTTTATGTAAAATTGAAATTAATGAATTAAAATTTAAAAGTTGCTTAAAATAAAGTAAAAATTGATAAATGAGGGTGTACAAGATTTAAAATTTGAATTGAAATGTTATAAAAATTGCAAAATTTGATTTAAAATGATTACAGTGAAAATAAACATTAAATTTATGGAGAATCAAGTTGTTTTTAAAAACTCACAGTTTTGAGGATTGTTCAGTCAGGAGACTGGTCTTTAGTTGTTGTCCTGCTGATGGGGAAGACATTCCAAGTAGAGCTCGTAGAAGCTTGTAATTTCTGTTGGGTGACGGCGGCATGTCGCCTTTGAGTAGCGCGCAGAGCCGAGCTTGCAGGGTGGCGTCATCTTGCGGTCCCTCGCTCGTCCGCTCGAGTTGCTGGATGAAGTTGCTTGCTGCGCAAGATCCGTCGAAAGGGGAGATGAGGGCCTCCTCCGCACGAGGCACGGCTAGTCCCCGAATGGCGTCTGTTAGGCGGCTTACTAGGTCTTCGCAGTGGGGCTGCATGTTGGTGAGGGCATCCGCGACGTATTCGTCTCTGACCTCCGTCATCCTCTGCATGCTGCTGTCCTCAGTTATCCTGTCGACTTGAACGGGTTCTGTAGTAATCCCGACCAAGCTGACGTGGAATGTACTGGGCAGTCGTGGACGTGGGTGCGTAATGGGATTCCCGCACGGGGACAGCAAGGAAGAGAGGCAGGTCTAGATGGTAGCTCCAAGAGGTAGAGGTAGACCACGGACGAAGGCAGTCGGACCATGGGCGCCGCGGATGCCCTAAGCCTACTCACGGATAGAAGGGGGGGTGAGAGACCCGACCGACCGTATAACGGCGTCACTCTGAAAACAACTACCTAGTCTCTTTTCTGGGCCCTTTTATATTGGATTCCCGCATATGGCGGTGATTCCTGATTGGCTACTGTAATCACGCCACTTTCTGGCCGTCGCCTTGTCGCCATCTGGTCTACCTTTACTTCTTTGTTTATTTGTCACTTCCATTGTTACAAGGTCGATACATATTTTTATATAGATATGGGGTTATAATAAATATCAGAAGAAGGTTGTGAACTATCTAACTCAAAATATACTGCATATATATAATGAGAAATTATAAACAAAAATTAATATAAAAATAATATTAATATTTCACAATAGTAATACAATTTCACAATAGTATATATAAATCGATATCTATTACGTACAATTCATACCTATCCTTTTTAACAACTTTTTAAATTTAAAAACAAATTGTATTGTAGCGGAATATCTTCAAATACATTTATAGTTCTTGCCCCTATTTCTTGTGATACCCCTTCCTCTAAAAATAATCTTTCCTTTTCAAATTTTATATTCCTGTGAAATATCTCAATATCATCCCAATCTGGCCTATCTCCTGAATATAATGCATGTTCCCTAATTTTGCTTAACGCCCTTCTCCCCATTAAACCCCGTTGATGTTCTTTAATCGTGGTCTCTAAATTATTAAAATCTCTAAATTTTGTGAGTTATATATATATATATTTTTCTTGTGCTTTAGATGTTGTACAAAATTTGAAATATCACGTGAGAACGCCCTTGGAACCTTAGAATAATTTTTATCGCCTTGCCAAATGTTTTAATTTTTGGTTGCTCCTGATGAGGACAAAATATTTTCGTCGAAACGTTGAGGTAATAAAAAGATTTACTGGCTGAAGTATCTTTATTTTCAAGAAATATGAATTCTGGCCAGGCAGCCTCTATCTTTACGATAAATATATCTGAATTAATCAAAATAAAATAATCAAATTTTTAATAAAAATTCAAACCACACACACCCTCTCTCTTCTTTATATATATTTTAGAGTTGAATGAGATAAAAAATATATATACAGGGTGAGGCAGCTATTTAAGAACATACAATATAGGTGCCACACTTTTCTGTAGGTTCTAGTAAGATAGTTTTTTTAAAATCTGTTTCAGGTAGACATGGCAGAACCTATTCTTACGCAAGAAATGAAGAGGCATGCAGTTATTGTCTTCTTGGCTGCAGGACACACCAATTTAGAAACTGTTGCACTCTTGAAAGTCGCCCAATCATTTGTTTTCAAAGTACCGAGAATATTGGGAGCTACAAAGGGTGATGTGGCGAAATTTTCCCAAAGGAAACGACATAATAGACATTCTGACAGTATCAGGACACAGACTTTATAAGCTGTGTCCAAGCTGCCATTGATGAGGACCCTGGGAAGTTGATGAAAGCACTTGCTGGAGAGCTGCAGATTGATGAGGCTACTATCCGAAGTGTGGTTCATGAGGACCTCCATTATCAAATCATATGTGATGCGGAGAGGATAGTTCATGTCCGAAAGAACCAAGGTGAACCTCTTGACCAGAGACAAGCGCCTTCTGAACAAGTTTAAACATCCAGAGAAGCCAGGAATGGATAGCTGAGAATCTTCACAGTCATGTCACACATAATGTTTATCTCACCAGAAATCAATCAGCTGGACTATTATGTGTGGGGTGTAGTTGAGAGGGACTTCAATAATCATTCCCACAACACTTTTACAGCTCTCAGAGCTACTATAGTGGATGCAATGGCAAACCTTCACAAGACCCATCTCATTACTGCCTGCAGTCAGTTTCGACAACCTATAGAAGCTGTTATTGCTGCTAATGGCGGGTTTATTGAATGGTGTTGTCCTTTAGGTGTATGTGTTCATCTATATATTATTATTTTTTTTTTGCTTATCCCTAGTATACGTGGTACAAGCCATGATAATCATGGTGGGTAGTTAGCGACTGCTTTTACTGTAAGCGCACCACATGTCTACACATGTGAAAAGCAGTTCGACTTTGCACTTACAAATGTGCCAGAGCCCCGTTTGGTTACTTGCACTTGCTGGAGGGGTTGGACTTTTGCAAGAGTCGGGGGCCATTGGAGCATTTCTTTTTTTTAACAGAAAAAAGTGTCCAATGCGGGAATCAAACCCTGGTCGTAGTGGTCGAAAACCAAACGGTTTAACCAGCCTTCCACCGACCCCCTTCATCTATATATAACTTCAGTATGTAATAAATGCTCTTTTCTCTCTTCTGTCTATTCATTTTATCCCATGGATATCATTTTGTTCTCAAATAGCTGCAGCACCCTTACTTCATTTAATTAACTCAATTTTTTTTTAAATTCTCTCTATACTTCTTTTTTGATTCTTTTGATTTCAATTAAAATTATTTTTTGACGGAATAATAGAACAATTTGAATTATTAGTTAAGAATTAAAGATGCATCACCATTTACAGTATAACCTCGTTAATTCGACACATGCAAATTCGACACTCTAACTTAATTTGACCATATTCTGATGTCTCGACTTCCGGCCTATCAATTAACAAACCGTAATTCGACAGTTCCGATAGTTCGACCATTTTAAAATTCGAATTTCGACAGTTGAATGTTTTTTTACATACATCTTCACCGCTAAAAAGGTATTACGCCGGCGGCAAGCGGCGATGATAGGCGGCCGCTGATAGGATCACGCCTGCGCACTTTTGGTTAGTTTAAGTTTCACTTTGCAATGTCATTGCGCAATGCCACGAGTATCATTGTTTTTTTGTTTTTTTTTATGCGTGAATTTAGGAATCGTGCGCTAGTTGATAATATATATATTTTTTTTAATTTTCAGAATTGAAATATTTTAGTTATTTTAAAATTTACAAATAATTTCCTTTTAACCCTTAGTTACTCGCGCCTATTTTACTGACGTTAGTACTCGTGCAGGGTCTCGTAGTCCCCAATATTCTACAATGAATAATATCCTTAAAAAATAAAATATGGAAATAAATTTTGCTTGCAACTAAAATATTACAGTCTCTAGTTTACAAATATATCAATTTATTATAAAAAATTACACTATTAATTATTTTTATCTGATAAAATTGGTAATACGACAAAAATTCTAAACTATCAATTTATACAAACTATTTCCTTAAAATTATAAATGAAAATCCAAATTATTCTTGTGCACACTTAATGCAAAGTGTTGTTGAGTATTCAATATAAATGTGTTTAGTTCATTTAGCACATATAATTTTTGATTTTCGGTCTTTGTATTGATCACAAAATCGGCAACGCTTCCGTTTCGCTGACGATGATTTGGGCTTATTTTCTTCCTAAAGAAGCAAGAACTTTATATCTGTCAATTAATTATAGCATTTCATGATTTTGCTTGTTGTGGCTCATCTGTAGAAATATGTGCAGATATAATATTTTTGATATCTTTTGGCAGAAACAATTTATTTTCCAGTTTTGTTAGGTTCGGGTCAATTATCCCAAATGCAATCTCTTCAATAAACAATCTTCTTTTAAATATTTTCAATTTTTGTTCCTTTTATATACAACTATTGTTGAAACATTGATGAAATAAAAAGATACACAATGGCCACCTCCATGTCCTCCTACTTACTGTGGAATTTTACACATTTGAGATCAACTACATCACTTTATTTTGTTTCATTACAATATTTTCCACCAGATTCAGAATCTATTTGTTTTGTGGAGTCGATTATTGAAATTAAATAACTGCTTTAGACTTTTTTTGTGGTACATACAAAACCAGTCTACTCTCTCTTTCCTTGACTCCAAAAATGAAAGTGTGGGTTGAATGTAGCTTTTGTAGCAAAATATTTGGGGAAATTTTCGTTTTATTTTTATTCAATGTTCCAAAAAAACTAAGTCAAGTCATAGATAAAGAATATAAATTATTGCAGAGCTATAAGGTAGCTCAACTATTTCACCATGCTTGAAAATTAAAGTTACATTATTACTCGCGTGGGGTCCAATGGACCCCAACTCCATTGTATTGTATATTATAGTGCAACAAAATTAAGTTAATATAGGTTTGCATATTCATTGTCATATAAAATTAACCTACTAAAGTTTTGATCTCCAAAAGTTTTATAGAATTCTAGATATTTAATGAAAAAAGTTTGTCTGGGGTCTATCAGACCCCGCGCGAGTACTTAAGGGCTAAATGAATAAATATTCATAAAATGTAGCCACAATGATTATGATAACATTTTTTTCAATATTCCATTTCCTTGCTATTATAAAAGATTTAAACACAGAATCAATAACAGGTGCAGCAGCAGTGGATGCCTTTAATACAATAAAATTTATTTATTTATTAAAATACATTTCAGAGGAAAAAAGACATGCATGTTTTTTTAAAATAGACCATCTGGAATAAATCCTGAATAGGATTTCAAGGTAAAAACAGACATCTATAAAGGAATTTTTAAAAAGATCTTCATGATTCTTTTTAAATAATATTTTTTAATTTTCTTTTTATTTTTCATATTTATTATCCTTTCAACTGCTATATTCTTCTATTAGAATAAACTATTATTTGTAATTATATATGTTTCAAAAATATGTATTATTGCCATTTTATCCATTATACGAAAAGTTAATTATGAAAATAAAAAATAATACAAAAAAGTACATACACAATGGTTTCAATTAATATGATTAATTTATATCACAAAGCTATTTTTAAAAATATTATTTTAGTGAGTTAGATGATTAGCTAATCATCTAACTTTAATTTCAACACTTCCTTTAATTCAACCGAAAGCTCTGATCCCTTGGGGTGTTGAATTAAAGAGGTTCAACTGTATATGGATATTACAATTGGACCACTTTTTTATATTCAACCAGGTTTTAAAAACACCAAGTTTATGTAATTCAATAAAAAATTCTGGCCTCTTGTAGTGTTTAATTCAAGAAGTTGGAGGACTGATAAAACACAATTTGGATTATAGATTATAATAAAAGAAAATAAGACCTAATCCAAATAATTTATTAGTGTGTGACGTTTCGGCAATAACAGTTTTTTGTCTGATGATAGTGACAATGTTGTTGCCGAAACGTCACACACTCATAAATTATTTGGATTAGGTCTTATTTTCTTTTATTAACTTGGAGGACTGTGTATTAAATTTCTGCATATTCAACCATTCATCAATTTTGTCTTTGAATTATAATTTCAACTCAGGGTGATTGAAGTGAGCATGAAGAAAGTCTACCAATTAAACCTATAAATCTAACTATAGCCTTCTTGTGCAATGTGTGTGGGTAAAGGAGATCCTCTCTTAATAGAGATTACCTAGAGATTAATTTTAATAGAAAAGATATCCTGAGAGAACTTTATATCTGACATAACTAAATCTGCAATGAGAGATCATCTCCTCCAGGAAGTGGGGGTGTCTAATGGAGATCTGCTGTAGTGCTGAAATGTATATTCTCAATTATAAAGCTCAAAATGAGTAGAGAGCGTGAGTGATATTTCAGATGAATTTCAAAATATGAGCTCCAATACATTTAGAGACAAAAAGTTCCTGGACCACATTTAGAGAATGTCTCACCCAGCTATGTTCACAGCCACCTGTGGACCCATCAAGTCTTCAGGCTACAAGCCAGAGTTTCTGAAGAACTTGGAGCCCTGCACTGTCAAGGAGGGACAGCCCCTGGTTCTTTCGGCTGTAGTGAAGGATGCTCAGAATGTGAGATGGTGAGTTGTTCTCTGTATAAATCTGTGTTCTGTAGACCTGCCTAGAGTAAATAGGTGAAACGAAATGAATAAGAGATTTGGAACTACAGTGAGGCCTCTCATTGAGATCAAACTTTTGGTTCACTATAACCATGGTTTGACTATTTTTTTTTTACTTTTCAAAATGTTTTCATCATATAAGTCTTAAACACAGAAAAAAAAAGCTACCTCTTAATAATGCTCACTTTAATTCCCTAAATTGACCGATTTAAATATATTAAGTAGGTCAGTCTTTGTTTGCATTTTTGAGATCATAGGGATCTACCAGAATTAATTTCATTTAAGATGAAATATATTTGACGTTGTATCTATCCATGGCACACTGAGTAGCTTTCTCCATGTCCACATTTCAAAGGTTTCAATTCTTTATCTTTCTTATTTTCTGAGTGCAACTCTCATCAATTTTTTGCAATTTGTCAATCGCTAACACTATTATTGGTATTTATTAAAATATACAATTTGTTAATTTGAAAAGTTTTAAACCATTATTCACAATTATTATAAGGCTTAATTTGAATTATAGATTATAAACACAAGGTATTAAGACCAAATCCAAATAAATAAATAGTGTGTGACATTTTAGTAACAGCATTGTTACCAAAATATCACACACTAATTACACTGGTCAACAACATTTTTGCCCAAGAGAACCTGATGGTGTTTCTAGTGTAACCTTTCATGCTGAACTCAAAAATATGATCAGAAATTTTCCATCACCCATGGTTTTTGCGTGACAGCCTTTTTTTTTTTTGGTATTGGGATAAATACAGTAAAAATGCAAAAAATATTATGTAAGCATTTTTGCATAAATCTTATTACATTACACTGGTTATCAAAAATTATTTTTCTTTGTCCCAAAACAAACAGCATCTTATCTAAATTTAACATGTTGTGCTGATTCCAAATATACCAATAGTTTTTTACTATCACACAAGATTTTTGAGATACACCTACTTGAAATTTGGAAATGTTTTTAATATATAGGCCTATATGAACGAAATATATCTATTTTATTGAAAAGTAGTGACAGTGGATTTTCTTCTATACTTTGCTTGTGGTACATCCCTCTTGAGTGTCCAGCAGTAGCTAGCAAGCATACCGGGACTCCATTTACCTTGGTACCACTTCTCCATGCTTGATATATCTTGATGAAACCTCTCACCATGCTCATCGCTAACTGCACCTAGATTGTCTGGAAAGAAATGGATCTTGAGACACATGTTACATCCCAGTGCCTTGTAGGAAAGCAACAGATCATTAACTGTCTCGGTAATTTTCAACCTTGACACTTCCTAAGAAGCTCTTGCAAACGTTTCTAAAGGAATTCCATGCTGCTGCTTCAACTTCATTCAAACTATTTAGAAAATTTCCATCCTGCAACAATTCTCGAATCTGAGGTCCAACGAAAATGCTTTCTTTAATTTTTGCATCACTTATGCTAGAACATTTTTGTTTTAGTTAGGCAAATCCACTAGCATTTCGATTCATTGCCTTGACAAAGTTCTTCATTTATCCCAGTTTAATATGTAATGGTGGTAAGTAATTATTTTCTGAATCTATCAGAGGAGGATTTACAATATTTTTATGTCCTGGAGTAAAGATTGCACGGTTTGGCCAGCTTTTTTTAATGTAATGCCTTTCCCTATCTCTGTTATCCCACTCACACAGAAAACTACAAATTTTGTATATCCAAGCTGTAATCCACGCAAGAGAGCAATGACTTTTAAATCACTGCATATTTTCCAACCGTATATTTCATATTCTATTTTTTTCAAAAGCAGTTTCATGTTTTCGTAAGTCTCTTTCATGTTGGATGCATGTGCTATTGGCACTGATGGGCACTTATTTCCGTTGTGAAGGAGAACAGCTTTCAAACTAATTTTTGAAGAATCAACGAATAAACGCCACTCTTCTGTATCATGGTCATGACCAAGCGCTTCTATTAGACTAAAAACATCATTGCAATATACAAAATCATTCTCTTGTGAAAAGAAGTCTTGAAATTCATCTTGACGCTTGCAAAAAAGCATACTTTTGTGCCTTTATGCAGCAGATTCCAGCCCTTTAACCCTAAAGCCTAAAAGTTTACTCTGTTTTTTGGATAAATCTAAATAACGTACAAGGTCGTTCAAATCTCCTTGTGTTAACAAATGAGGTTCAGATGAAGCACCTGCTTCAAAATTTGTGTCATCCGACTGTTGCTCTCATCTATCTGAATCATCGTCACTAAATATTACATTTTCAGGAGGCTGTGCACAGGTAAAATATCACTATGAGGAACCGGTCTCCCGTCAAAATAGACGTCAAAACTAGACGCCATCTATTGACCGTCACTGCAAACTAGCGGCCTCGGGTCGGTGACAAAGCCACAACACCAGCTTTGGCAAACTGAAAAGCGTCCACCTAGAGACCATGGTTTCGGGCTAATGGCCCTCATCAGCCTAAGGCGGACTTTATTTCATGAGATCCACACGGGATCTAATTGAATCTTGACAATCTGCCAAAGAGGTGTTTAGCTGGCAAAGTGGCTGGGCCAAATCTATGGCTAAAATATAGATGGAAATTTTGCCGGGAGGATATTGATCTAAAGTTTGCGGTGATGGTCAATAGATGGCATCTAGTTTTGACGTCTATTTTGATGGGAGAGGCGACCTTTGTCTCTTTAGATCAATATCTTCCTCGGCAAAATTTCCATGTATATTTTAGCCATAGATTTGGCCCAGCCACTTCGCCAGCTAAACACTCTTTGGCAGATTGTCAAGATTCCATTAGATCCTGTGTGGATCTCATGGAATAAAGTTTGCCCTAGGCTGACGAGGGCCATTAGCCCGAAACCATGGTCTCTAGGTGGACGCTTTTCAGTTTGCCAGAGCTGGTGTTGTGGCTTTGTTACCGACCCGAGGCGGCTAGTTTGCAGCGACGGTCAATAGATGGCATCTAGTTTTGACGTCTATTTTGACGGGAGAGGCGACTTTTGTCTCTTTAGATCAATATCCTCCCGGCAAAATTTCCATCTATATATACTAGCGAATGTGTAACCGGCTTCGCCCGGGTTTTATCCGAGTGAAAGTATGCCTAACGAATATTATTGATAATAATATTCCAGAACACACAGAATATTATGATAATAATGATAATAATATTCGTTACATTATATATTTATATAATATAGAAAATATATTTTTCGCGAGCAAACATATACACTCTCTCTACTGAATATATTTTTAAAAAGATATATATATAAATAAAAATATCTAGAGATATACTACATTATCTTAGCCAAAAGGCCGGGAAACAATATTTTATATATATAGAGATGACCTAGCTTCGTGTGCCTTCTGTTCGAGTGAATGTTTCGCGGTAGAATTTTGTTCCTGCCTACTAAAAATTATTATCTGGCTCCGCCCGTGGACTGCTTTAGTGAATATTCCCCTAAAGAATTTTGTTTATGTCAATCAAGCATGATACAGCAATATTGTCATTATCATTTCTGACTAAAAAATATTGTTGCTCAGTACTATAATTTTTCTTGGTTAAAGTGCGAGACAAAAAAACTCTTACAGATTTAACTCTGTCTTTTTCAAATTTCAGCGAGATTAGTTACATATTGAGGGCGTGCATAGCCGACAAACATATATATATGTTCCCGGCTTCGCTTGATTTTTACCCGAGTAAAAGTTTGCCTAACAAACATTTGTTAAAACGATTCTAGCAAACATCCAATCCCTACTGAATCTATACTTGTCATAATCTCGATAATTTGAAAATTTTCCCGGTCCCTTGAAAAAATACTCGATAAGTTGAAAAAAAAAATCAGTATTAATTGGTTCACTCGGTAATTTGAAGTTAAAGGAATAGTATCTTGCCATAAACAAAGATTTGTAAATAACTGTATTTAGCGAATGTACATTTAACACAAAACGTTACAATATTTTCTTTAAATATATATTAATATTAAAATTCCAAGTTTTTTTACGTCATTGGAATATTATATTACTAAATTCTCAGATTAAATTTATTATACTTGGAACACATTTTAAGCATTGTTACAATTTATAAATATAATTTCACCAGATGCGCTAGAGGTGCTGCTTGCAAGTGAAAGTAGAAAATTTGCAAATAAAATTGCAAAGAATATTTATTTCAAACCAAATTCAAACCAGAAACCTTCCCAGTAGTATAGTAAATAACTTCCTAAAGTTTCACGGCGATTGGATAATCTTACCTTTTAAAAACATTCATCATGTGAACAAACTAACATTCATTGTGTAAACAAACCATGGGTTAATTATTAACCAATCAAATTCATTTATCGTCGGGACCAGTGCTGCGCCCAAGCGGTAAAAGGCTGGAACTAACGCTTTTTTGTTTTATATTATTTTAAAAAAGCACACTAACCTTTTTAGTTTTTTGAATAGCCTATATGTTAAACGAAATCTTCAGCTACCTACATGTGAAATTTCATAATGATTTATTCTGTAGATTTGCGCAACGCGATAACAAACATCGATTTTGGATTTCATTTTTATAGATATAAGGATTAAAAATAAAAAAGGCATATACTGACCAGGAGCACATGTGCTTTTTAGATGGCAGTGCGCCATCTGGTGGAACAGAAATCAACTAAACATTGATTTAGCCTGTTCCCTGATATTTGGCCAACCCAATTTCTTGATAAATCAATAAAAGCCATCCACGGTCGTGTTTTGCGCTGTTGGCAATCATCAGCGTGGAGTAGGCTGTACCATTTTTTCTATTATTTTTTTACATGTTAAGCGTATTTACGCAAGTATGGCCTTAAATACCCATTTCTTGGTTTCTCAAGAAGCCACTGACACCAAAAATTTTTTGGTCGCAGTGGTTCAGCCTAATCCATGCTGACGAGTGCCAACAGTGTGAAACGCGTTCGCGGATGGCTTTTCTCGATTTATCAAGAAATTGAGTTGGCCAAATATCAGGGAACAGACTAAATCAATGTTTAGTTGATTTTGGTTCCACCAGATGGTACTCTGCCATCTAAAAAGCACATTTGCTCCTGGTCAGGATGTTCCTTTTTTATTTTTAATATCAACACCCGACCTTTTTATTTTTCATTTTTTTCTATTATTTTTTCACATTTATATATATATATATTATAGCCTGTCATATCCATTTATTCAGTCTATTAAAAATTGGATCAAGGCTATGTATATATTTTTTCCTTTTGTTCATCAATTGTTGATTCTTGTATGTGTGTCGACCAGGCTAAAAGACGGAGAGGAAATTGCTCCAAGTGAAAGGGTGCAGATGACCCAAGAGCCAGATGGAACAGTGACCCTTAGGGTCAACTCAGCTGTTCCTGAGGATGCTGGCAAATATGCGGTAGTGGCCAGTAACTCAGAGGGAAAGAGCCGCTCTGCCGCTCCTGTGGGAGTCACAGGTAGAGTAACCCAGTGCTGACTGAGCTGGGGTACAGTGTGTGGTGTTCTTCAGGAGCCTCCGTGGCCAAAGTGAAGCCAGAGATCCTCTCCCACCTAGAGCCTCTCACTCTGACAGAAGGACAGTCTGGCAGGCTGGAGGGCAAGGTGTCTGGAGAACCCAGGCCCCAGATCAAATGGTACCCTTCTTTCTCTGTGGACTATTAATAGCTACTAGTTTTGTACTTGGGTTCTCCTTCTGTTTCCCAGGACAACTTGTCAGTTTCTTGACACAACCTCCCTGAAATTATGACCTCACATTCCAATGACAAGTTAATTCAAGTGATCTCATATGGGCAATGGTACTCTGCTTGGTAACCACTTGTCGTTTTATCTTCATTCAGCAGGGTTCTGCTTAAGACAAATTTTACAATTTTATTCTTGAAAATTAAAAAAAATATGTTTTTAACACTATTTTTCATTCAGTACTTTTGTCTGAAGATGGTAATAACGCTGTTACCGAAACATCACACACTATTTTTTTGGATTTGGTCTTATTACCTTGTGTTTATAACACTATTTTTCTTTTAAGCATATATATTTAGAACCAAAATCTTTAGCCTTTATACTTCAAAAATAATTAAAAATATATTTCTAAATACATTGGTGATGATATCTTAAATGTTGCCTAACAGGCTTATTTTATGATTTTTCTGATGAGTTTTGCTCAATGCATTAAGTATTTAATTTAGATATACATTTCTGCATTCCTAGAAGCACATATGTCCATAGTTCTTTCAAAACACCAATTTTCTGTATTCACAAGTAAATGCTGGGAATTTAAGAAATTCAGT
The DNA here is from genome assembly GCA_030710605.1 of Cordylochernes scorpioides. Lineage (NCBI taxonomy): Eukaryota > Metazoa > Arthropoda > Arachnida > Pseudoscorpiones > Chernetidae > Cordylochernes > Cordylochernes scorpioides. Next base: position 60,789,571 of record CP092873.1, on the reverse strand, counting down.
CTTATACAATGCCTCTACTCTTTTTCATTCATTGGGGAAATAACTCATATCCAGACACTTCTGATATATTTTAGTTTGTAATAGCATCACAATTTTTTTTTGTGCATTATACATATATGATATTATTAGAAATATTATTTATTCATGGATATTTCTCTGGATTCAATTTATCAATAATGGTGTGTACTTTAAATTTAATTGCCATCTATCGTTAAAATTTTACACAAATAAATTTACTGGCAATGCGTTTCTTTTAAATATCATAAATATGTACTTATTGTAATTATTGTTTTTGTTCTGTGCACAAAATTTAGACTTCTTTGTGTGTTCTAAAAGTATATTAAAAATTCATCCCAAAATTTAAAAATAAATTTAGAAATTAGTCCAATTTTGAACAGAATTTTATGAAAATCCAGCCTCTCATTACACTGAAGAAATGGCTGCCCCTATTTTTGTTTGTTTGAAATAAAATTCTCTCGTCTACTCATTGCATTGACCTAGAAGTAAGAAATTTTGTACACTTGCAATGTTAGTTATATTAAACTAGTCTATTAACTTCCAGACTTCTATACTCATCACAAAATTTAAAATGAAATATAGAAAAAAGTCCATTACCGTACCCCAAGAAACTGAAATTTTGTCAACATGCATTGTTAGCTGAATTGATCAAGTCTGCAAATTTTCAGACTTTTCTGTGGAATGGAAGTATATATTAAAATTGATCACAAAACTTGAAATTAAAATTAGTCCAGACCGCCCAGAAGTCTGAAATTTTTTCAACTTGCAATGTTATTAAGTTTGAACAAATGTACCAAATTTCAGGCATCTAGATGCTCTGTAAGTACAGTTAAACCTGTCTATAGCACCCCCTCTTGGGACTCATCAAAATAAGGTGCTATAGAGAGGGGGTGCTATAGACAGGTCACTTTTAATGTAAATCGCATTGTAATACATATTTAAAATCGGGCACTATAGAAAGGAAGGAGCTATTCAGAGGGGGCGCTATAGACAGGTTTAACTGTATATTTAAAACGAATTCATCACACACAAAATTTTAAAAAATAATAATAAATTTAGAATTTAGTTAATTTCCAACCACCCCGACCACCCAAAAGTCTGAAATTTTGTAAACACGCATTATCATCAGGTTTGAACAAGTGTACCAAATTTCAGACTTCTAGGTGCTCTCTAATGATTAGATACAATTTGGATTATAGATTAAAAACACAAGGTTATAAGACAAAATCCAAATAAATAAATAGTGTATGACGTTTCAGTAACAGTGTTGTTACCATCATCAGATAAAAGTACTTAATCAGTACTTTTTTACTGACTACTACTAGATTCAGTACTTTTGCCTGATAATGGTGACAACACTGACCTCACACACTATTAATTTATTTGGATTTTTATCTTATTACCAGGTGCTCTATAATTATATAAAAACATTGATTACATTATTTGTGGACAGAAAGAAATGGAAACAAGTTAAATCATGGCTTTTATGAGTCACTTATCTCATAGCCTGAGAATTGGAATCCAGAATATATATATATTTTTTTACCTTTTATAAGCCTTTTTAGTGAAAATTCTGTTACAAAAACATCACATATAACTTCATTATTTGGTCATTTCACCTTGTAAAGCCGATCATTCTTCCAGTACTTGTAATGTTCAAGAGAGAGAGAGATGATGTTGTTGCAGGCTGCGCAATGGCAAAGAGGTCAGCCCATCCAGCCGGGTGATGCCACAGCTGGGGACTGAAGGTTCAGTCTTCTTAGTCTTTGAGAAGGCCATGGCACGGGATGCTGGGAAATACACCCTGGTGGCAGCAAATGAAGAAGGGGAGGCTAGGTCCACTGCACCAGTGGTTGTCAACCGTAAGTTGGGACTGAAGGCTGATACACACCATGTGGATTTAAACTTGTGCCTTTAGAACCTCCCAACTTCCCAGTGCCTCTGGAGCCTGTCTCTGGGGTGGAGGGCCTGCCAGCCCAGCTCCAGTGCCAGGTGACTGGCGTGCCTACACCCACCATCACCTGGCTCAAAGATGACAAGCCCCTGCCCTCCTCACTCCACCCCACCTCCCTGCCTGATGGCACCCAGTCTCTTGTGCTGGACAAGTTGACTCCCCAAGATGCTGGTGTCTACTCTTGCAATGCCTCCAACCCCCACGGCACGGCCTCAACTGACACTGCCATCTCTGTCTCCAGTAAGTCATTGTAAATTAAACCTATCTGATCCACACTGTTTTCATTATGCCTAAAAATGTCTACGATTACTTCTATTTTTTTTAAAAACCTTTTTGCTGCTCGATGCACTAAGCCTGTGTTATTAGCCAGTACTGGTACCATAGGAATAGGCTTTTTCCACACAGGTGCAAGAATTCAATTAACATTAAAAAAATAATAATAGTAAAAAAATAATTGCACCCATTTAAAAATAGGAATCGTATACAAATGCAGTAAAGCCTTGCTATAGCTAAATCAATTCGGACCAAGATTTTACATTTTTATAACCCCATGTTGGTGTTATAACCTAAGCTAAAATATAGGGAATTAAGGCTTTATACCTTAGAATTAGGATCTTGTAATCAATATGCTCTTTTAAAAAGAGGCTGTTATAATAATTGTTCCACTATACATTTAAAATATAATTTCAATTGAAGAGAATAAATCTTGAGGCCTCTAGATTGCATGAATGTTATATATACACCTGAATGAAGGCTCAATATCATTCAAGGGGGCGGGTGTAGCAGTGTAAGGGATGATGGCACTGATATCAATTAATAGAAAGTCAACTCAGTGTAAGACCTAAACTGTTCAGTCCCAATTGAATTTCTAGTATGATAATAATTAATGGGAAATCAGATTTGAGATCTGGGGCTGGGGAAACAGTGATACACATTGTCAATTTTTGACAAACACAACCTTTCAGAAGAAAAAAAAATTACTCAAATGGCTCCAGATTATTGCAAAATTCCAATTTCCCCTGTAAGTTTAAGTAACCAAATGGGGTTCTGGTACCTTGTAAGTACACAAACTGAACTGCTTTCTGCATGTGTAGACATGTGGTTCACTTGAAGTAAAAGCAGTTACTAATTACCACAAGATAAGAAAGAAGAAAAGATTTAAGATATGAAATTTCTGGTTCCCTGACCCTGTCCTAAATTAGGATTTAACAGTAGAAAGTAATAATAAGCTGGTATTATTTGAATTCCTTCATCTTTTGACCATATTTAGTAAGGCCTTATTATTTAACATTCTTATAAAATCGAGATATTATGATAATTCATAGGTTTTCTCAGATCCTTATAATCAAAACTATGGATATTTTAGATATCTTGTTAATTCAGACATTTTAATTCTCAGTCTAGGGGGTCGGTGGAAGGGTGGTCTAAACTGTTGGTTTTTCGACTGCTATGACCTGGGATCGAATCCCGCATTGGACACCTTTTTTCTAATTAAAAAAAAAATAAAAAGAATGCTCCAATGGCCCCCAATTTTTGAAAAAATCTAACCCCACCAGCGAGTGCAAGTAACTAAACAGGGCTCTGGCACATTTGTAAGTGCAAAGTTGAACTGCTTTTCACATGTGTAGACATGTAGTGCACTTACAGTAAAAGCATTTGCCAACTTCTACCCACCATGATTATCATGTCCTGTACCAAGTGTACTAGGGATAATTAAAAAAAAAAATTCTCAGTCTTCTGATCTCTCTGTACAAATTGAGATCTTTTTCTGTATAAATTCCCCACCTCAAATGCAATATACAGTAGAACCTCCATATATGATCAGCCACTCCCACTAGTGACAACTCTGTAAAAAGGACTATTTTAATCGCCATAATGACCATTTTTAACTTACTTCCATGTCTGTCTGTTCACAAATCTTGTAATAAATGTTTAATATACTTCCAGAGAAGTATGAAATTTTGTACACTTTTCCAAACCTGATACCAATACAAGTTGATAAATTTTAAGACTTATGGGTTGTCAGGGTAATTGCAAATGGACTAAATTCCAAATTGTCTTTAAATTTTGTAATTTAATTTTAATATTTTCCAGCAACATAGTCTGAAATTTATAATTATAGCTCAGTCCAACTAACAATACAAGTGTCCAAATTTTTAGACTTCTGAGCGGTTGGGGTGGCTGAGAATGAACAAATTTATATATTTCCTTTCAAATCTTAGTTGTTGCATGATTTCAACTCTGAAACTGTTGAGAGTTGCTGCTTTATTTTTTTCAGAGATTGTTCAAGACTTTAAAAGGGAGGGGGGGGAAGAAATCCAAATTTCCAGGTTCCTACATAAAACCTTCTTGAAATTACAATCAGAAAACTCAAAAACCAAGAAATATATTAATTTATATGTTAAAATACAATAATCTGTTCTGATATCATCATGCATATATTTTATTCAATGTCTATATATAATATACTAGCGGATGTATACCCGGCTTCGCCCGGGTTTTATCCGAGTAAAAGTTTGCCTAAAGAATATTATTGATAATATTTCGGAACAAACAGAATATTATGATAATATTTCGGAACACACAGAATATTATGATAATAGTGATAATAATATTCGTTACATTATATATTTATATAATATATAAAATATATTTTTTGAGCAAACATATCCACTGAATAGATTTTTAAAAAGAAATATAAATAAAAATATCTAGAGATATACTACATGATCTTCGCCAAAAGGCCGAGAAACGATATTTTATATATAGAGATGACCCGGCTTTGTGTGTCTTCTGCTCGAGTGAATGTTTCTCTGGTAGAATTTTGTTCCTGCCTACTAAAAATTATTATCTGGCTTCACCCGTGGTCTGCTTTAGTGAATATTCCCCTAAAGAATTTTGTTTATGTCAATCAATCATGATACAGCAATATTGTCATCATCATTTCTGACTAAAAGAATATTGTTGCTCAGTACTTGGTTAATTATAATTTTTCTTGGTTAAAAGTGATACAAAAAACTCTTGCAGATTTAACTCTCTGTCCTGTTCAAATTTCAGCGAGATTAGTTACATATTGAGGGCGTGCATAGCTGACAAACATATATATATATATATATATATATATATAAGGATGTGTTCCCGGCTTAGCCCGGTTTTTACCCAAGTAAAAGTTTGCCTAACGAACATTTGTTAAAACGATTCTAGCAAACATCCAATCCCTACTGAATCTATACTTGTCTATACTCTCTATAATTTGAATTTTTTTCCCGGTCCCTTGAAAAATACACGACAAGTTGAATAAAATCAATATTAATTGGTCGACTCGGTAATTTGAAGTTGAAGGAATAGTATCTTGCTACAAACTAACATTTGTAAATAACTGTATTTAGTGAATGTACCCGGCTACGCCCGGTTTTTACCCGAGTAAAAGTTTGCCTAATGAACATTTGTTAAAATGATTCTAGAAAACATCTAATCCACCAATATATAGATTTATAAACGTATATGGATATTGTTAAATGCGTTTAAATAATTTTTTTGAAACACATAATTTTTTTGAAAACATTTATTAAATTTTAGATATATTAATATTGAAATTCCAAGTTTTTTACAACGTCATTGGAATATTATATTACTAAATCCTCAAATTAAATATTAAATTTATTATACTTGGAACACATTTTAGCATTTTTACAATTTATAAATGTAATTTCACCAGATGCCGCGAGAGACGCTGCTTGTGAGTGAAAGTAGAAAATTTGCAAATAAAATTGCAATGAATATTTATTTCAAATCAAATTCAAACCAGAAACCTTCCCAGTAGTATAGTAAATATATATATATATATATAACTATATATATATATATATAACTTCCCAAAGTTCCACGGCGATTGATAAATCTTACCTTTTAAAAACATTCATAAGGTAACAAACTACATGTAAAATTATTAACCAATCAAATTCATTTATCATCACGACCAGTGCTGTGCCAAGCGGTAAAAGGCTGGAACTAACACTTTTTGGTTTTACCCTCTTTAAAAAAGCACATTAACCTATTTATTTTTTTGAATAGCCTATATGTTAAACGAAATCTTCAGCTACCTACATGCGAAATTTCATAATGATTGATTCTGTATATTTTGCAATACGCGATAACAAACATCGATTTTGGATTTCATTTTTATAGATTTACTTTACTATAGTAAAGTAAGCAAAAATTACATTGTCACAAAAAGATATGAATAAGCTGCAAAATAAATATTATTTATAATTAATTTAATTTGAAAAATGTTACTAAATAACTAAATAAAATCTTACCTTCTAAAAAGAAAAAAAAAAGTTATTCGAAATGCAATTTTTGCACTTCTAGTCTAAATGCTAGACCCAAACCTCAGCTACGTGCGAAATTTCACAATACAGTTTTAATTAACCCAGGTTCCAGGGGCGTATACATTTGATAAGGATCGACTAATATTATTTCCAAAGAGTTTAAATATATACATTGTCACATTTGTGAATTTTAAAATTAATTATTTCTTTTTTTTTCAATGAATTTTGCATATATTAATTTAAAAAGTCATTTTTGTTATCATCATCACATACAATGTAATTTTTTTTATAAATAAACAATAATGAACAACAACAACAATTAAATTTGCATCTTCATTATTATAAAACAACAACAAATAAAATTAACAATGTAAAAATATTTTTCAACATTACAACATTTTAACATTCACCACAAAAACGTTACAATATATATAACCTTACCTTTTAAAAACATTCGTCGTGTAAACAAACTACGTATGTGTAAAATTATTAACCAATCAAATTTATTTATCGATGCGACCAGTGCGCTGCCAAGCAGTAAAAGGCTTGAACTAATGGTTTTTAGTTTTACATTTAAAAAAAAAAGCACATTTTGGATTTTATTTTTATAGATATAAGGATGTATATAAATGTCAAAATATGTAAATATATATATACAGTAGAACCTCCATGAGAGGACACTCACGTAGAGGACATATCTCTATAAAGGCCGTTTTCATTTGTAAAATTACCATTTTTACTCTTTAGAAACTCTCTAGTAAGAGGACACCTCTCTCTAAGGACACTTTGGCTCTGCAATTAGGTATCCTTTACAGGGAGGTTCTATTGTAGGTAAAACTTTAATAAGGCTTAGAAGGGCTGTCATTCTAGACCTGTTCACTGAATGGGATAATGTTTTAATATATACATATATGTCACAACGTATGCAAATATAGTTAGAATTTTAATAAGGCTTAGATGTGGCAGTCATTCTAGACCTTTTCATAGAGTGTGATGATGTTCAAGTTTTTAATATACTCATAGGCCACATAGAAGTCTGGTGTTGTATAGACTATTTCAATTCTGCTAACAATTCATGTGTACAAAATTTCAGACTTCTAGGTGGACGTGGTGGTATAGAATAGACTAGAGAGTAAAATTAGTATATTTCCTTTCAAACAAAGAAGCTAAGCAAACTGTTTTTATAGTGTAAGGAGTTGGTAGAATTCTACAAAAATGGTCGGGGTGGTCAGGAAGGGAGAAATTTATATACTTCCTTTTAAACACAAGGTAATAAGACCAAATCCAAATAAATAAATAGTGTGTGACATTTCAATAACAGCGTTGTTACCATCTTTCTGTTACCATCTCATTGTGCCTTATCATACTTCCTTTTAATTTTTGTGATAAATTTTAAATACAATTACAGAAAAAACTAACTTTTGATTCAGATGTTTTGTAAATATAGAAATGATTTATCTATGATATACAGTAAAACCCCGCTAATACGAACCCTGGATATAGCGAACCTTCCCTTATAACGAACCCACGGCGATTCCCGATTCCATTCCATTGAAAATACCATCGTTATAACGAACTTTGCGATTTTTAAAATAACGAACCACCCCTATAACGAACGTATTTTCGGTCCCAAAAGGATAAAATCTATTAAAAATACTAGGCTTATAACTCATCAATAACGAACTTAAAATTGTGATAAAAAAAAAATAAAAACAACAAAATTTGAGCATGTTTCATCTCACGGATCGCGATTTCAAAACAAAAAATTAGCGGCATTGTTTGTTTTCATTTCCATTCTATTTTTGATGTATGTTGTGTAAATTTTTACACATTATACTTTTATTTAATAGAATATCTCTGCATTCGACAATTTTGAAATAGAAGAAAAATACAAATGGCTTCCAAAATAAAGAAAAGAAACAAAGAATGACGTTCTAAAAAAAAAACAGTGGCAGCATGCCCTTTTAGAAGCGTTCTATATCAAGTGTTAAACTAGGCTAAAAAATAATTCCAAATAATTTTAAAGCCAGAAATGGTTTGAATAACAGGTTAAAAATAAAATTTAATATACACTTCAGAAGAATATGTGGAAACTGGAATTGGAAGAAGAAGAAAAAAAAAAAAAAAAACAGTTCCCCCAAGTTCCCCGTGTCTCATGGGCCTCAAACAAATCGACTTATAAAGTCTCAAAAACTACCACTACACTTCTATTTTTAGAATGGAATTCTTGTTAGGTATATGACTCTGTTGTCTTGTCTTAAATTTGAAAAAGAAAGACAATACAAGGTCCCGATGGCTTAACCTGAACTAAAAGCTCCTAGCTTTACAGTAATGCTGGAAACTGACTTGAAAATTATAAATTGATAAATCAATACCTTTGTTGCAGTGATCAGTAGAATTGAGTCCCAACGCTGGATGGCGAGGCCTAAATTAGAAGACAGTGATGAATAATTTAATACTTATTGAAAGAAATTTTCATTTAAAAATCACACAAATTAATATTAATACAAATATTATTCAAAACAATTATTAAAATTTATGAGAGATAGTTCTTTTTCAGGCCTGTCAAAACCAAACGTTGGCGTCGAAAACAGCTTTTGTTTACCGGAATTGCGGGGTTAATCCTTTTCTGCTCGCACATGCGCGGGGGGGGGGGGGGGGGGCAGCGGGGCAGTGTTGCCAGCGTTGGTTGGTCCAAAAGTACCTATTTTCGCATCAGACTCATTCAGGGTTCGCGGATATTCACCCTGGCCAGCCGTTTCCCTACCGGTTTGGTGTTTGCAAATTGGCGTTTTTTATTCGCAATTTTACCGATCGCGCTATCGTATCAACATGTTTCGCGTCTGATTTTTCTGAATTGGATACTTTTGATTCATCCTCAATTGATTCAGAATACACGGAGCTTTATTCCTTTGATGGAAATAACGAACTTTAAAAACATTCTGATTTTCTAATTTTACTTTTCACTTTCAAACAACAAGGTATTAGAGGCATTTTTCAAATAAATATAGTATTATATTAATTGAGAATGATGTTCTAAAATACTCTTTTACCTTTCAAATATATAATTAATAATGTTTTGCCTAGGGGATTTGGCTTAATTTTTAAATAATACACAGAGGTTTATATATAAACATGTATGCTAATGATAAGAAGAACCTATTATCAAATGACTTCTTTTGATATTCAGCATTATTGTAAAGAAATAGGTCAATTTAGGGAATTAAAACAAAGTGACCATTATTAAGTGGCTGCCTTTTCCTTTTTGTTTGGCTGTTTTTCAATTATACGGTCTAAAAATTTAGAAAAGTTGAAAAAAAATGGCCAAACCGTGGCTATAGTGAACCGTGGCTATAGTGAACCAAAAGCTCTGTCCCATTGGGGTTCACTATAGAGGGGTTTTACTGTATTTGTAAATTTAGAATTCATGACTGAAAATTGAATAAATAATAAATACTTTTAAAAAAGCTTTTTTTTAAAGGCAGTAAAAATTAAAAATTGATATTTTAGCTTCTGCCATTGAATAATTAGATTTATATGAGTAAAAATAAAGGGGTGGGGGACGATGAGTTAATATTCATATTAAATCACATTGAGTTCTATGATTGTCTCTTGCTACTTTTATTTTTACTCTTGTATTTCTATTTGTTTGAAGACAGAAGCTAAAATATTCATTTTTTATTTTTTGTACATTTTAATCAGATTTTTTAAAAAGGGATTTTTATTTATTAATTGCCAATTATATGCTCTCTGGTAAGAGCACTCTTTAGCTCTGTAGTTAAGGAAGAAAGCTATACGGGACCAGAGAATTGAACAGGAGTGTGTGTATATGACAGGCCGGGATGTGGAAGGGGAGCCTCGCAGTGAGCCTCTCTTTGTCTCCCCCCTGGCAGATGTCAGTGTACAAGAAGGGAAGCCCTTCCGCCTGGAAACCACCGTGGCAGGTAACCCACGGCCCCAGCCCTCATGGTTTCTGGATGACCAGCCTGTTCATCCCTCCCGCAATATCATCCAGGCCTTCAATGACAACAAGGTCAGCACTCCAGCCTCTCACAGTGCTTGCAACTGTCTGACGGACTGGACGCTGTAGGTGTCTCTGGAGGTGCTCAACTCCAACCCCCAGCATGCTGGCGGCTATGAGTGTCGCCTGGTGAGCCCGGAGGGTGATGCCAGCACACGCTGCCGAGTAACAGTGCTGCCCCTGATGCCGCCAGAGTTCATCCAGGCCCTGGCTGACATGGAGGTGAGCTGATGATACCTTAGTAGGGAATCTAATCTTTCCAATCCAATTTTTCTATGGTTGAAGGAATTTTTCAACTAATCTTAAGTTAATTTAACTAGGATTAAATATAGCTTTTTAAAAATCAAATTGATTTATATCTTTTAGATTCTTTTTCTACAAGTTTTACAAATAGGCGAGTTTTTTTTTTTTTTTTTGTGGTAAATTAAAAAAAATGCTGTTGTTGTTTTTAAAAAGGCAGAGAGATTTTGATTTTACAACTTAGAGCTAATTAGCAAAAATTACATTTCACAAACAAAATTTATAGTTTTTTTTAAACCAATTTATTGACCTATTTTGAGATTATCTTTTTCTATAATTGAAATTTACCATGATAAGGCACCATTTGGATTATAGATTATAAACACAAGGTAATAAGACCAATTTAATATTTATTTATTTGGATTTGGTCTTATTACCTTGTGTTTGAAATTTACCATGTAATGTGGGAGAAAGAAGGTCGAGAGTTAAGGGAGGGATGGCTGCTGCCAGATGCCCACCAAGGAGCCCATGAAGCTGATGGTCCGAGTGCGGGGAGACCCAGAACCTACTGTGGACTGGCTGTTCAACGGGCAAAAAATAGAACCTGGACTGAAGTATTCCATGACCAGGGATGGGGACAGATACACCCTTACCCTACCCTGGCCCCGGGCTGCGGACTCTGGAACCTATGAATGTAGGGCCTCCAACCCTGCTGGCAAGGACTCCTGCAAGGCCAGCATCTCTGTCAGGTACAATCTCTCCATTCTTATATATAAACATGACTTCAGCATACACATCAATTTCCAGCTCATTTGATACCATTGGCAGTAGTCAATCATGTTAAGAGGACCACATATATTTATATTTGTCATTACATATGCAGAAGAAAGTAAGTTTCACAGAATGCCATTTTTTCCTTACGAACATTTTAGGTTAGTGTATTTTTGTTTCAAAAATTTGAATGACGAATTTGAACAAGTTTGGAATTTTGGTTAGGGGTATCCTCAAGTTCCACAGTTGTTTTACTAATTGGGATAATGTTCTTAGGCCAGATAATATGGAATCACATCTTAAGGCAATTGGCCAATCTAATAACCTAAACATAGCAATCTAATACCAAGTTACTTGGCATTCCTTTAAGGGAACATCCACCATACAAGATTGAATTGTTGTATTTGGATAATAAAACTTCTATTAAAGTTAAAGGTTGCCTAGCTAGTGGCATTTATTCATTAATTGACACCTCTGTCAGAAGACAATCTTTACATAATAAAATTTTAAAGGTGTCAATTTATCAATGAAAAATAAGATAGCTCAAAATTTAAATTTTTTAGCATTCTCCCACAGGTGTTTTCGATTAATCTAGAAGGCTATATATAACTTGTGTGTGGTGCTTTCTACAATGTTGCAAATATGGGTGGAAATATTCTTATGATAAAGTCACCTCCACAAAGCCCATCCAATTCTTACAAAAGTCTAACATCATCAGCAAAGCTAAGTCTTCTTTCTTATCATTTAGATTCTTGAGCTCCTTTATTGAGAGAAGTAAAATGAGCCTCCTTTTTTTTTTTTTAGTTGTTATGACCGGGGTAGCAGGCCAACTTAGCTCCAGTATTAAATAGCCATCTCTGATATGAGGTAAAGATGACATGTGCAGCCACTCCTAACTTAGAGTACAGACACTGCTCATTCCATTTGCCTAGATCAGAAGCCCTTAAATGGTACTATTAGCCAGGCTAGTTGGACGCTGATTTTTTTAGCAAACTTGTTACCACTCCTCTCTTTCATTTACATCCAGATTTGGATATGGCAATGGAGGAGGGTTGACTCTAGATCCTTTAATTGATAGTTTCCAATATGGATGTAATACAGAAATATATCTATGTACCCTCAAGTAGATATAATTGCCCCAAGAATAACAGATGAATGAAATGATGTGGCCAATGTTCTAGTGTTTTTGTGGCAATGGAGGAGTTTGAGCTTAGGTAGCCAAATGAAATTTGGCAATAAATTTGAACCATTTTCTTACGTATAGACACGTAGAACATAGTAGGAGCAATTGTACAACAACCACAACAACAAAAAGCCTTTATTTAGGGTCACTGACCCTATACAGGATTCACCAGAGGTATGCATAAGAACAAAGCAGTGAGACAAAGGAAACAACGATATAGACAGAAGAAAAATAAAAAAATAAGAAAGAGAAAGTAGTAGGAGCAATTGTAAAACGACATTTTAAAATTATACCGAATGTGTTTCTTTTCAACGAAAAATCCAAATTTATTTCAAGGAGAAATAATGATTATTTCTAACCTTAGGGATGAGGTATGAAAGGATGAATTGTGAAGAGTAATGATAAACGGAAAAATAAAAGTGTCCAGGGATGGGAATCGAACCCACAATTTTCCTCTTACCGGGCAGATGCCATGTCCACTAGGCTACCCTGGACATATTTTTCCATTCGTAAATAATACATAAAGTGATTTATAATACAATATAATATAATGCGGCCTGTGATTGTAAAACGACATTTTAAAATTTTACCGCACTTGTTTCTTTTCAATGAAAAATCCAAATTTATTTCAAGGAGAAATAATGATTATTTCTAACCTTAGGGATGAGTTATGAAAGGATGAATTGTGAAGAGTAATGATAAACGGAAAATATGTCCAGGGTAGCCTAGTGGACATGGCATCTGCCTGGTAAGCAGAACATTGTGGGCTCGATTCCCATCCCTGGACACTTTTATTTTTCCGTTTATCATTACTCTTCACAAATTATCCTTTCATACCTCATCCCTAAGGTTATAAATAATCATTATTTCTCCTTGAAATAAATTTGGATTTTTCGTTGAAAAGAAACACTTGCGGTATAATTTTAAAATGTCGTTTTACAATTACAGGCCGCATTATATTACAGTAAAACCCCGCTAATACGAACCCTGGATATAGCGAACCTTCCCTTATAACGAACCCACTGCGATTCCCAATTCCATTCCATTGAAAATACCATCGTTATAACGAACTTTGCGATTTTTAAAATAACGAACTACCCCTATAACGAACCTATTTTTGGTCCCAAAATAATAAAATCTATTAAAAATACTAGGCTCATAACGAACTTAAAATTGTGATAAAAAAAAAATTATAACAATAAAATTTTGAGCATGTTTCAGCTCACGGATCGCGATTTCAAAACAAAAAATTAGCGGCATGGTTTGTTTTCATTTCCATTCTATTTCCATTCTATTATTCTAAATATTTATACATTATACTTTTATTTAATAGAATATCTTTGCATTCGACAATATTGAAATATTATATAAAAGGGCGTACCCTTGAAGCGTACCCGTTTGAAATAGAAAAAAAAAATACAAATGACTTCCAAAATAAAGAAAAGAAACAAAGAATGGCGTTCTAAAAAAAAAAACACAGTGGCAGCATGCCCTTTTAGAAGCGTTCTATATCAAGTTTAACCTAGGCTAAAAAATAATTCCAAATAATTTTAAAGCCAGAAATGGTTTGAATAACAGGTTAAAAACAAAATTTAATCTTTACTTCAGAAGAATATGTGGAAACTGGAATTGGAAGAAGAAAAAAAAAATAGTTCCCCCAAGTTCCCCGTGTCTCATGGGCCACAAACAAATCGACTTATAAATTCTCAAAAACTACCACTACAGTTCTATTTTTAGAATGGAATTCTTGTTAGGTATATGACTCATTCAGGGTTCGGGGATATTCTCCCTGACTGGCCTTTTTGCTACCGATTTTGTCTTTGCAAATTGGCGTTTTTTATTCGCAATTTTAGCGATCGCGCTATCGTATCAACATGTTTCGTGTCCGATTTTTCTGAATTGGATACTTTTGATTCATCCTCAATTGATTCAGCATATATGGAGCTTTATTCCTTTGATGGAAATAACGATATTTAAAGACAATTCTGATTTTCAAATTTCAAATTTCACTTTCAAACAACAAGGTTTTAGAGTCATTTTTACAAATAAATATAGTATTATATTATTTGAGAAAGATGTTCTAAAATACTCTTATACCTTTTAAATATATAATTAATAATGTTTTGCCTAGGGAATTTTGCTTAATTTTTAAATAATACATAGGTTTATATATAAACATGTATGCTAATGATAAGAAGAACCTATTAACAAATGACTTCTTTTGATATTCAGCATTACTGTAAAGAAATAGGTCAATTTAGGGAATTAAAATAAAGTTCCCATTATTAAGTGGCTGCCTTTTCCTGTTTGTATGGCTGTTTTTTAATTATACGGTCTAAAAATTTAGAAAAGTTTTAAAAAATGGCCAAACCGTGGCTATAGTGAACCAAAATCTCTGTCCCATTGGGGTTCACTATAGATGGGTTTTACTGTATATTGTATAGTAGGAGCAGCTATAATCCTCTACACAATATTCTGGGATATGTTTTATAAAAAAGCTTCTAAGGTCACATTCGTGTATCCTGCAACTGTCAAATATTTAAATTCTCTCATTGAAAAACCACTTTTTTATGATTGTCTGCTAAAATTATTACTTTCCTGCAGCAAATTCACATGGGTGCTTCATTTATTGTCCATGCGATGTGTTGCCTGATGTAATATGTTGTTTCTTTCCAAACCCTCCTTATTTAAAAACAGCAAAAGTTTATAAAATTATGATCAAAAAGCATTATCAACAAGGAATATCACAATGCACCTTTTCCATTGCCCAGACACATATTAGAAAAGTCTTGCTGAATTCAAGGCCACTGTCTCTGACATAGAAACTAACACCTTTAACAACACTTCAGTACCTCTCTTACTTAATTTTATCTAAAGGGACAGTGCAAATCAGCTTTTTAAAAATATTTCTATTGCCTATCTCTTTCTTTTCTCAACATGGCTTTAGATCATCTAGAGATGTTTCAGTAGTTTTGACCATCGGTGTTCAGTGATCGAGCCAAGAGAGGAGAACCCCCCATGTTCCTCAAGAGACTCAAGAACTGTGATGCCATTGAAGGAATGCCTGCCAAGTTCACAGCCTGCATCACTGGAACACCTACTCCTGACATCAAATGGTATGTATCCTTTCTGTACCTACAAGGTGTGTCCAATAAATAATGAGACCGGTCAAAAACAAAGAAAAATGAAATGATAATTTTTTTTAAAAAGACTTTTTAAAAAATAGAAAGCTTCAGCTACACTGCGGTATAAGACATCACCTGATTGTGCGCGCAGTCGATAAATTGTAATCTTGTAAAAAGAACGCCTTGCATAACAACTTCTAATTTGTAATGGATAGAAAATTCGAACAACGAATTTGTATTAAATTTTGCCTTAAAATTGGGAAATCGGCTTCAGAAACTTTAGATTTGTTGAAATTGACATTTGGAAATGAAAATGTAAATAAGCCCACCACATTTAGATGGTTTTCACGATTTAAAAATGGAATGGAATCTGTGAAAGATGATAAGCGTGTTGGACATCCAATTCAGCACAGGAACCCAGAAAAGTCGAGCCAAATTTCAAATTTGATAAAAGAAAATCCACAAATAGGGTTACGGGACATTGAGAAAGAAACAGGGATATCAAAATCATTAGTTGGATCGATAATTAAAGAAGACTTGCAGATAAAGAAGACAGATTCAAAATTTGTCCCTAAAATGTGCACAATCCAACAAAAGGAAAATCGCGTTGAAGTTGCCAAAAAAATGCTTGAAATGGTGGAAGAAAGCCCTAATTGGAAGGAAAAAGTAATAACTGGAGACGAGACATGGGTTAACGGGTATGACCCGGAAACAAAACGCCAATCCATGGAGTGGAAAGGAAAAGATGAACCAAGAACGAAGAAATCCTGACTTTGCAAGTCAAAAAACAAAGTCTTATTGGTCACGTTCTTTGACATAAAGGGAATTGTGCATTATGAATATCTAGAGGAAGGTCAAACAATCAATAAGGAGTCTTATTTAAACATTATGAGACATGTACGTGAATCAATCCATCTGAAAAGAAGTGAAATGTGGAGTTCCAAAAATTGGATTATCCATCATGATAATGCACCACCACACACCGCTACATCTGTACCGACTTATTTGGCTAAACACGGCATCCAAATACTTCAACACAACCTCCCTATTCCCCAGACCTAGCTCCATATGATTTTTTTCTCTTTCCAAAACTCAAAATGGCTCTAAAAGGAAGGAGATTTGACACTAGAGTCCATCATAGCGGATTTGAAAAAGGTCTTGAAGAACATCCCGAAAGATGCCTTTTCTAAATGTTTTAAATCATGGGAGAAGAGATGGCAATTATGTATAGATGCGGGAGGGGACTATTTTGAAAAATACCAAAAAAAAATATTTTAATCATTTTATTTTTTCTTTATTTTTGACCAGTCTCATTATTTATTGGACACACCTTGTACTTCAACCCTAGCAGAAACAGGATCTATACATTTTCTTTCATTGATGGAATGTGTGCACCTCTCAACCAGAAGTATATATAAACATTCCCAAGATTTTTAACCCTTAACTGGACAGGTGGATTTTTCTTACCTAACTGGACAGGTGGGTAAATTCAACCCACTTATGTAACTTTATGAAATAAGCGCTAAATAATGATTAATATCAATATTAAAAAATATATTTAATTGATCCAATTGTTAATATACAGATTTTGACTTTTAAAAATTCTTAATATAATTTATTTACAGTTTTCACAAATTATTAAGAAATGTTTTTGAAAACACTTAGTTGACATACAGAGCAAAGGGTTTTTATTTTTACTGCGTTTTTTGATGGACATTTGTAGTACCTTTTTGGAGTATCAGATTTTTGTGGCATCGTAGTTTCACTTGGTTTACTTGAACCATCATTCTTTTTGAATTTTCATCTGTAATTCCAGTGGGAGAGAATTGAGATTACGTGTGGCCAGGTGTTCATCAGTCAATGCTCTCCCAAGATCAACAATAAAATGACTCTTTTTTTTTTTTTTACCCTTTTTATCAATCTGATTACCGATTACAGTGGTTGTTCCAGAGAAACCAAGAATAGATGTTCCTGATTCTCTATTAGGCTGCGGTTTAAATTGTGGTGAATCTAAGGTTTGTTCTTTCTCATCGTTCCTAAATATGCAAGGCCATGTTCTTTCAACTTATCAACTAATTCTACTGAAGTGAATCAATTGTCTGCTGGAATATTTCTTCCAAAGTCTGGTCGACTAATCTCTGAAACTTATATATATTTTGGGTTGGCAGGGATAGTTCTCTCTGTTTACTTGATTGATAATTATACTATCCAAAGAAAGAAGTGTTATTTTATAAAAGGAAGCTAAAATTAGCGGAAGATAGAGACTCAAGTATGGGCCACGAGCTAACATTGACACGAAAAATTCTCAGGCTTCTGGACAGGCTGGGCGGAATCCACCCCCACATGCAAATTCAACCCCCCTCCCAAAACTGAAATATATCAACGATGGATAGAAAATGTTTGTATCACTGTAAAATTAGAATACACGAAAGCTGGTAGCTCTAGGTAAATGAAAAATATATTTTTTTCTTATATTAAGTGTATGCATGGGCAGAATCTACCCAACCCGTCCAGTTAAGGGTTAAAAATAAAGATTTTGGTCTTGATACTTTCATCCCTATATATAATTGAAATTGTGTGAACACTTTTATAGCTTTAGAACAACATAATCTTATGAAAAAGGCATCTCCTTATTGTGCAACTGAAAGTTGCTGATGGTATGCGCCATCTATCGGAATAAATATCAACTATTCTTGTTGATTTTTAATTATTCCAGAATTGGCCAAATACCCATTCTTGATTAATCAAGAAATGCTAACCACGGATGTGTTTCGGGCTGTTGGCCCTCATCAGCGTGGTGCAAGCTGTACCTCAACGAGAGAGTTTCTTGAGAATCTGGGCTAATTGGCCTACAAATAAGGTCTTCTAGCCCTACTATGGCTGCAGAACGCGAGCTGGTGGCAAGGGATCCTAGGATCTGGCAGTGGAGGTGTCATTGCAGGGGGAGGAGGAAGCTGGAGAGGTCAGGGAAACAGCGCCTTGATGGGTGAGAAGCCTGGATGGAGGCCAGTTGAGGAGGTAGGAGGTCCTGGAAGCCTAGAACTTTAGGGCTCTAAGCTTCAAGGTGGGGCAGCTTAAGGCTCCGGGCGCCTTGTGCTTGTCTGAGAGGCCCTTGGCACAGCAGTTGGCGCACTTGGAAGTGCGCCGGTCGGCAGCGGAGGGGCAGGCACGGCCTTCATGGCCGCCTTCACCGCAGTGGAAGCACTTGGGATCTCTGGTGCATTGGGCAGAGTTGTGGCCGAAGCCACAACAGCGGAAGCAGATTCGTGCGCGGATGGACTCCTCGAAGTTGAGGATCACTCCATCCACCACGATCCTTCCGCGATTGCCCAGAGCTCTGAAGGTGTTGAGGTCCACCTCGATGAAGGCGGTGCAGGTCCCATTTCTGGATGCAGAACGGTGCGCCACGCGCACCACCTTGTCCCCAGGGAGTTGGCTGACAGCAGGAGTTTCCAGCAGCGTCTCTTCAATGGTGGAGTTGGATGTTTCCTCATCCACTTTGAAGAGGCATATGCGAGGCAGGATCACCTTCTGTTGGCGAACCTTCATGCCATCCAGCTTGTTGGCCAGGGAGGTGGTGACAGCTGGGATGGTATCGGGGTTGCTGGAGTGGAGGACAAGCTTCCCTTTGGTTCGCAGGGAGGCCCAAACGCCTTGGGGTAGAGTGTGGGCAGCGCGGACAGCTTTAAGCATTGCTCTTGGGTCAGCTTGTGGGTCATCAGAGATGACCACTGTGTGGGCCGCCGATTTTTCACCGTGGAGGACCACTTGGGCGGCCGCAGGCTTGGAGACGCGGGAAGGCGCAGATTTTGTTGGACCTTTAAGGTTGGATCTTTTTGCAGGGGGGTTGGGAGCCTCAAGCTGCTTCCTTTTGGTAGGAGCAGGAGTGGCGGGCTTGGTGGGGTCAGTCTGGGAGCTGGTTTCCTTTATGCAGGGAGCAGGGCTCGTTTGGGTGCTGTGGCAGTCAGTCTGGGGCTTGTTGGCATCTTCGTCCAGCTCCTTAAAGGACGCGAGGATGCCAGAGAGGCTCTCCACCTCAGCAAGGAGGGCATTGATCTGCCCGGACCGCAACTTGATGAAGCTGACCATGTGGGAGTACAGATTCCACATGGTACCAGGACCAGAGGACGTTAAGGAATTTTGGAAGGGTAGCGTCGCCTCCTCGTTCTCCTTTTTCAGTTGAGCGAGGGTCACAAGGGGCACAGGAGGCACCTGGGCGTTCTTCGTCTTCTTCCTAGAGGGAGTCATGGCAGGAGCAAGAGAGCAGAGATGTTCACAGGTAGAGAGCGAAAAAAATGAAAACCCAATACCTCAACGACCAAAATAGCTGGTCATTCAGGCATCCTGAAAAATCATGAAACGGGTAGTTAAGGCCAGAATTGCGTGAGACAGCGACACAATGTGAAAAAATAGTACAAATGTGATATTGTACTGGGATAAGGCGCATAAATTATGAAAAAGGCATCTCCTTATTGTGCAACTGAAAGTTGCTGATGGCTTGCGCCATCTATCGGAATAAATATCAACTATTCTCAGCCTGAAACGCGTTCGTGGTTAGCTTTTCTTTATTAATCAAGAATGGGTATTTGGCCAATTCTGGAATAATTAAAAATCAACGAGAATAGTTGATATTTATTCCGATAGATGGCGCAAGCCATCAGCAACTTTCAGTTGCACGATAAGGAGATGCCTTTTTCATAATTTATGCATCTTATCCCAGTACAATATCACATTTGTACTATTTTTTCAACATAATCTTAGTCAACAAAACTTCAACTGTATTTCAAAGAGGTCAAAAGAATAACTTTTTGATAATTTTGAATATAAATGGAATAATCATGCCATCATCCCCTCCTTTATATTTTTGTGTTTCAGTGATCCACTGTTGTATTTCTCATTGAAGATTGGCTAATATGTGTTCTGTCTTGTTTTTAAATCGTAATTCCACACAACTAGAAATATATTTTCAATTTCAGTTTTTTTATTTTTATTTTTCTTATAAATTTGGCCTCTATACTATCACTTTAATCAATTGCTATATTATGCAGGTTCCTCAACGGGGAGCAACTGGAGCTGGGTTCTCGACACAAGATGGAGGTGGATCCCAGTGGAATAGTGCGACTGGTGATCTGTGGGTTGACTCCAGCAGACCTTGGACAGTACCGGATGTCCATCTCTAACCCCTATGGCAGCGACTCCTGCACTGCCACTCTCTCCCTGGAAGGTCTGTGCTCAGACCGTGATCTCTGACCCTGTTTGACATCACTGGAGTGCAGGCAGCGTGGCTCCTGACAGGGACCTGGCTGATGATGAGAAGATGCTCCGCTGTGGTGAGTGCTGGGCAGTCTCAGCTTTATTCTATCACGTTATCACGTTTTTATTTAGGCAAAAGAATGGCTCGTGTGTACCTCACTGAATTCCCTACAAATGTGGGACTATCTGTTAAAGCTTTGATTTAGAATACTACTGTGCTCTAGATTATTGGAAGGAAGGCTGTTGATTAAAATGCGAGTTATTTGAAAACTAAATCAAAGATGGGTTCTCTTTGTATTATTAATTTTTATAGTCTTCGTGGGAAAGACAAAAATTAGCAGCTTCGCATGCTTATCACCAAAAAGAGTCAAAAATTGACAAGCTTTTCTATGAATGGTTGATCAATGAAATACTTGTATACTTATGCCACAGGTTTGGCAGAAAAGCTGAGAATATAAATGGAAAATGAAAAGAATAAGAATAAAATACCCACAGTGTTTGATATGTCCAAGACTTTATATAGCTTACTATAATTTTTCTTGTTGATACTATCTATTTGTTTTTGTCCCTTTTTTCGACTCTGGGAAAAGTCTATATAAAATAAAATGTCTTAATAAAAAGATATTTTTGTATATTCCTAGTCTGATTAGTTTAAATAAACCAATACCTCTGTTCTACCAATAGATCTAATATTGCAATCAATTATCTCTCTCTAAACCTTATTAAAAGTTTACCATAATAATTATATCATAATCACACACAACATTATAGAAAGTTTATTTAGTATAATTTCATTATTATTATCTAGAAGTTCCCCATAACAGATAATGTGATAGTTTATATTCTCTAGCTTAGTTAGATTTTCTCTACTAATAATTGCTATGGTAAAACTACAGGCTTTGAGGATCTTGTGCAGGTACTGCGAATACCCTGAACTAACAGATACAAGCAAATTATCAAGACGGGATAAGGAGTACTTGAAATGATTGAGAGGAAGACAACCTGGAAACTTGAATATCTTGTCCAACACTCAGAGTGAATAAAGGCATTGCTGGAGGGATGTATAGATGGAAAACCAAGAATAGAAAGGCAAAAAAGGAGTTCTTAGAATATTTTAAAGGAAGATACTACAATTCTTTATCAAAAGACTAGCTATTGAAAAATTTCTGAGATAGACGCTATAGTTAAAGCTACATCTGAATAGGCTAGGTAAATACATGTATAGCGTTATTTGCAAATATCTCACATGGAATTACAGGTGCATGTACATTGTGCTCCTCAATATATATTAGATGGAGACCATCTACTTCTTAAAATTTTTTTTTGTTCTCTTTTGCTCTTCATGACATAGTCAGACAAGTAATGAATACATTTAGAATCTTTTTGTTTTAAAAGCTTTATAGCTTAGATTTTTCTTTAGACTCAATATCCTTATATTAGCTAAATAAAAATTGTATGGTGTCTTTCCTCAAATCAACCTAACTGATCCCATGGTCCAGCTCCCCCCCATCCGCTACCAGAGAAGCCCTACATCCGACGGATGTCAGACAGAGACCTCAGCCTGGGCTGGAGGCCGTACATCCCTCGCTACCCGCCTTATGTGCCAGTGACTTACGAGGTGGAGAAATGCCAGCTGCCGGACCCAGCCACTTGGTCACCCTACAAGTCTGGTACGTACGTCCTGAGGGGTGCCTGTCATCTTAATCCAAGTTTCAGGATCTCCTAAATAAACTTATGACATTGTGTACTTTAAGTTCATCTAAACACAAGGTAATAAAATTACATCCAGATAAACAAATGGTGTATGACGTTTCAGTAACAGCTTTTTTTTTTTTGGATTTGGTCTTATTACTTTGTGTTTATAATCTATAATCCAAATTGTGTCTTATCATTTTAAATTCATCTGATAATCTCAAAGGATTTATTATAGAGTTTCTCAGTTTGAAATAACGGCTGGGATTTTCAGTTTCAATAGGTCTTGATATCATCCTTGAAAAGCATAGTCCTAGAGGTCCTATTTTTAATACAGTAGAATCTCCATGAGCTAAATTCCAGCTATAGGACAGTTTTTATTGCCAAACTTAACATTTGGTAACAATTAGCTGTTCTCAGGTGAGGGGACACTGCTCCCTAAAGTAAATTTTGACTTTAAGATGTCCTTTAGAGAGAGAGAGGCTCTATGGTAATTATGACATCACACTGTCTTCTATTCAGGTCATATTCTATCATTTCTCCTTGTACCAGTTGTATCCACTTCCGTTGTATCCACCTTAGTGGCTTTTTTAGTTTTGTGTTGCCTACAAAGTCTAAATTGTGATCCAGGTCTGAAGGACACCTCTTGTGAAGTCACCGGACTGGAACCAGGGAAAGATTACAGGTTCCGTGTGAGAGTGGAGAACAAGTTTGGAACCAGCGACCCCTCTCCCTATGTCACAGCCCACCGCAGCAAGTTCATGCCTCCCAGCCCTCGTGACTTTGCCCCTAAGGACTACGAGATTGAACATCCACCCCTTGACAAAATTGGTATGTCCCTCTCTCATGTTTTTATACCTATCCATTGAAAAAATGAACTTCTTTTTAACTGTCTCTTCACCATTAAAATAAACTCTTATTGTCAATCCAAAGAGAGGACATTTTTTTATGTATTCTTATTGGAATAGTCAAAAGGAGAATTTTTTTTATTAGAACTTTCTATATAAGATTTTGTAAAAAAGAATCGAATAACAAATGGCTGACACATATGTCACATTTTAATGAGCCTTTCCCCATTCCAATTGTAAATGCATCAAAACAATGCATTCATGCCACCTTCTTTGTAAAAAGTGCACAAATTCAGATCATGGTATGAGTCACAACACTTTTTCACACACATAACTTTCTCTCTGCCTTCAATGAATGTTTACACTTACATCTCTATTCAGTATGATACACCTATCCCCAAGAAGCTGACCACTGGTATGTTGTGGTACAGAGGCGGCTCCAAGGTTTGTGCGAGAGGAGGAAGATGTAATGTATGGGGTGCGAGGACAGCCAGTGAGAATAGAGTTCTGGGTGTATGCCCACCCTGCCCCATCCATCTCCTGGAGCTTCAAGGGACTGAAGGTAAAACTTCTTGTTAAATTGCTATTGTGTGTGTGTTGCTAGGCATGGACTGCCTGCCAGACTTCAATACCACCCAAATCGCCTCCCTTTTATTTTTACACATCTTAGAATTGAGAAAGAGAGAGAGAAATAGAGCTACAGAGTATGATTCTCTTTCAGTGAGCTTTCTTATTTTGATATTTGGAAAGTTAAATATTTTTTTATATAAAGGAGCTCAAAAAGTGAGCTAATCTCAGTTTTCAACAGAGCAAAATATCATGTTATAGCATAGAACTAAAAGACCATGGCACACACAGGAACCTACTCAGGAAATTTTTGATTATAATTATTTTAAGTAGATTTTTTTTTTTCAATTTTATAGTTAATTGATATCTTTATTTAAAAAAAAATTCAAACAAATTCTCCTAGTACATAATGTCAGGTATCCATATTGGGCTGAAACTGCTTGCTAGTGGTGCAGGTACTGTTCCTTGTTGCTGCAGTAGAGGTACTTTTTACTTTGGTGTCAGTGTTGCTGCTTCTGAAATAGTTCAACTGTCTGTTTTTATCTTACTTCGATTCATACAAAACCTTTTCAAAGGCTGCCCTTGAGCAATCTCAGCTCCTGCAGGTACTGACAACATTTAAATGCGGGCAGAGTTTTCCGTGGTTACAGCAGTCCTTTGTGCAACCAGAGGGTCTAAAGATATAAGCCTGCATTTGGAATGTGATCTGTTGTTGTGGAAGGAATAGAGGCATGTAAATTCAGAGGTGTTGAGTCCAAAGCGATATTTATATCTCCTTCCTGGATAATTCCGCTTTCTGAAAAAGATGGACACAAAGAATCTTTTGTGCCATCTTCATCAGGTGTGCTGCTTTACTCATGAATCTCAGCAGTGATTATTTCTTGTTGTTGAGAATTAAATTCTGTGGGGATTTTCTGTGTCTGAGAGGAAGTCATCTGTCAGGTCTGGTGGAGTCAGGTCTCGATGCTCAAATGATGGTGGAGATGAATTTGTGGTGGTGCAGGTACTGTGGACTTGTAACATGCGATTAGGAAATTGTGCAGGAGGATGAAAAGACTGAGTCATCCTAAAAGGGCAGGAGGATTGTCTTTGATGAGAGTTTTGCTCTGCTCTTTGCCTTGCAGATCTATGCTGGCACGCTTTCTAATTCTTTCCGCCATAAACTTACAGAGTGAAGGTGGAACAGCGGTCTGTCCTGAGGTCTGCTGGGGAGTGCACTGAAGAAAGGCTGAGTGTTGTGGCTGAAAAGGGCCTGCTGAGCACAAGGGAGTGTAGTGTCATGTGCTGGCCACATTTTTTTCAAGCCATGTAATTTGGCAGACCATCTTGAACCATTCTGGAGCATCCACAGGCCTGGCTTCATCATGTTGGATTCTTGACGCTGTAGGTCATCAGTGAGAACGTCAAGATGGTGGAGTTGGGCTTCCAGCGCTATCTTCTTCCTGTAGTAGAATTCTAGAACCTGGTTGGGAGCGCAGCTCAGCAAGAAAAGCTCCTTTAAGTCCATTAAGGCATGCTTCACATAGAGATATTCCTGTGACCTCATTCATAGGTCATGGAAAAGACGCTAAGAGTCACCTTACAAATTATTGGCAATCAGTCACACCTTGTCAATATTTTGAGGGCTATAAACTGAGCTATCCTTCTGTTCATAAAAAAAAAAATGCTCAGCAGCGTATGTACAGTTAATTACCAGGATTTAAGAGCAACTGCCTGTCACAGTTATAGACAGGCCAGCTTGTTCAGGGCTACACTGATCAGCAGTGATTCACCAAAGTTGGCTATTTCCAGATGGATCAGCTGGAGAAAATTCCTTGGCAGACTTCAGAGATTCATTAAATAATCATGACAGGTCTTTATTCTATTGACTCTCTATGGGGGGATAAGCATATCGCATGTTGAAAGAGGCAACTGAAGCTAGAAGGATTCCTAGAGAATAATTTGTTTATTTTTCTTCACACACAATTCAATGATTTGGTCTTAGGTCCATTTGAAAATTGTGCCTTATGATTTGGCCTTATTATCTTATTATTATTATTTTTTTTTATAAAAGAAAATAAAAAGACACCAAAATAGTTTAAGCATCATATATATAGATAACATCATTGAATCCAGTAGTTAACTATATGTGTGTGTGTGTGTGTAATGAACATGAGGATATGAACCAACTAAGACACCTAACCAAACTTTAAAATCAAGCATATGGTATTGTTCAACTCTAAGCATCAGTGTTCCCATAGAATGGTGGAACAATATATCCATGTATTCAGTGGATTTTCTTCCCAATTGTGATGTATATACCTAGTTGTGAAAGGTGACCATGTGGGCAGATTGATGGAGCCAAATATGACCACCTGGAGGACAGGAATGGACAGGTCATCCTGTTCATCACTAGGATGACAGAGGCAGATGTCGGTGACTACACCTGCCATGCTGTCAATCATCTGGGAGAAGCTTCCAAGAAGATTAAGCTTCTTATAGCTGGTAGGTTCTGGCTTTTTAGCTTTAGCTCTGTATGCTTGCCTCTTCCCCTCTAATGGAACTAATGATAATCTATTTAGTGCAGTGGTTCTTAACCCTTTTTGGTTCCAGAAAATTATTTTCGGTTGAAATATTGTTAGTGAAATGTAGGAGATAGAGTTTGAGGGCAATGTTGATAAATTTGTACCAACTTGTATAATTGTGAAGGTCTGTTTTGGAATATTGCAGCTTTCCAGAGTCGAAGTTAGCAATGATTTTAATAGATTATTTTTAGTTTTATAAGGTATGATAAAAAATTTCCCCGAACTGGCCTAATATAAAAAAAATAATACACCTATTAAAAAGAGAAAAGAATTTAACACTAGGTGCACATCAATGTTTGCAAGTGTGCCTTGTATTCTTTTAAATAATTATATTTTTAGAAGACATAGTAGTAACAGTGAGGCTAAATTAAAATCGAGGTTAAAATGGAACGTGTTTGTTTGAAATTGTTTCCGAAACTGTAAATTAGCCAGTGAAAGCTTTGATTTGTTACAACATTTGGAGAAGACTTTCAAAATAATAAGAGCATTAGAGAGGTTCAAAAAGCTTAAAAATGGCTGAACTTCCGTGGAAGACAACACAAGTCATGGACGACTAAAAACTGAATGTTCCTGAAAATGTTGGAAAATTAAAGCCCCGATGTTTCAAATTTGGAGAATAACAATCAGAGAAAGGTATGAAGAAACTGGAGTGTCATTTGATATATGCCATTCCAATATCCTTGATGATCCGGGCCTAAATAGATGATCTTACAAGTTTGTCCCTCAGATATTAACTCTGGAGCACAAGGAGACATGTAAAGAGATCTGTGAATTGGTTGTAAAAGACCAAATATTGCAACATTAGGTAATAACAGGGGACAAGACATGGGCCTATGACTACCATCCCAAAGCAAAATGCCAATCAAGTCATTGGTTGCAGATAACGAAACAAGACCCAAAAAGACCAAAATGGAAAAGTCAAAAATGAAGGTTCATCACTTTTTCGACAAAAAAATACTTCTATACAGTGTGGCAAATAATTTTTAAGAATGGGTTTGTAAAATAAAAAAGAAACAAGCTAATTCAATTTCTACTATTTTTTTATTCAAAATAATCCCCTCCGGATTCAATACATATGTTACAACGATTTAATAAGGAATTAAATGCCTCTTGCAGGCCACTTTGAGGAATTGCCTCCAAAGTGCTCGTCGCAGCTGTCTGGATGGTCGGGATATCATAAAAAAAGCAACCTTTTAACTTCAATTTTATTTTTGGGAATAAATAAAAGTCACATTGTGCTAAATCAGGCGAGTACGGAGGATGATTCAACACACAGACGTTATTTTTGGCCAAAAAGCGACGAACAGTGAGTGATGAGTGACTCGGTGCATTATCATGCAGCAAACACCAACTGTCTTCATCGCGATATTCTGCACGAATGCGACGATTTCTAGCAATCAAACGTTTCAAAACGTTTAAATAATACTCTCCAGTAATGGTTTGTCCAGCGGGAACAAATTCTTTGTGGATAATACCTCTACTATCGAAAAAGGTAATCAGCATTGTTTTGATTTTTGATGGCACTTTTCGCGTTTTTTTGGCTTGTGGAGAGTTTTTTTACTTCTATTCGGCACTTTGGCGCTTTGTCTTTGGGTCATACTGAAAACACCATGTTTCATCACCCGTAACAATTGATTTCAGGAAGTTTGAATTATTTTCATAGGCAGAAATGATGTCCCTGCAATGTGCAATTCACACTGATTTCTGCTCGCCCGTTAAAGTGTGTGGAACAAATTTAGTACAGACTTTAGTTTTACCTAAATCTTCATGCAGAATGGTTCGAATCGTTTCTTTGTTGATGTGTAAAACCTCTGCCATCATTGTTTTCAACAAATTCTCGCACTTTTTCTATACTTTCTGGTGTCTTTGAAGAACTTGGTCGTCCAGTATGCTTATCATCTTCTAGCGTATTTCTTCCATCCGAAAAACGTTTGTGCCAAATGAAAACATTTGATTTACTCAAACATAACGTACCATAAACTTGCTTCATCAAAATATATGTTTCCGATGCACTTCTACCAAGTTTTGCATTAAATTTAATGACCGCTCTCTGTTCCATCTCAGAATTCCGACGAACAAAAATTTTTACTTTTCAAAAATCGCCTGTATGTTTTTAAAGAGTTAACCAAAATGGCTGAAACAAAGCCACACGCTAGATAAGGCTTCGAATATATATATGCATGCGCAATTTCATAACTGGCTCTGCTATTGGCCTTTATCTAGCGCGAGTCTTAAAAATTATTTGCCGCACTGTATATATCATGAATTCATACCAACTGGGGCGATATTTAACCTAGAATCTTATCTTCGTATTTTTAAAAGGTTTACAGGAGGCTGTGCGAAAGAAACGCCCAGAAAGATGGCAGAATAGATTGGTGGCTTCATCATGATAACGCACGGCCACATATGGCTCATTAGGGTTATAATAAATTTTAAATCGTCAAGTACTCCTATTATAAACTTAATTTTAAGTCCCAAATATTTATCTTTAATGAACCATTCAGTCCGATTGTAGTTTACTATAACGAGATTATACTGTATCTCATTAAATTTGTATTACTGATAATTGGGACCAATTTGTATTCAACCTGCAGCAAGTTTTACTCTTGTTAAACACAAGGTAATAAGACCAAATCCAAATAAATAAATAGTGTGTGACGTTTCGGTAACAACGCTGTTACCAAAACGTCACACAGTATTTACTTATTTGGATTTGGTCTTATTGCCTTATGTTTATAATCTATAATCAAAATTGTGCCTGTGTCGTTTATCTGCACCAACACTCTAACGGACTAAAGCTTGTGTAAAAATGGAGTGATCCATAGTAGTAATTTATGTACTTCAATTTTAAACTTTAAAATGTAGAACTAAACTTTTATAGGTCCTAGTGAAGAGGCATTAGACATTTGAATAACCACACCTCTAGATGCTGTAACGATATTAATTATTTTTTTTAAATGTATATATATATCCTACTAAAACTGTGTCAATTACCTGTCCTGCACAGAGCCTCCCAAGTTTACTCAGAGACTGGAGGAGACCACAGTGATGGTGCGCGGACGGTGCAAGATGCAGTGTCGCGTGATTGGCACTCCCTCACCCAAAGTACGCTGGTTCAAGGACTGGAGGCCACTCAGTGAATCCAGCCGCATCACACTGACCTTCATTGAGCCAGACCATTACATCCTGGAGTTGTGTGGAGCCATCCTAAAGGATGCCGGACTCTACACCTGCTCCGCCACCAACATTGCCGGAACTGCTACCACCTCTGCCAGTCTGCACTTGGAAGGTGGGGACCATTACAGGCTATGGAAAAATTCTCAGTTGGTATTTTTCTTATTAGATAATGTAGCAAAACCCTTAATGGACACATAGTAATGGATATTGGCAGCATATACTCTAATTCCATAGATTTATAATGAATTGAAATGAGATTGAGGCCAGATTAAATTCAAAGTCCTTTTCATTTTAAAAAGATTTTATAATGCTTTTTAAAGTAGAATTTGTTGTTTTAAATTTCTGTGAAATGTTTCTTCTCTAGTGTCTTGCTAAACTCTGGGTACATTGATAAAATTATCTCCATTATTTTTAGCTATTGGCCAGAGTTATTTTATTTAGTAGTATGGCCAACTGTTTGTGATCTTGTCCATCATATAGATTCTCCTTCTTCTTCAAGCACTACATCAACTATGCCATCATGTTCCTTTTAGCTTGTTGCCTCTTATTTTATTACCATTTCTTTAAAATGTCTTCATTATAAATGCATATCTGTTCGCTTCACCTTTTTTTAATCTGCACATTTTCATTAGCGCCCTATATTCTACGGTAGAATTGGAGCTACAGATCACAAATGGAGCAATAATTATAGCATGCCTGGTTGTAGCATAGATTAGAGGATTGTTCTAGAGAAGCTGTATACTTCCGACTGACCTTGATATAACATCACTTGGAGCCAATATTTATGTTGGTAAAACCACAGCTAAAACAATTGGGACTTAAAATTCAAGGGTTGAGGGCTGTAGAATATTATAACCATGTTGTTATAACAAGGTTCTGCTGTAAAAATACTGAGGTGCCAAGATAAAATGGCTTGATAACAGACTCAAATACACTTATTAGATATTGAAGAGGCTACATTGTTTCAGTCATATACAACAGTTTTTTTAAACAGAAATGTCTTAGATATTGAAAAATTCCCCTTGCTTATCCCAGGTAATGATTACAAAACCCTAAATAGAGGGGAGCAGTCAACAGTGTCCAGGCTGAAGACTATACATCTCAAGGTTACAGGCAACATCAAGACATTATGCGCCAAGTGAAAAAAAAAAAGATGGTGCTAGTACCCACCATCTCCTTGATTGTATTCAAGACATAAAATCTTTAGGAGAATTCAGAAAAATATTAAAAAATTTTTGAGGCAACCAGCTTATGGAGTTAGGCTGATATTCCTTTAGTCCCCCATATTGTGGGAATGAGAAAAAGCTGGATTCTGGTTAAGACCTGAGTAAATCAATATAAACAGGTGTCACAAGAAGGTGTTGTATGTTGCAGAGTCTGAAGCTGAGTATGACATCAGAACGTACAGCAAACCTCTGGCTGTCAAATCCAAGAATAAACCTCTAGAGGACCGCTATGACATCGGGGATGAGCTGGGCAGGTGAGTTATTTTACCCTCATGTACCCTCATTTGTAAATCTCTTGCTTTTTTAAAATATTTTTTTGGGTGTGTTTTTTTTTTTAAACACAAGGTAATAAGACCAAATCCAAATAAATAGTGTGTGACGTTTTGGTAATAGCGTTGTTACCATCTTCAGACAAAAGTACTGAATGAGAAATTTTACCACAGCATCATGTCTTATTACCTTGTGTTTATAATCTATA
The DNA here is from genome assembly GCA_030710605.1 of Cordylochernes scorpioides. Classification (NCBI taxonomy): domain Eukaryota; kingdom Metazoa; phylum Arthropoda; class Arachnida; order Pseudoscorpiones; family Chernetidae; genus Cordylochernes; species Cordylochernes scorpioides. The sequence continues at coordinate 60,758,123 of CP092873.1, read as the reverse complement.
ATCCAAATTGTGCCTTATCAATTTTTTTTTTGTTTTCTTAAATTTGGGTTTAAATCTTGAATGAAGAAGTTTATTATAAATATCTAAGTTCTGTGTGATGTGTTTGTTAAATGTAGCTCATAAGAAAGAGAAACAGCGAACCCTTGTAAATTTCTTCTTATTACCATTAAACTTCCCATGATAGTTGACTTAAAAATATATCACTCTCCTGGAGATGGTCTCAACTTGGATTGTTGTCATCTGTTGATTTTACCAAAGTGTTTGCGTATCATGGTGGTCACTCATGGGTGGTCTTGCTGGATCGGTATATAACCTCTTTAATTCATAATTCAACCCTTTTCAAATCCCAACCAAATTAACTTCTTTAACTTAACCCACTATAAGTCAATCCTGACTTTAATTCGAAATTTACTATAATTTAACAGGAAGTGCCTATTCCTTTGGGTTTGTTGAATTAAGGGGGTTTAGCTGCATCTAGTTTTTTTTTTTTCCAGTTTTGAAACTAACAGAGTTTGAATCAGATGCTCTCATAAGTGATTGAGCTCCAGACAAAAACTTGTCACTATGATAATACCTTAATGTGTGGAATCCTAGGTGTCCTGACACATGGGGTGTGTGGTGACAGAGGCACCCAGGGTATCACCTACCATGGGGTAGATCGGGACACAGGCAAGAGTTATGCTGTCAAATCCATGCATGGCACAGGCCGCAGCAGAGACCGCATGGACAGTGAGCTGGATGCCATGAACCAGCTATCCCATCCCAAGATTGTGAGGCTTTGGGATGCCTATGACACCCGGTCTTCCCTCAACCTGGTCACTGACCTGTATCCTTGGTACTGTAATGGGGCACATACATCCTCTGTAGATCTGGGTGTTATGTGTGAACATGGTAGGCACATTTTGCACTCCACTTAACTGGCAGTGTGTAGAAATTTATCATTTGATTACAGTAAAACCCCGCTAAGACGAACCATGGATATAACGAACCTTCCCTTATAACGAACCCATCGAAAATCCCAATTCCATTCCATTAAAATTACCATCGTGTTATAACGAACTTTTCACTTTTCAAACTAGCGAACTATCGCTATAACGAACCCAATTTTGGTCCCAAAATATTAAATTCTATCAAAAATACCATGCTTATAACGAACTTCTAATTTTAATTCCAAAATTATAATTTTCAAAACTAATTAAAATTTTGTGTGAGCTCTAGCTCACAGATCGCAATTCAAAACAAAGAATTTAGCGACATTGGGTGTTTTTATTTACGTTCTATTTTTATACTGCGCCCTTTTATAAATTTTTCATGCCTTATTGAAAACTAAATTTCTTAACTCTACATTAGGAAAATTCCTTAAAACATGATTTAAATTATTAAAACCAGTTTTAAAAGATAATGGAAGTGCCAAAGAAAAAGTCGCTCGTACCAAGATATCACTTGAAAAGAAATTAACCATCATAAAAGCTATTGAGAGTGGTACATCGCAAGTTGAACTTCGGAAGAAAATGAAAATGAGCAAAAGTAGCATTTCTACGATATGGGGCAAAAAAGACTATAAAAAAAAAAATGCTACAAAGAGGAATCAATTCCAACTATTGCCGCTATCGTCAGTGTCATTATCCACTTTTAGAAGCCTTGTATACGTGGTTAGTACAAGCTAGGCTTCATTTTAAAAAATGAAGATTTCTTTGCTAGATATGAAACCAAATTTTTGAGGAATATGTTAAAGCAGAAAAAAATAACAGACTTCTTCAAGTAAGCCTTTGTATCCTATATTGTAATATAATATTTATTTATATAAAATATATTGTTATACCTTTTAAAATATTATTAATAAAGTTTTTATTTAATTTTTATATATAAGGTATACTTTTCTTGGATTTTTTTGACATATGGGGGGCAGGTTGCATTTATACTGATTAAATTATCAGAGGAACTGATCAAAAAGGCAATATTTTCACATGATTTTGTTTTTATTTTAATATACTGCTTTAATATATAGAAATAGGTTAATTTAGGGGGGAAAAAGCAGCCAATATTAAGAGGTAGCATTTTTTTTTTTTTTTTTTGCGCATGCCCTTTAATTATATCCTCAAAAAAAATTTAAATACCCAAACCATGGCTATAGTGAACCGTGGCTATAGTGAACCAAAAGTCCCGTCCCAATGGGGTTCACTATAGAGGGGTTTTACTGTATATAACACCACAAAAAAAAAAAATTAATGTACATTTTTTAAAAAATATTTTCTTTCTTCTCATTTAACTATAAATTTTCACCTGTAATTAATATGCAATGATGGATTAAAATGGAATCACACAAGTATCCATAAGGTGTCTTTAATTTTGCTGAAGAGCATTTTTTATTTTCAAAAAAAAAAAATTAAAATGATAACCATGCTGTCTAAATAATCTTCATTGCTTATACTTTTAGATCCCCCCATCTCTTGTATCTAAGCATTTAGAAGTAATTTGACCCCATACTTCAAAATTCCAAAACCCAGTCTGATTACTTACATTCATTGGTAGGGTTGGAATTTGTACAAATCAGATCCACAGGTCCTCCAATTTTAATAAAAAATTATATCTCCATATAGGTTGTGAGAAATAGGATTCTATAGTACAAGTGTCAGACTTGATTCTGGCAGGAGAAGAATTGGTTTATAATTTAATAGAATGGTCTGAGATTAAAGGATTTAAAGATATCAAGAAACCGAACCCTAGGTGAGTTATGGTGTTCCTTGATCTCTGTATCAAAGCTAGTACTACATGACATGTATGTGAGCAAAGTCAGTTTATCAGGAAATAATCTCTCTATACAGAATTGGCCATCCTCTCCAGCCAACATATCTGATGAATGTGTTTCGAGAAAAGAATCAATTGATCCTTGATTCAATGTACTAGATGTGATGGAGGGGAACTGCTGGACACCTTGCTCTGCAGGAACACCTTCTCCGAGAGCGACGTGGCTGGCTACATCCGGCAGGTTTTGGAAGCCCTGGACCATATGCACAGCAAGAACATGGCCCATCTCGGCCTGACGGTGGGTGACTCAGAACACTAGTCTGTCTGAAGCACTTTTAAATTGTTTTAACCTAATAAATTAATGGGGCCAAGCCCTATATATACAGTAAAACCCTGCTAATACGAACCCTGGATATAACGAACCTTCTCTTATAACAAACCTAAGGCGATTCCTAATTTCATTCCATTGAAAATACCATCGTTATAACGAACTTTGCGATTTTTTAAATAACGAACTGCCCCTATAACGAACCTATTTTTGGTCCCCAAATAATAAAATCTTTCAAAAATACTATGCTTATAACAAACCTAAAAGTGTATTTAAAAAAAAATGTAAAACAACAAAATTTTGAGCATGTTTCAGTTCGCGGATTGCGATTTCAAAACAATAAATTTAGCGGCATTATTTGTTTTGATTTACATTCTATTTTTGATGTATGTTGTATAATTTTTTACACATTATACTTTTTATCAAATAGAATATCTTTGCATCCATATAATTTAGAATAGAAAAATGCAAATGGATTCCAAAATGAAGAAAACATTCTAAAAACAAAAACGTTATTACTAAAGGAAAAAAAAAAAAAGGCCCTTTCCAAACTTTTCAAAGTGGAACAACACTGGCAATATATCAGTACATGTTAGAATAAGAAAATATAACTTTTATATTATAAGAGATAAAAAAAGAAGGCTATTAAAAATTGTTACAAAGAGGAATCAACCTCAACTTTTGGAGCAATCGCGATCGTACGTGTTAGGGCTAAAAAAAAAAAGTCCAAATAACGGGCCCGTGATGAAACAAATATTATTTTTATGCCATGAACTATGATGATTTTAAAGCCAGCAATTTTTTGCATGACAGTTTCAAAAAAATGTAATATAGACTCAAGAAGAATATGTGGAAACATGAAATGGAAGAAGAAAAAAAACTTAACTTTATTTGAAGAGTGCAATACTAGAGTGCTTTGAAGCAGCAAGGTATTAGAGCCATTTTTCCAAGTAAGCATTGTTTTATATGTCATGAAGATGTTTTAAAATCATTTTATATCTTTGAATATATATTCAATAAAACTTTGCCTAGGATTTGTCTTGATTTTTAAATTAGACATAGAGGTACATGTATGCTAATGATAAGAAGAACCTATCATCTAATAATTTCTATTATTATTCAGTATTATTGTAAGGAAATAGGTCAATTTAGGGATTTAAAACAAAGTGACTACTATTAAGAGGCAGCCTCTTCCAGTGTGTATGGCTGTCCTTTAATTATACGGTCTAAAATTTTTGAAAAGTAAAAAAAATATAGCCAAACCATGGCTATAGTGAACCAAAAGCTCTGCCCCATTGGGGTTCACTATAGAGGGGTTTTACTGTATCAAGGTCTTCAAATAGACTGTGTACTGAGAGTTTTCAGTGAAGTTAACCTTAATGAAGGGGTAGTGTTTAAATGGAGAAAATAAGTCAAAGTAGGAATTAGTGTGACAAGAGAGAAGTTGGAGAGAAAAACAATAGCTCAACGATAATGTTTCTAATAATATCTAAACACAAGGTAATAAGACCAAATCCAAATAAATAAATAGTGTGTGATATTTGGATTTGGTCTTATTACCTTGTGTTTATAATCATCATATAATCCATATTGTGCCTTATCATTTCTAAGAACTAATTTTGTATTTTATTTTGCTTACACACACTTTTTTTGAGATTAAAATAAAAGTATATTAAAACCTTATATATATATATATATATTGGGTTGGCCAAATATCACGGAGCAAGATAAATAAACGTTTAGTTTATTTTTGCTCCACTAGATGGCGCTCTGCCATCTAAAAAGCACATGTGCTCGTGGTCAGGAGATGCCTTCTTTATTTTTAATATCAACACCTGACCCACTTATCTTTTATTTTTTTCTATTGTTTTTTCATCTGTTAAGCGTCTTTACGCAAATTTGGCCTTAAATACCCATTTCCTGATTTTTCGGGAAGCCATTGGGACCAAAAAATTATTTTGGTCGCAGTGGTTACAGCCTTCTCCACGCTGACGAGCGCCAACAGCGGGAAACGCGTTCGTGGATGGCTTTTCTTGATTTATCAAGAAATTGGGTTGGCCAAATATCACGGAGCAAGATAAATAAACGTTTGGTTTATTTTTGCTCCACTAGATGGCGCTCTGCCATCTAAAAAGTACATGTGCTTGTGGTCAGGAGATGCCTTCTTTATTTTTAATATCAACACCTGACCCACTTATCTTTTATTTTTTCTATTGTTTTTTCATATATATATAATAAATAAATTACACTGCAATGCAATTACATTTTTCCAAAAAGTAATGCTTCAAAAAATAATACTAATAACACAAAGTGATGCATTAGTTACAGTTGTTAACTTTATTCCTATTTTTTCAACTTGTGAGTAATGCTGTTGTGTCCTCAGCTGGGAGATATTCTGGTGACTAGTCTGGATGGCACGGCCATCAAGGTGGCAGATCTGGGCCAGGCAGCGCGGCTCCACCCAGGCCGGCCTTATGTCCAGGACTCAGGCCACCCAGAGTTTGTGGCTCCGGAGGTGGCCAACAGGCAACCTGTCTCCTTTGGGACAGACATGTGGAGTGTGGGCATCATCACCTATATCCTGTAAGTGTCTTCTGATGAAGATTCTAATATATATAAAGAATTTGAAACTATTTATATTATATAGACGCGTATGATTCTTTTTTAAAATAAACAATTTCTACTGTCTTTAAAAAAGAATCATACGCGTCTATGATAGTTTTGAATTTTGATAAGAGATGGCGTGCTAATGCATCATATATAAAGAATCACTGTAACATCATCAAATTGGGGCCAAGATTTTAGGTTAGAACCATAGTTAAAACCAATCAAGGCTTAAAACTTGGGACCTTGTAGTTATGATGTTTTGTCCAAGTTGCTGTTATAATAAGGTTCCACTGTAAAATATTCACAGAGAAAAATAGTTCACAAAAAATCATTATTTAATTAGATTATTATTTAAAATGCCACACACATTATAATAATGTGTACCGTAATAATGCAGTTTTTTTTCTGGTTCCAGCCCATAATATATAAACAAAATATATAAAAAAAACTTATAAAAAAAAGTATGCAGAAATTATAATGAAATATGCTATTATTAACAGAATGGATGAAAGAGGAAATATCAATGATATTTACTGATATTCTCTTAATTATATCTTCAAAAAATGTTTTTTTTTTCCACTTCTAATTCTAAAAATAATTTTTAGGCTTCTTAAACACATGGTAATAAGAGACTAAATCCAAATAAATAATTAGATTTTAGAATTAATTGGATTTGGTCTTTTTGCCTTGTGTCTATAATCCAAATTGTGCCTTATCATTTAGGCTTCTTAGAAAACTATTTTCTTCTTATCTGCTATCTTGTTTACACATCTGGTAACAGTAACTATTTAAAAGCATGCTGTGATATATGCCATTTGTTGTGTAGAGGTTGCATAAAGAGAATGGTGCACACGGGAGAAATAAATTTTGATTTTATAATTCAGTACTTTTGTCTGATGATGATAGCAATGCTATTACTGAAATGTATATAAAATACTCTTTATTTATTTAATTTGGTCTCAATTACCTTGTGTGTTTCTATATTGTAAGAATTGATAAAAAAAATTATGCAAGCACATTGTATCCTGATAATATTTTCTCAATAATAATTAAAGTAGAGAGAGAGAGAGAGAATTAAAAATATATTATTAGAAGATATAGTCTCAAACTTACTTTATTTTAGCTTTATTAATATGAAACTAAATAAGCCTTATAACTGGCTACCATTCTAGACCAATCATGATGATTAGCATCACATTTTCTCAAATCAAAATAATAAGTTAGTCTGATATTTGAATATTTTCAAATACTGGGGTCAAATTTCTATCATATAATTGCCTTATTCTGTCTGTGTGAAGTTCACGGATAGATTTTGGTCAGAATGGATAAAATAAAAAAAGTGTCAAGGGATGGGAATCGAACCCACGACCTTCCGCTTACCGGGCAGATGCCATGACCACTAGGCTACCCTGGACATATTTTTCCGTTCATAAAGTTAATATATGATGCCAATATATATAATAATTGTATAAACGAATGCAAGACAAAATCACCGCGAATGTTTCTTTTTTTTAAGGCAATTTCTTTTTAAGGCAATTATCGTTTTGCACAATTACTTAATCTTTTAAAATAAATAACAATACTTAAATGAAAATATGTTTCTTTAAATAAAATAAAATAAACTTTTAAATCGGTAACCTTTATGAGAACCTTTAAATATATATAAGTACCTTTAATCGATAATCTTTATAAGAATAAAATATGTAATTCATTAAATAGAAATTTAATCCACGGCGCCAATTTATAATTGTAACGAATAGTATTTTAATTAAATCATTTTAAAAACACACAGTTTGGAACGGGACGTTTCACAAGAGTGACATCCATGGCGCCAATTTATAATTGTAACGAATAGTATTTGAATTAAAACGTTTTAAAAATATATACGCACTCGGGTAAAACCCGGGCGTTGCCCGGGCCATTCGTCTAGTTTCTATCATATCCATCCATCATTTTTTCTATCACAAAATATACAAATTTGATATTAGTTCAATTTGAATTGGCTTTGATAAAGCACAATTTGGATTATAGATTATAGCTACAAGAAAATAAGACCTAATCCAAATAAATTAATAGTGTGTGACGTTTCGGTAACAGTGTTGTTACCGAAATGTCACACACTATTAATTTATTTGGATTAGGTCTTATTTTCTTTTAGTTGAATAGGCTTTGTATATCATATATTTTAAACTGGATCTTGACCTATATATATTCTTTCTCTTGTCAAATTCATAATTTTTATTAGTAGTTTTAAAGGAGAAGAAGGTGAAAGTTTTCTTTGAACTTTCTTTTATATATAGAGGGGACCTGGTTCCCCAATGTTATGTTTGAGTGAAATGTTTTGCTGAAAGAATCTTGTTCTTCTGCCTACTAAATATGATGGTCTGGCTTCATTCATGTTCTTCTCTCGAGTAAATATTCCCTGAAATAATTATTTTTATGCCAATCTAACATTATGCAGCAATATTGTAATCATCATTTTCTGGAAAAATAAGTAAATTTGTCTAGTACTTGGTTAATTTTGATTAGTTGAAAATGTAACAAAAACCTCTTCCAGACATAGCTATATATCATGTTAGAATTTTAGCCAGATTGGGTAAAGATGGAGGAAACTTGAGGAACCAATACATAAATAAATATTTATACCTTGACTTTATATATATACTAGCCGAATGACCCGGGCAACGCCCGTGTTTTACCCGACTGTAGATGTTACAACGGTGATCCTTAGGTCGCTGGTTCAAATCTGGCTCGAGGGAGCCGGCGAGCACGTGACCTCCCTGTGCGCGCGCATCCGTGACAGAGGCCGATGAGGAAAGACGGTCGTGACTATATATAGGGATATTTAAAAAATATTTAATTAAAGATTTATCTATAGATTGCTCTATTTAAAAATATATATATATATATCTCTGGAAGCAATGGTCGCCTCTCCCGTCAAAATTAACGTCAGAATCTGACGCCATCTATTGACCGTCGCCGCAACTAGCGGCATCGGGTCGGTGACAAAGCCACAACACCAACTTTGGCAAACTGATAAGCGTCCACCTAGAGACCATGGTTTCGGGCTAATGGCCCTCGTCAGTCTAGGGCGGACTTTATTCCATGAGATCCACACGGGATTTATCAGTTTGCCAAAGTTGGTGTTGTGGCTTTGTCACCGACCCGATGCCGCTAGTTGCGGCGACGGTCAATAGATGGCGTCAGATTCTGACGTTAATTTTGACGGGAGAGGCGACCATTGCTTCCATGGATTAATTTCCTCCCGGCAAATTTTCCATATATATCTCTATATATATAAAAGTCAATTCCTGTCTGTCTGTCTGTTTCGTGATAAACTCAAAAACTACTGAACCAATTGGTTCCAAATTTTGCATGTCGCTTTTTATAAACCTGAGGAAAATTTTTGGCTACATTTTGCTTATTATTTTTGGCTATTTCTTTTTTTAATTTGAAGAACTATTTTTTTACGCGGACTAATCCGGAATGGAATGAATACTTAATTATGGCCATTTTTTTTAAAGCATCGGTGGCTTAGTGGTAGAATGCTCGCCTGCCACGCGGGCGGCCCGGGTTCGATTCCCGGCCGATGCATTTTTTTTTTACAATTTTTAAAACTAATTTATAAAAAATATAATATAAATATATACTATTATATCAACTATATGAATTAAATCAAATACCTAAACACTAATCTCTATATATATAAAAGTCAATTTCTGTCTGTCTGTCTGTTTCGCGATAAACTCAAAAACTACTGAACCAATTGGTACCAAATTTTGCATGTCGCTTTTTATAAACCTGAGGAAAATTTTTGGATACAATTTGCTTAGTATTTTTGGCTATTTCTTTTTTTCATTTGAAGAACTTTTTTTTTACGCGGAGTAATCCGGAATGGAATGAATACCCAAATATGGCCATTTTGTATACGCATCGGTGGCTCAGTGGTAGAATGCTCGCCTGCCACGCGGGCGGCCCGGGTTCGATTCCCTGCCGATGCATTTTTTTAAAACAATTTTTAAAACTCATTTATATTATATCTTCTATATATATAAAAATTAATGATTGTATGTTTGTTTGTTTGTTTGTTGGTTTGTATGTCCGGTATACAAATTCGCAGTAGTTCACTAATTCAAACCAAAATTTCCATACATAGGTAAAAAAATACGAGGAAAACGATAGGCTATTTTAAATTATATATAAATTAAATATTAAAACTATATATTCAAATTATTCTACTTAGCTCACGAACAGCGCCCTCTATCAAGGTTATAAATACGTTTAAAATCGAAATCTTCTCAAAATTTTATTAATAATAGTGTGTGTGTGTTCGCTTAATAATTAGAATACTTGATCTAAATCGAAATATTTATAGACGGTCGCTCGATTTGAAGATTTATATCGTAACTAATCTGACTGTAAAGTTTGGAGCGGGACGTTTCACAAGAGTGACATCCACGGCGCCAATTTATAATTGTAACGAATAGTGTTTGAATAAAACATTTAATCGGGTAAACCCGGGCGTTGCCCGGGTCATTCGTCTAGTATATATATATATACAGTAAAACCCCTCTATAGTGAACCCCAATGGGACAGAGCTTTTGGTTCACTATAGCCACAGTTTGGCCATTTTTTTTAACTTTTCTAAATTTTCAGACCGTATAATTAAAAAACAGCCATACAAACAGGAAAAGGCAGCCACTTAATAATGTTCACTTTGTTTTAATTCCCAAAATTGACTTATTTCTTTACATTAATGCTGAATATCAAAAGAAGTCATTTTTGTTAATAGGTTCTTCTTGTCATTAGCATACATGTTTATTAGAAAGAGGGAATCATATATCGCCGCAACTCTTTTTTTTTTTTTATTAACGCGATTAAGGAAGTTTTCGGGCAAGCCCTTCTTCAGCTAATTATAGTGTACAAACAAGGAGAGATTATATATCGTTTTTAATATAAAATAAAAGAAAAGAAAATTACCACGCCCCTATCGCCCTCGTTTCAATAGCACCGCGAGGCCACGTCATGTCTGATCCTAACTTCAAATATAATATAGTACAAAAATATCTTAAAAGAAATTTACGTAATTGAATAAATATAAAGAATCAACTATAAACAGTTCAAAGGATTTTAGTTGAGACTTTTGAAGATTTTTAGGATAGAAGGGGTTTAAACCATTAAACAAAAGTATACAGTTGCCATCACAGTACGTTCCCCTTCTATCCTAAAAATCTTCAAAAGTCTCCACTAAATCCTTCGAACTGTTTATAGTTGATTCTTTATACATAGTATAGCCACGCTTGATAGATTAAAACAGGAAGTAGGTGAATAGCGTGGTAAGTTTCTTTATTCCGCACAACAAGCTTTCGGGCATCAGCTGCCCTTCATCAGGTACAATGCGTGATTAGAAAGAGCGAACCAATATTTATAAGCAGTGAATTAGCATAAAAGAAAACTAACTAAGATATACTTAAAAATTAAGAAATTTACATATGGAACTAAAGATAAAAGTACGAAATTTCTAAAAAATAAACTAAAAATCTGTATATAACGAATTAAAGGTAAAACACGGGAAGAAGGATGGAAAGAAGAGAAAACGCAAGCATCTAGGCATAATAAAGGGAAGGAGCAAAATAGGATGTCAGTGGCCAAGTTTAGAAAAAACAGTATATTGAGGGGGGAGATCTATTTTTCTATTAAAACTAGGGATAGAGCTGGACACAAGAGCCTCAAGAACCAAACGTTGATATTTGTTCTTAACGTTACTATATACCGGAATCGTGTTGCGTAAATTAAAAAAATGGTTATATTCGTGGCTGTGTTGATATAGTAGTGATTTACGATCATGAGAACGGATGTTACGGTCGTGTTCTAGGACTCGAGTGGCAATGGTTCGGCCAGTTTCTCCGACGTAGGATTGTGGGCAGTCATCGCACGGGATTCTGTAGATGGCATTGGAGAAAGATTGGGGGCTGGGTTTAATTGAGCTTTTTGTGAGGGGGTGGCGTAAAGATGTGCCCAGGGAAGGTGATTTTTTATAAAACGTACGGATGCCAAATTTACGTAGATAAAAACCAATGTCGGAATTCGTAATAGAAAACGGAAGAACGCAAACATCTTTAAACGGGGGAGGAATGGAACTGTCGTAATTTGGTGAGTAAAAATGTCGATCAATAAAGTTGCGTGGATAACCCGCGGATAAAAGGTGTAGGTAAACGGTCCGTTTCTCGATTCTACTAAATAAAGGAAGGGAGCAATGAGTAAAAACACGCTTAGAAAGAGTTTTAACGGTGGTAATTTTATGGGAGACGGGAGCATGAGATGAAAAATGTAAGTAAGAAGGAATAAAACCAGCCTTACAAAAAACGGTTGTATAAAAACGACCCTGGAGGTTAACCAGTAAAACATCTAAGAACGGGATACAATTAAAACGGGAAGAATTGTGAGTAAAACGTAAATCGGAATGATAGGAGTTTAAAACAGTGAGGATAGGGGAGTGGTCGGTGCTTTGATGTAGACAAAAAATGTCATCAACATATCTCACCCACATTACGACTCCTAGGCGGATCTGGGAAACTAACCATCGGTCCAAATGTGACATTACAATCTCAGCTGCGATTGAAGAGAGAGGGCTGCCCATGGGGGAGCCTCTTATCTGCAAGAAAAAGCGTCCATTAAACTCTAGGGTGTTCATGCCCAAGCAGATGTTGAACAGTTCAGAAACTACTTTTTGATCTTTGTTAGAGACAGCAGGAGAGTTGAGGAGTGAGCCTAACCCATCAAAAATCAAAGAATGTGGGAGGCTCAGGAAGAGAGATGTGACATCAAAAGTGGACATGGTGGGGCTGTCCGACTGAGAAAAGTTTTTTAGTTTGGCGATAAAATCAGGGGAGTCTTGAATGGAATAAATATTGTGGGCTTTGACAAGGGGCTTAAGGAAGTTTGAAAGATATCTAGCTAAATGCAATGCGGGCGAAAGATGATATGCGACGATGGGCCTGAGAGGGACATCGGGCTTATGGGTCTTAGGGAGCCCATAAATATAAGGGATGCTGGAGATGTTTGAGGTGAAAAGCTTGAAGTGTTCAGGGGTGATGCAACCCTTCTTAAGGAGGGACTTGAGTGATGCCTTGTAATTGTCCGAGATGGCTTTGACTCGATCAGCGGAAATTTCCTGAAATGTATTAGAATCAGAGAGAATGTTAAGCATTTTCTTACCGTATTCATCCGCTTTTATCAAAACAACCTGTGAACCTTTGTCCGATCTAGTGATGATGATGTCACGTTGATTCTTTAGGGCCTTCAGGGTGGTAAGGTCTCTCTTGACGGCACAAGGAAGGGAGAAAGACCTCTTCGAATCAGCCAGGAGTTTGCCAGTAATGGTGGACCGGATGTGGTGCTTATCTGTTAAGGACTGGTGCTGGAGTGAGGCCTCAATGCAGCTCACAGCATACAGAGGATCAGGTTTCTGAGCCTCCCACATTCTTTGATTTTTGATGGGTTAGGCTCACTCCTCAACTCTCCTGCTGTCTCTAACAAAGATCAAAAAGTAGTTTCTGAACTGTTCAACATCTGCTTGGGCATGAACACCCTAGAGTTTAATGGACGCTTTTTCTTGCAGATAAGAGGCTCCCCCATGGGCAGCCCTCTCTCTACAATCGCAGCTGAGATTGTAATGTCACATTTGGACCGATGGTTAGTTTCCCAGATCCGCCTAGGAGTGGTAATGTGGGCGAGATATGTTGATGACATTTTTTTGTCTACATCAAAGCACCGACCACTCCCCTATCCTCACTGTTTTAAACTCCTATCATTCCGATTTACGTTTTACTCACAATTCTTCCCGTTTTAATTGTATCCCGTTCTTAGATGTTTTAGTGGTTAACCTCCAGGGTCGTTTTTATACAACCGTTTTTTGTAAGGCTGGTTTTATTCCTTCTTACTTACATTTTTCATCTCATGCTCCCGTCTCCCATAAAATTACCACCGTTAAAACTCTTTCTAAGCGTGTTTTTACTCATTGCTCCCTTCCTTTATTTAGTAGAATCGAGAAACGGACCGTTTACCTACACCTTTTATCCGCGGGTTATCCACGCAACTTTATTGATCGACATTTTTACTCACCAAATCACGACAGTTCCATTCCTCCCCCGTTTAAAGATGTTTGCGTTCTTCCGTTTTCTATTACGAATTCCGACAATGGTTTTTATCTCCGTAAATTTGGCATCCGTACGTTTTATAAAAAATCACCTTCCCTGGGCACATCTTTACGCCACCCCCCCCACAAAAAGCTCAATTAAACCCAGCCCCCAATCTTTCTCCAATGCCATCTACAGAATCCCGTGCGATGACTGCCCACAATCCTATGTCGGAGAAACTGGCCGAACCATTGCCACTCGAGTCCTAGAACACGACCGTAACATCCGTTCTCATGATCGTAAATCACTACTATATCAACACAGCCACGAATATAACCATTTTTTTAATTTACGCAACACGATTCCGGTATATAGTAACGTTAAGAACAAATATCAACGTTTGGTTCTTGAGGCTCTTGTGTCCAGCTCTATCCCTAGTTTTAATAGAAAAATAGATCTCCCCCCTCAATATACTGTTTTTTCTAAACTTGGCCACTGACATCCTATTTTGCTCCTTCCCTTTATTATGCCTAGATGCTTGCGTTTTCTCTTCTTTCCATCCTTCTTCCCGTGTTTTACCTTTAATTCGTCATATACAGATTTTTAGTTTATTTTTTAGAAATTTCGTACTTTTATCTTTAGTTCCATATATGTAAATTTCTTAATTTTTAAGTATATCTTAGTTAGTTTTCTTTTATGCTAATTCACTGCTTATAAATATTGGTTCGCTCTTTCTAATCACGCATTGTACCTGATGAAGGGCAGCTGATGCCCGAAAGCTTGTTGTGCGGAATAAAGAAACTTACCACGCTATTCACCTACTTCCTGTTTTGATTCTTTATATTTATTCAATTACGTTGATTTCTTTTAAGATATTTTTGTACTATATTATATTTGAAGTTAGGATCAGACATGACCTGGCCACGCGGTGCTATTGAAACGAGGGCGATAGGGGCATGGTAATTTTCTTTTATTTTATATTAAAAACGATATATAATCTCTCCTTGTTTGTACACTATAATTAGCTGAAGAAGGGCTTGCCCGAAAGCTTCCTTAATCGCGTTAATAATAAAAAAAAAAGAGTTGCGGCGATATATGATTCCCTCTTTCTAATTTGTCGAAATCCGCAAACCGTTTACCATGAATACCAACGCTAACGGCGCTTTCAATTATTTATTTTATTTCGTACAGCTAGAGAGAGCATCCCTCAGTCTTGCCAGATGGCGCTCCCACCTCAAGTTCAACCAGAGATGCAAAACTGCCAAGTTCATTCCCCCAGTTCTACGCCTTAAAGATCCAATCAAAAACAGTTTCTCAAAAACGGGTTTAGAGCATACAGGTAAAAAGCTTCTCGAAGCTAGAATCAAAGGTTGCTTTTCAAAAATATCCTTCCTATCAGCAAAAGTTAAATCCCTTATTGAAATCATTACCTTGCACACCCCTTCTGACATAACAACTAAACTTATACAAGAAATAACTTCGAAAATAATCCTTCAGAATACTTCTACCGCCCTCAAACATGAAAAGAAAATAGATCACTGGAAAAAGAAATACCATTTCCCCGGAGACAATCACTGCATTTTCAACCTATCTGAATATGAACTCAACCCATCAGAGATTTCCTTGTTAAACAAAGGTCTATCATACCGTCCGATCAAAAATGTGTTTTTACCCTAAATCATTAGCTTCATAGACTCCGGCATACATAACATATCGAATAATAATATGCACATGATCAGAAACTTTGTGGCTTCCACACTAGCTCCCACACCCAGTAATTGCACATCCCAGCACAATAAAGAATCCCATCGTCGCATCAATAAAGAAATCTTTATCCTAAATAACCTATCCAAAAACAAAAACCTCACAATCTCCCGAGCAGACAAAGGCGGATCTGTTGTAATCTTAAATACTGAAGATTACATAAATAGAATGAAAACGCACCTGAACAATACCGAATTCTTCGTTAAAATAGAGCCACAGGAAGCATCAAAATCAATAACAGCTTTTAAAAAATCTATACATCAACTCCTTAAAAACCAAATTATCGATCAGTCCTTGAAGAAACAAATTCTGGAAAATCCTGGAACCCACCCATATATTTACGGCCTTCCTAAAATCCATAAGAAAAACACCCCCCTCAGACCAATAGTCGCCTATAACCAATCACCAGCATATTCTCTCTCCAAACATCTAGCCAATAGACTTTCTGAAATAACCAAAAATCTACCTCACATTGTTAAAAATCCTGAAGAAATTCTACAAAAAATGAAGAATTTCAAATTGAAAGCCAATCACCGAATCGTTTCATATGATGTCAAAGACCTATACACAAGCCTTCCCCACAACTTAATAATGGACTCCCTACAAACCATCCTAATCAAACATAAAGAAGCATACCCAGACCACCTTGCAATCCTGAAACTCACCGAAATCTGTTTAAAGAGCACAACAGTTAAATTTACAGGAGAATACTACAACCAAATAAAAGGCACACCGATCGGAAGCCCACTGTCTACAATTCTAGCCGAAATAGTTCTCTCCACCATTGACTCATGGATCACTGAAGTAAAACCCAATGAAATATTAATCTGGACAAGGTACGTTGATGATATCTTTTGCATAATCACAGAAAACAGTGAAAATCACATCCTAGAAACCCTCAATAGCTTCAACTCATCTATTCAATTTACAATAGAAAAAGAAAATAAAAGAAGCCTGCCATTCCTTGACATTTTATTTACCAGAAATAAAACCGGTTTTACAACAAAAGTTTATAGAAAACCTACCTCCCCAACGCAGTACCTACACTTTGCCTCCAATTCTCCCATCTCCCACAAAATAACAGTTGTACGTACCTTGACGAAAAGAGCTTTCACCCACTGTTCATCAAAAATAGAATACAATAAAGAACTTAAGTCTATCGAAAACCAGCTTCTTAAATCTGGATACCCGCTTCCTTTCATTTAAAGAAATAGATATAAACCAGGGACTCCCAGAAATAACTCCAATCAGTACATCTCCACCTGTTACTTACCATATACAGAATCTACAATTACAATAGCCCGCAAACTCAAAAGTTTTGGCATAAAAACCATCTTCAGAGGTTCACCTTCCATGGCCTCGATTCTAAGAAACCCAATCACCAAAAGCACCGACCAGAAACAGAAAAAAGATTTAGTTTACCAAATTCCCTGCCTCAACTGCAATAGTGTCTACATCGGCGAGACATCAAGAGACCTTTCAATCAGAATCAAAGAACACCAAAGAAACATCTCTAAACTAAACCCAAACTCCTTAATAGTTGACCACGTCAGAGAAACCGGACACACTCCAGACTTCAATAATACCAGAATCCTCCATACAAATGCCAAAACTAAAACCCAAAGACTCATTCTTGAAGCAATAGAAACCATGAAGCACCCTAAACCATTAAACAAAGTATACAGTTGCCATCACAGTACGTTCCCCTTCTATCCTAAAAAATCTTCAAAAGTCTCCACTAAATCCTTTGAACTGTTTATAGTTGATGATTCTTTATATTTATTCAATTACGTAAATTTCTTTTAAGATATTTTTGTACTATATTATATTTGAAGTTAGGATCAGACATGACGTGGCCACGCGGTGCTATTGAAACGAGGGCGATAGGGGCGTGGTAATTTTCTTTTCTTTTATTTTATTTTAAATTAAAAATGATATATAATCTCTCCTTGTTTGTACACTATAATTAGCTGAAGAAGAGCTTGCCCGAAAGCTTCCTTAATCGCGTTAATAAAAAAAAAGAGTTGCGGCGATATATGATTCCCTCTTTCTAATTTGTCGAAATCCGCAAACCGTTTACCATGAATACATGTTTATATATAAACCTATGTATTATTTAAAAATTAAGCCAAATCCCCTAGGCAAAACATTATTAATTATATATTTGTAAGGTATAAGAGTATTTTAGAACATCTTTCTCAAATAAAATAATACTAAATTTATTTGAAAAAATGCCTCTAATACCTTGTTGTTTGAAAGTGAAAAGTAAAATTAGAAAATCAGAATTGTCTTAAAATATCGTTATTTCCATCAAATGAATAAAGCTCCTTGTATTCTGAATCAATTGAGAATGAATCAAAAGTATCCAATTCAGAAAAATCGGACGCGAAACATGTTGCACGATAGCGCGATTGGTAAAATTGCGAATAAAAAACGCCAATTTACAAACACCAAATCGGTAGGGAAACGGCCGGCCAGGAGGAATATCCGCGAACTCTGAATGAGTCATATACCTAACAAGAATTCCATTCTAAAAATAGAACTGTAGTGGTAGTTTTTGAGAATTTATAAGTTGATTTGTTTGTGGCCCATGAGACACGGGTTGGGGGAACTGTTATTTTTTTTTTTTTTCCTTCTTCTTCTTCTTCCAATTCCAGTTTCCACATATTCTTCAGAAGG
Organism: Cordylochernes scorpioides; assembly: GCA_030710605.1. Classification (NCBI taxonomy): domain Eukaryota; kingdom Metazoa; phylum Arthropoda; class Arachnida; order Pseudoscorpiones; family Chernetidae; genus Cordylochernes; species Cordylochernes scorpioides. The sequence goes on along the minus strand of CP092873.1, from coordinate 60,739,859 downwards.
GTATATTAAATTTTGTTTTTAACCTGTTATTCAAACCATTTCTGGCTTTAAAATTATTCAGAATTATTTTTTAGCCTAGGTTAAACTTGATATAGAACGCTTCTAAAAGGGCATGCTGCCACTGTTTTTTTTTTTTTAAAACGCCATTCTTTGTTTCTTTTCTTTATTTTGGAAGCCATTTGTATTTTTCTTCGATTTCAAAATTGTCGAATGCGAAGATATTCTATTAAATAAAAGTATAATGTGTAAAAATTTAACACAAAGCAATAACGCGACATCTATACATATAAAATAAAAGGATTTAAAAGCGCGAGTGTGTAAAAATTTACACAACATACAGCAAAAATAGAATGGAAATGAAAACAAACAATGCCGCTAATTTTTTGTTTTGAAATCGCGATCCGTGAGCTGAAACATGCTCAAAATTTTGTTGTTTTTATTTTTTTTTTAAATCATAATTTTAAGTTTGTTATAAGCATAGTATTTTAAATAGATTTTATTATTTTGGGAACGAAAATAGGTTCGTTATAGGGGTAGTTCGTTATTTTAAAAATCGCAAAGTTCGTTATAACGATGGTATTTTCAATGGAATGGAATCGGGAATCACCGTGGATTCGTTATAAGGGAAGGTTCACTATATCCAGGGTTCGTATTAGCGGGGTTTTACTGTATATATGAAAAAATAGTACAAATGTAATATTGTACTGGGATAAGGTGCATACATTAAGAAAAACGATAAGTAGATGCCTTTTCTTAATATATATATATATATATATAAAAAATGGCATATCCTGACCAGGAGCACATGTGCTTTACAGAAGGCAGAGCGCCATCTGGTGGAACAGAAATCAACTAAACATTGATTTAGCCTGTTCCCTGATATTTGGCCAACCCAATTTCTTGATAAATCAAGAAAAGCCATCCACGAACGCGTTTCGCGCTTTTTGGCGCTCGTCAGCGTGGAGTAGGCTGAACCATTGAGACCAAAAAAGATTTTTTGATCCCAATGGCTTCCCGAAAAACCAAGAAATGGGTATTTAAGGCCAAACTTGCGTAAATACGCTTAGCACATTAAAAAACGAAATAAAAAAATAAAAGATAAAAAGATCAGGTGTTGAAATCAATATAAAAAATGGCATATCCTGACCAGGAGCACATGTGCTTTACAGAAGGCAGAGCGCCATCTGGTGGAACAGAAATCAACTAAACATTGATTTAGCCTGTTCCCTGATATTTGGCCAACCCAATTTCTTGATAAATCAAGAAAAGCCATCCACGAACGCGTTTCGCGCTTTTTGGCGCTCGTCAGCGTGGAGTAGGCTGAACCATTGAGACCAAAAAAGATTTTTTGATCCCAATGGCTTCCCGAAAAACCAAGAAATGGGTATTTAAGGCCAAACTTGCGTAAATACGCTTAGCACATTAAAAAACGAAATAAAAAAATAAAAGATAAAAAGATCAGGTGTTGAAATCAATATAAAAAATGGCATATCCTGTTCCACCAGATGGCGCTCTGCCTTCTGTAAAGCACATGTGCTCCTGGTCAGGATATGCCATTTTTTATATTGATTTCAACACCTGATCTTTTTATCTTTTATTTTTTTATTTCGTTTTTTAATGTGCTAAGCGTATTTACGCAAGTTTGGCCTTAAATACCCATTTCTTGGTTTTTCGGGAAGCCATTGGGATCAAAAAATCTTTTTTGGTCTCAATGGTTCAGCCTACTCCACGCTGACGAGCGCCAAAAAGCGCGAAACGCGTTCGTGGATGGCTTTTCTTGATTTATCAAGAAATTGGGTTGGCCAAATATCAGGGAACAGGCTAAATCAATGTTTAGTTGATTTCTGTTCCACCAGATGGCGCTCTGCCTTCTGTAAAGCACATGTGCTCCTGGTCAGGATATGCCATTTTTTATATTGATTTCAACACCTGATCTTTTTATCTTTTATTTTTTTATTTCGTTTTTTAATATATATATATATATATATATATACAGAGATATACTAGAAATGAAGATGTAGAGATATACAAGAGCAGTGCACTCCGCAACTGATGTTCTGTGAAGCTAGGTTAGATGTGCCACACCATTTACGCGAGTTGTGAACAGATGTACTGAAAAATATCCAATTAATATTATAATAAGTCTATATAATATTGATAAGGCACAATTTGAATTATAGATTTTAAACACAAGGTAATAAGACCAAATCCAAATAAATAAATAGTGTGTGATGTTTCGGTAACAGCGTTGTTACCATCTTCAGACAAAAGTACTGAATGAAAAATTTTACCACAGCATGTTTTTAAATAGTTCCTGTTATCAAGTGTGTAAACAAGATAACAGATAAGAAGAAGATATTTATCTGATAAACACAAAATATTATTCTTAGAATTTCTTAGAATAAAATAAAGTTTTTTCAAATATAATTAAAAGCATATCTATAAATGTCATTTATATTTCCTCTTTCTTCCATTCTGTTAATTGTAGCACATTTCTTTTGAATGAAAAATGCTTCTTTAAATTGTCTCTTAAAATAATTTTTCTCATAGTCTAGTATCTTTGTTTCTTTTAGGTTAAAATTATTATGTCCTGTGATTTTTCTATGTTCTACAAGTGCAGAATTCTCAATTTTATCCCATTTCAGAGCATATTCATGGTTTTTCATTCTTTCTTTTAAAGTTCTGGATGTTTGTCCTACATAACATTGGTCACATTTTTCACATTTCACTTCATAAATTAAACCTGCTCTTTTTGGTAATTGAGTGTTCTTATGGTTGTTGATATATTGAGAGATAGGGTTACATGGTTTCCATGCAATGTTTATTTTTTCATACTTTTTGAATATATTAGTAAAATTTCTCTCTCTCTCTCTTGCAAACCTTTGGTTTATAAATGGCAATGTGATAAATTTGGCTTCTTTGTTTTTGCACTTTAGATTTTGAATTAAAGTATTATTCTCATTTTTTTGGTTCATGTCTTCTATTATTCTATTTATCAATTTGATGGGAAAATCTTCATTGATTAGTTCTTTTTTGATGGTGTTAATTTCTATATTTCTTTTAGTTGTATCATTAATGAGAGTGTAAAAGCTCTATATATAAGAGCTTTTACTAATCCTACTTTTTTACTTCCTACATTAGTAAAAGCTCTTAGATATTGAGCTTTTACACTCATTAATGATACAACTAAAAGAAATATAGAAATTAACACCATCAAAAAAGAACTAATCAATGAAGATTTTCCCATCAAATTGATAAATAGAATAATAGAAGACATGAACCAAAAATATGAGAATAATACTTTAATTCAAAATCTAAAGTGCAAAAACAAAGAAGCCAAATTTATCACATTGCCATTTATAAACCAAAGGTTTGCAAGAGAGAGAGAGAGAAATTTTACTAATATATTCAAAAAGTATGAAAAATAAACATTGCATGGAAACCATGTAACCCTATCTCTCAATATATCAACAACCATAAGAACACTCAATTACCAAAAAGAGCAGGTTTAATTTATGAAGTGAAATGTGAAAAATGTGACCAATGTTATGTAGGACAAACATCCAGAACTTTAAAAGAAAGAATGAAAAACCATGAATATGCTCTGAAATGGGATAAAATTGAGATTTCTGCACTTGTAGAACATAGAAAAATCACAGGACATAATAATTTTAACCTAAAAGAAACAAAGATACTAGATTATGAGAAAAATTATTTTAAGAGACAATTTAAAGAAGCATTTTTCATTTAAAAGAAATGTGCTACAATTAACAGAATGGAAGAAAGTGGCTTGTTGTGAACCAATAGATTGGAAATAGACAAAAAATACACATATAATATTAATGAGGAAGAAAAATAAAAATCAATGATTATTACAAAGCATAAAATGAAAATATGAAGAACATTGAAAAAAACCAATATTAAAAATAATTGGCAAAAGATATATGGCAATGCTAAAAACATTTGATGATAAAAGGCTTTTATGAAAAAAATCAATAAGTTGAAGGCAAAGTTTAATTATGTACAAAGGAAAATGTGCAAATAAGGAATGAACATGTTAAGAAAAATTAATGGTAAGAATAAAGAATGGGCATTGAAAAAAAGAATCAAGGTGAACAAAAACAAAAGTTAAAATTTACATATGTTGGTCTCGCTAAATTTACATACTGGCTAGGTACGCTCTCAGATATTACATATGAAATAAATAATGGGGTGAAAATGCAAATTTTGAAAATAAAATATTGTGATATGAGATTTAATAAGAAAATGACATTTATAGATATGCTTTTAATTATATTTGAAAAAACTTTTAATTCTAAGAATAATATTTTGTGTTTATCAGATAAATATCTTCTTCTTATCTGTTATTTTGTTTACACACTTGATAACAGGAACTATTTAAAAACATGCTGTGGTAAAATTTATCATTCAGTACTTTTGTCTGAAGATGGTAACAATGCTGTTACCGAAACGTTACACACTATTTATTTATTTGGATTTGGTCTTATTACCTTGTGTCTATATAATATAAATACAGTAAAACCCCTCTATAGTGAACCCCAATGGGACAGAGCTTTTGGTTCACTATAGCCACGGTTCACTATAGCCACGGTTTGGCTATTTTTTTTTTTACTTTTCAAAATTTTTGACCGTATAATTAAAGGATAGCCATACACACAAGAAGAGGCTTCCTCTTAATAGTGGTCACTTTGTTTTAAATCCCTTAATTGACCAAATTCCTTACATTAATACTGAATAATAATAGAAATCATTAGATGATAGGTTCTTCTTATCATTAACATACATGTACCTCTATGTCTAATTTAAAAATCAAGACAAATCCTAGGCAAAGTTTTATTAAATATATTTTCAAAGATATAAAATTATTTTAAAACATCATTATCACATTATATAATACATTGTTTACTTGGAAAAATGGAAAAAAACACCTTGTTGCTTCAAAGCATTCTTCAAGCATTGCACCATTCAAATAAAGTTAGTGGTTTTCTTCCATTTCATTTTCCCACATATTCTTCTAGGTCTAGATTTCGTTTTTTTTTAACCTGTCATGCAAAACATTGACGACTTTAAAATCACCATAGTTTAGGCATAAAAATAGTTTTTGTTTCATCACGGGACCATTTATTTGGATTTTTTTTTTTTTTAGCCCTAAAACGTACGATCGCGATTGCGGCAAAAGTTGAGGTTGATTTCTCTTTGTAACAATTTTTAATAGCTTTATATTTTATCTTTTATAATAGAAAAATTATATTCTCTTATTTTAATATGTTCTTAACATTTTGCCTGTGTTGTTTCACTTTGAAAAGTTCTGAAAATGGCCTTTTTTTTTTTTAAAGAAATAACGCTTTTGTTTTTAAAATGCCTTTGTTTTCTTCATTTTGGAAGCCATTTGTATTTTATAGTTCAAATTTAATGGATGCAAATATATTCTATTTAATAAAAAGTATAATGTGTTAAAATTTATACAACATACAGCAAAAATAAAGTGAAAAATTCAAAACAAACAATGCCGCTAAATTTATTGTTTTGAAATCGCGATCCGCGAGCTGAAACATGCTCAAAATTTGGTTGTTTTAATTTTTTTTTTTTATTACAATTCTAAGTTCGTTATAAGCATAGTATTTTAAATATATTTTATTATTTTGGGCCCGAAAATAGGTTCGTTATAGGGGTAGTTCGTTATTCTAAAAATCGCAAAGTTCGTTATAACGATGGTATTTTCAATGGAATGGAATTGGGAATCGGCGTGGGTTCGTTATATCCAGGGTTCGTATTAGCGGGGTTTTACTGTAATTATTATATATAATATTATATATGCATATTATAAATTGAAAAATATTTTCTGCTTGAATTTAGATCATGTTGAAAATGATGGTATGGTAATGCAGTCGTGGTTGAAATCCTTAAAGTATGATAATGAAAAATAGTTTTGATCAGTAATTTAATTGAGTTAAAGGGATATATAAAAGAACATAATTTAATAAAAGTACTGCCTGGCTTAAGGCGAGTAGAATAAAGAAAACAAAAGATTATTTACATAATGTACAAAAGTTTTGAGCCAACCAACGGGGAACAACAACAATGAGTATTTATAGAGAAAGCGTGACCTCTGGCGGTCGATTTAAACAGAGTATTTGAATCGATGAAATATAATTTTAAAATAATACCTTTTTGTAACATTTCCCCCCTGCGAAAAGAATAATATGGGCAGAGAGAAAAGTGAAAAAAATATAGTTAAAAAAAAAAGATAAAATGATGATAAAGAGAATAAAGTGAGAGGTGACATTCCATGATCATATTGGCTTGTTGTGAGCCAATAGATTGGAAAAGACATGAGAAAAATGATATGTGCAATAATTATAAAATGTTGGCTGATAAATAGTGAAAATGTGGCAAAGAGAAAAAAATCAATTGGTGTTCCATCATCGTATTGGCTTACGGTGAACCAATAGATAGGGAAGATAAATGAGAAAATTGACACATTATAAGAATGAAGAAACTAAAATGCATGATTATTAAAAGTTAGAAATAAAAGGATGATATCCTTGATCATATTGGCTTGTTGTGAACCAATAGATTGGGAAAAACATGAGAAAATGATACACATATAATTTAAAAATGAGGAAGGAAAATAAAATGAATTATAATTACAGAAGTGAAATTAAAAGGTGGTTTTCCATAATTGTATTGGCTTGTTGTGAACCAATAGATTGGAAATAGACAAAAAATACACATATAATATTAATGAGGAAGAAAAATAAAAATCAATGATTATTACAAAGCATAAAATGAAAATATGAAGAACATTGAATAAAAACAATATGAAAAATAATTGGCAAAAGATATATGGCAATGCTAAAAACATTTGATGATAAAAGGCTTTTATAAAAAAATTAATAAGTTGAAGGCAAAGTTTAATTATGTACAAAGTAAAATGTGCAAATAAGGAATGAACATGTTAAGAAAAATTAATGGTAAGAATAAAGAATGGGCATTGAAAAAAAGAATCAAGGTGAACAAAAACAAATGTTAAAATTTACATATGTTGGTCTCGCTAAATTTACATACTGGCTAGGTACGCTCTCAGATATTACATATGAAATAAATAATGGGGTGAAAATGCAAATTTTGAAAATAAAATATTGTGATATGAGATTAAATAAGAAAATAACATATCAAAAGTTAGGAAATTTTAAATATAAATGTGAAGCTATATAAGGTATTGTGGTCATTAACGAAAATATATAGTGGAAATATGATAAACAATGTTGAAGATAGTTAATTCTTAATAAAGAGATTAAATATGTGAGAAATAGATATAATATTTTGTTGTTGTTGTTGTGTTCCCGACCGACTGCTTTGCATATGGCTTTGTGCTAAAAATTTATTCGTGCAAATGGTTTAAATTATTTGAAATGTTTTAAAAGTAAAATATGCAATGGAAGATATGTTAGCTAATTTACATATATTTTAAGTTTACAATGTAAAGTTATGAAATGATATAAAAGTAATTTTTGGTGAAAATGGGCTAAATTATTTGCAAAAGTTTAAATTTGAAGATAAAAAATGGCATGAGGTATATTATGGCATTTAGGAGCTAACTATACAAAGGAAAAATAAGGATTAAAAGGATTGAAAGGTGTGATAATATTTAAAAGGCAAAAACAGCTATGGTAAAATTGGTATCTAAGAATGAGTTAACAAAAAGGGAAATAACTATAAACAAGCGATTGAATCTATTGTAAATCATGGATGAGGATTAAAAAGTTAAAAAGAGATAAATAAGTAAAAAGTAGATACAAAGTACCTTGAAAGGGATGGTTATGGCTGGAGTGGAATTCTGGGAGATGACTGACGCTGGGCGGAAGATACAATGGCTGGAGTTGAAAGGGAGAAGACTGCTTGAAATTGCTGGATATGGTAGGTAATGAGTATGTTTGATTGTAGTGGCTATGTTTGCTTGGAGATGGGCATGTTTGCTTGTTGTGGCTATTTTTGATTGGGGATGGCCATGTTCACTTGAATTTGGCTATTTTTGATTGGGGAAGGCTATTGTTGATTGTAGATGAATATTGTTGATTGTATTGACTATGATTGATTGAGGTAGGTTATGTTTTGTTGCTTGTAGGTGACTATTTTTCGTTGGATAAGGCTATATTTGATTGTAGTAATTTGCATATTTGAATTTGGAAAATTTTGCTTTTGTCATTTTGAAAAAATAAACAGGTAAATATCCTGTCGGCTATTATTTTAAATTGAAAAATATTTTCTGTGCTTGAATTTAGATCATGTTGAAAATTATGGTATGGTAATGCAGTCATGGTTGAAATCCTTAAAGTATGATAATGAAAAATAGTTTTGATCAGTAATTTAGTTGAGTTAAAGGGATATATAAAAGAACATAATTTAATAAAAGTACTGCCTGGATTAAGGCGAGTAGAATAAAGAAAACAAAAGATTATTTACATAATGTACAAAAGTTTTGAGCCAACCAACGGGGAACAACAACAATGAGTATTTATAGAGAAAGCGTGACCTCTGGCGGTCGATTTAAACAGAGTATTTGAATCGATGAAATATAATTTTAAAATAATACCTTTATATAACATGCATACTATTCAATTTGTATTGTAAATCATTATTGAAGTGTGCGTTTGAGTAGATACTGTAGGCATATAAATATTATGAGAAGCGCATTGTTCTAATCTATACTGAAGATTGGAACAAATTCAATAATTTCGGTAATAAAGATATTTGGCAAAAGCTGACAATATGTTTGTCATCCACCACCATTTGTTTTCACTCTGTACCTACACAGGCATGTTATGTCCTGCAGACTGACCGGCCACTCCCCCTTCCTGGGGACCACAGACAGGGACACCCTGGCCAATGTCCAGAAGGGCAAGTTTGACCCCTACTACGATGGCTTCCTGGCCTTGTCTGATGAAGCCCGCGACTTTATCACCAAGCTGCTGGTGTTTGATCCAAGGTTAGTTTGGCATCTCTCCTTGTTGGGTTTGCACATTCTGAGGATCTACTACCTGGTGATGGTGTTGGGAACACTAAAATGTTGTTGTTTCTTATCCCCTTGTATAAAGATTACACGAATTCCATGTACACTTTAAGATAACTGAAGTATATATGTGAACTACTCTCTAAATCTATGAATTCCAACTGCTCTTAAGTAGAGAGTGCACCAATAGTGGTTGCCTGCATTAAATCCTCTACACTGTGTAAACAAGATAGAACACAACCATATTCTCTGCTTTTTACATCAAATTTGAAATTGTATTATCAATGAATTTTATATTTTAATTATATCTCAATATCCAACTCTATGCATGTATAAATCTTTATTTTAAAAGTAGGTTCATTTTTTTTTATGGAAATTTATACAGTGTCAACTACCTCCATCTTATAATGGCAACCATTGCCCTCTAATTAGGTTCTTTAAAAAAAAATTCTGCAGAAAAATTATTTAAATTTAAAGACCTCCATGAGAGACCATCTCCAGAAGAAACCAGGTTTAGGCATGTTTTTAGGCTATGGTCTCTCACAGGAAACTACTGTAGTCCTTATTGGCTCTTACCAGAGGGCAGCTAATTAGTAAAAATGTAATTTTGGTGCTGAAAACGGCCCTTTGTAGAAAGGTGTTCAATAGTGAGAGCATTCACTTTTGGAGGTTTTACTGCATTATTTTACTAATACAAAATTTTGTTTGGATTTTTCACTTCCCAAGACTTTGTGAAAATATTATAAATAAATAAATACTTATTAGATGTGTGTGTTTAAATAACTATTTTGTTGTTGCCTATGTGAGGAGAGCTAATGTTATAGCTAAAATATATGTTTTGTCTCAAAGTTTGTTGTTAGCCCGTCTTTGAATAAATTCTGTTTTGTGTGGTACAGTGGCCGTATGGATGTCACCACAGCTCTCTCCCATCCCTGGTTGAAGGTAAAACTGACCGATTGTTGTCTGTGATGGCTTGCCAACATTTGTGGTTGTCCAGTTGGCTGACTCCCCTGAGAAATGTGAAAAATTAGAACACATGGACAAACTGAGGGACTACTCCAAACACTGGAGGAACTGGGTATGTGGATTTTACATTAGACAATGGTTGTTATTTGCATAGGACGTTGTAGTTGTAATTTATGGACAAAAAAGAAAGTAGCTCTCTCTTTTAATAAATGCATTAAATAGACATTCAAAAGCTCCATTTAATGCTTTTGTTAAAAGAGAAAGATGCCTTTCTTTTATATATACTCGACTACCATTCTATAATCTATAATGTCCAAGGTTGGCTCCACCCACTTCACTAGTTAAAACACCATTTTAGCACATGTGCTGAGAAGTTCAAATTTGAGTATTTCATGTGTGAGTGTGTGTTACTTTTTTTAAAAATAAAAATGAGGAGGGCCTTTTTTATATCTGAGTACCATCCTCCCAAACACTTATACAACCACAATTATATATATATATATATTGCCTATTGTTAAAAAGATTAATTTCAACTGTTTATTTAAAAAGGCTATGTATTTTATATCAACACTCTTCTTCAGGAAAAGAGCATTATGTTTTTATTTAATATTATTTATATATATTACACACACATTTAAACCTTTATGCTTTTATAAAAAAAAGCTGAGTGCTGTGATTATTTTCTTTTTTGGAAATAGAGTATGCTTGGCAAAATGTTAAAGAATTACTGTGTATAACCTTATTATAACAGCAATTTGGTTACAACACCATAATTCTAAGGTCTCAAGTTTTAAGCCCAATTTTAACCATGGGTATAGCAACATTTATTAGGTATAATTTGGATTGTAGATTAAGCACAAGGTAAGACCAAATCAAAATAAATAGTATGTGATGTTTCAATAAAAATGCTGTTACCAAAACATTACACACTATTCATTTGTAATTGGTCTTAATAACTTGTGTTATAGCAACATAAAATCTTGGTCCTAAATGTAATTGTTATAATAAGGTTCAATTATTTTTAGTGTCTAAAAATTATTGTTTATAGTGTTGTATGTCTGCTCAGCTTATTCCTTAAAGAGGAGTATCAAAAGATTAAATGTCAAACTTTTATAATTATAACTGAGAGATCACCTCGCATTACTTTTGTAATAAAAATTTCTTATAAAGACCTTCCTCCACCACTCAGCTCCTCCTAGAATTTAGATGATAGCTCTTTGTTCAACTACCTTTATATCCTACTTTATGGTTGTTATTTCTGGATCACACCTGCCTCTCTGACCATCGTTCAATGTCTCAATGCTTGAGGATTATTTTTGTAATTTTTATACCCACAGGATATGGTGTATTTTTAACTTGCATATTTTTATACAGTAGAATCTCCATAAGCAAACATTTTCCAGAAGATACCTCTCTACAAAAAAATATTTTTCATCATCAAAATTTCCTTTTTCTTTCATTAGCTGATCTCCGGTAAGGAGATACTTTGGCTTTACAACTAAGTGTCCTTTAGAGAGAAGTTCTACTGTATAACCCCAATATTAGTGAGCGAGATTTTTCAAGTTACACTCAAAATATTTATGGAATAAAGTCTTCAAGGTAAATAGCATGCTGACCAAAACCAGTAGTTCTCAAGGATCCAATATTTCCAACAAGAGCACTGACCCTAAGTATACCTACATAGGTCTTAGATGGTCAAGCCAAAACAGCTGTTCAGTCCAGGTTGCCTTTCACTACAGGTTCAAGTAATAAGGTGATATATACAAGGTATGTCCCATAAGTTCCCGGACTGGGTCCATTAAAAAATGTAAAAAAAATTTGACTGTTTATTATAGAAAAAATATCTGGCAACACGGTGGTACCAATATCAAGGCGTACTTGCGCTCGCACCAAGGCCATTCTTATTTATTTAAAGGTTACACCTAGCGCTGCGCTGATTTTACGATGGAACAAAAATTGAAGCAGAGGATTTGCATAGAATTTTATGTGAAACTTCAAATATCAGCAACCGAAACTTTTGAAATGCTTAATAAAGCATTCCCCAATGACGCCCCAAAGAGAACAACTGTTTTTGAATGCCATTCCTCGTCAAGGACGCCCAAAATTTCAAAGGACTGATGAAAATATGCAAAAAATCACCGATTTGATAAAAGAAAATCCTCGAACCACTTTGCTGGAGCTAGAGCAAGCAACAGGCATCTCTAAAACAACGATTAGAAGGATCGTAACTGAAGATTTAAAGCTCAAAAAGACTCCTGCAAAATTCATCCCAAGATTCCTCACTAATGAGCAAAAACTGTGTCGGCTTGCAACCTGTGAGGACGTGTTGGAAATGACAAAAACGGATCCAGAATGGAAAGACAAGATAATCACAGGCGACAAGACATGAGTCTATGGCTATGACCCTGAAACCAAGCGTCAATCTGCCGAATGGAGAGGTCAGGGTGAGCCTAGACCCAAAAATCCAGGATATTGAAATCCAGAAACAAGGTTTTGCTGGTCGCTTTTTTGGATAAAAAGGGCATTGTTCATCACGAGTATCTTCCTGCAGGCCAAACAGTTATTAAGGAAATGTATTTGGGCATTCTTCGCCGTCTAAGGGAAGCGATTGGAAAAAAAAAGGCCAGAAAAATGGACTAATGGTGACTGGATCCTACACCATGACAATGACCGCCCTCACACAGCGCACTTGGTGACAAATTTTTTTTCCGAAAAATGGGACACAAATCCTACCTCAACCACCCTATTCCCCAGATATCGCACCAAATGACTTTTTCCTGCTCCCCAAACTTAAAGCAGTTCTAAAAGAAAGATATTTTGACACCAGGGATGACATAATAGAAAAATTGCTGTTGGCATTGAAGAGCATTCCAAAAGAGGCCTATAAAAACTGTTTCAACAATTGGGAGAAACGATGGCGCTGGTGCGTTGAAGCAAGGACGGATTACTTTGAAAAGTTTTAATAAATTTTTTAAAAAATATCTTACCTTTTTTTTTTTTTATGGACCCAGTCCGGGAACTTATGGGACATACCTCGTATATTAGCCTTTTTCATTCTCTCAACAGACTTCCACTGAAGATAGGTTGTTAGAATTTTTCTAAATTCTAAATGTATTACTTATGTTCTTGGCTAACTGACCAAAGTGCTGTACTAGTGATATATATATATATATGCCAATACGAACCCTGGATATAGCGAACCTTCCCTTATAATGAACCTAAGGTGATTCCCAATTCTATTCCATTGAAAATACCATCGTTATAACGAACTAGGCAATTTTTTAAATAACGAACCACCCTTATAACAAATCTATTTTCGGTCCCAAAATAATGAAATCTATTTAAAATACTATGCTTATAACAAATTTAAAATTGTAATTAAAAAAAAAAATTAAAACAACAAAATTTTGAGCATGCTTCAGCTCGCGGATCGCGATTTCAAAACAATAAATTTAGCGCCATTGTTTATTTTGATTTACATTCTATTTTTGCTGTATGTCGTGTAAATTTTTACACATTATACTTTTTATTAAATAGAATATCTTTGCATCCATTAAATTTCGAATAGAAAAAATGCAAATGGCTTCCAAAATGAAGAAAATGAAGGCATTCTAAAAACAAAAATGTTATTACTAAATGAAAAAAAAAAAAAGGCAATTTCTAAACTTTTCAAAGTGAAAGAAACAATACAGGCAAAATTTTAGAACATGTTAAAATGGGAAAATATAACTTTTATATTATAAGAGATTAAATAGAAGGCTATTAAAAGTTGTTACAAAGAGGAATCAACCTCAACTTTTGATCGTGTGTGTTAGGGCTAAATAAAAAAAAGTCTATCCCGGGCCCGTGATGAAACAAAAATTATTTTTTATGCCATGAACTATGGTGACTTTAAAGCCAGCAATGTTTTGCATGAAAAGGTAAAAAAAAAAACGAATCTAGACTTAAGAAGAATATGTGGAAACATGAAATGGAAGAAAACCACTAACTTTATTTGAAAGGTGCAATGCTTGAAGAGTGCTTTGAAGCAACAAGGTATTAGAGCCATATTTCCAAGTAAACATTAATATATACAGTTATCAGCATCATAATCAATTCTTTCTTAATCAATTCTGTCACCGTTTGCTTTTGTGAATGGAATAAATACCCAAATATGGCCATTTCTCATAACTATCGGTGGTTCAGTGGTAGAATGCTCGCCTGCCACGCGGGCGGCCCGGGTTCGATTCCCGGCCGATGCATTTTTTTTTTTTTTTACAATTTTTAAAACTCATTTATATATTATACAAGAATGACATCCACGGCGCCAATTTATAATTGTAACGAATAGTATTTGAATAAAAGCATTTAATCGGGTAAACCCCGGGCGTTGCCCGGGTCATTCGGCTAGTTGTATTATATAATGTGATAAAGATGTTTTGAAATCATTTTATATCTTTGAATATATATATATATATATATAAAACTTTGCCTAGGATTTGTCTTGATTTTAAAATTAAGACATAGAGGTACATGTATATTAATGATAGAAGAACCTATCATCTAATGATTTCTTTTATTATTCAGTATTAATATAAGCAAATTGGTCAATTAAGGTAATTAAAACAAAGTAACTACTATTAAGAGGCAGCCTCTTCCTGTGTGTATGGCTTTCCTTTAATTAACGGTCTAAAATTTTTGAAAAGTAAAAAAAAAAATAGCCAAATTGTGGCTGTAGTGAACCAAAAGCTCTGTCCCGTTGGGGTTCACTATAGAGGGGTTTTACTGTATATATATATATATTCCTTTCTTTTAACTATTTATAAAATAAACTTACACAAGTTTAACTGCAGCTATCTAATGAGCTGTATGTGTCCAGAACTCCAACGCAGCCTGCAGGAAGACTTACCGCCGCAGACCGCTAGAGTCTTGCCTCACCCACCCAAGCCGCATGCTCTACCCACCTGGGGAGGTCTACACCCCGCCCTCCACTCCTGAACCCTCTCTGCGGCGCACTCGCGTCAAGCCCTCCGCCTTTGATGAAACCATGGCTCAGAAGATCTCCAGAGAGCCAATTGACATCCGTTCTGAGAGCCAGTGAGTCCTATTGATGCCAACTCCCCCCCACCCACAGAGTATGGGGGATTCTTGTGGAAGAGAGTGCATTCAAATTTGAATCTCTTTTATTTTTTCTTTAAATGATAGATTTCAATGTTGTTTCTATATTGTAATAACAATATAGGTGAGAGAGGAAGGGAGTCAAAAGAGAAGTATATTTTTATATGTAAATCAACTTGGTACAATTGCTTCCCTGGAGTAACAGTGATCTGTTTGTCAGGATCTACTGTCCTTGAGCATAATAATATATGATAATACACACAGCTCTCTCCATTTACAACAAATGCTTTATACTGTCCTTGAGGATGGCCCGTTAACTGGGGATGTTGATGTAGAGAGAGTGCCCTATTTTGTTATGGATCTCATTGAGATTTTTATCACGTGTCAACAAACAGCTAGTCTGTAGTAAAATATAACAGCCTCTAACAATGTGATAGAGATCAAAATAAAAAGTTTGAGCATAATAATATATGATAATACACAGCTCTCTCCATTTACAACAAATGCTTTATTTCCCCCTTCATTTCCCTCATGTTTGTCTCTGTACAACATTGGTCTTCCTTTTTGGACTTGATCCTTGGTGAGTCTTTATATGGAAGTCTTATAGCTCCATTATAATCTGTCATTCTCTCATATGAGAGGATATTTTCTTTGGGAAATCTAAAGAAGCATGTTGCTCTAAGTTCTTCCTTTTATTCTGACTACATCATCTACAAACTGGGACTCTGTAGATAATAGTTTTAGAAAGTGTTTCCTTTTCTTCCTTTTTCTCTTATTAGCCAATTTTCAAACATTAAGAAAATATCTTCAAAGCAGTGGTGTACTCATATATCAAGCTCTCCAGGCTACAACCTCCCCATAGCATAATGTTTTCAAACAGTGAGTGACTAAAAGACCACTTGTTGTCCCAGATATCAGCAAGGTCCCGACACATTCCTCCTGCCCCTCAGGGACCCAGAGTTCCCAGTCAGGGTGAGACAGTACCTCCGCATCGGCTCTGGCCGCAGCCCTATGCTGGCTGACCACCTGCGGGACAAGCACTGGAGCGATAGCAAGGTGAATGGCTTCCATTGTCCCTCCCTCTTTCTATATATATATATGTCGTAGCTAAATGAAGAGGCGCAGCCGTTATGCCTAGCGAACAGCGCACCCGCGATGTCTGCCACCTTTATTTTTTGTCCCGCTTTTATACATGGATGAATTTACATATTTACATTTTAACACAAGCGTAACATATTTACATACTTATTTTGACGGAAATAAATTATATCTTTTGGCATTAACTATACAAATTATGACATATATATATCTTTCTGTGGAAGGATTGGTTTTAAAATGTTTCACACTTTTTAATGGTGAATAGATTCAAGGATAGTTTAATAATTTTTATTCTAGTGTAACCCCTTAAGTTAGTGCAAATAACTAAATGGAGACTTTCTCTGGCACCTTGTAAGTACAAGAGTCAAACTTCTCTCTAAATTTGTGGGCATTTGATGTACTTGCAGTAACTGGCAGTCGCTAACTACACACTATGATTATCATAGCCTGTACCACATGTATTTATATGAATAAATAAAAAAGAGATCAACTAGGTTGGAAGTGAAGGAATTTATTGTGTTAAAAGTCATGTTGGGTGGGGCAGGTGACTGTCCGTGAGCGGCGCAAGTTCCTGGATGTGCTGGATGAGGAGATTGATGATGAGAAAAAGGGCAAGACTAAAGAAATCATTCCCTTCCGGCTCCAGAGAGAGATTGGCTCCCTGGCTGAGACAGAGAGTACAGCCCGCAGGAAGAGGAGTCAAGATGACATCACAGGTACCTAGCTAGCTCCCCCACACTGGAGCACAGGCTGCCACTGTGTGTGTGTCAGGTACCGTGCCCTACTTCCGGGAAAAGCTGAGAGATGTGGTGATCCGGGAGGGCCAGGATGTGGTGCTGCACTGCATGGCAGTGGGCCAGCCATCCCCTCTCTACTCCTGGTTCCGTAATGACGGCATCTTAGTGGAGAGCAGTCGTGTGGAGATGACACGGCTCCCATCTGGCCAGGCTCAGCTGCGCCTCAAGCCAGGAAAGGCCTATGATGTGGGCATGTACAAGTGTGTGGCCCGCAACCAACATGGAGTGGCTCTGTGTCGGGCTCGCCTCAAGATTGGAGGTAGGCACTTCACTCTCATCAAAAACACAAAAATAATTCCCCAGTAATCTCATTAAGCAAATTTTTGAGAGTTTTTATGAACTTTTGTGAGATTAAAACTATTTTAAATTCTCATGTGTGTTAATTAAGACTTGCAAGCAGTTCTAAGATAATATACTTCACCAGACAGCACTTTGTTCCATCTCATGGGGTGATTGCTTTACACCAGCTGCCCTCCGCTGATCTACCAATGGTGCAAGGAAGAGACCAACAGTTCATGATCCTGGCAATCAGATTTCCCACAGGACAGAAATAGGAGGAGGAACATTTTTTTTGTATTTAAAAATGCTATTTGTAACCAGGAAAAGATAGCCCTATATATAGGAGTGCATTATAAAAAAAATTGTACCATCATTGAAAACGCTTATCTCCTGATGATGTATCTAAGCCTTGTAAAAGATGGCTTATACCATCTCTCAGAATAAATAGAAACTAGATGTCATATTACAAACAATCCCCTAAGTAAATAATAAGAAAAACTTTCTAGAGATGACACCATTTAATATATCTCCTATGTTCTCTATTAATGAAAACTGATGGCAAAACCTTTTAGAGCATAAAAATATTAGAAAATTATTGATTTTTTAAATTAGTTCAGTAAATTCATTAGACTCTCATGTATAATGCCCCTCAATCCATGCAACCACCAAATTTAAATTTGAAATATGTGGTGCTATGTTAAAACTGACTATTTTATTTGATGAGAGTATAGTATAAAAAACCTTTCTCACCTAGTTGCAGAGCCAAAGTGGCCTTTAGAGAGGTGGCATCTTATTGCTGAATATCTGAATAGCTAATTCGTAAAAATTGTAATTTTGGCAATGGTAACTGTAGAGAGGTGTTCTCTCATGAAAGTTCTACTGTAAATAGATTATAATTAAATGCAAAAATATAAAAAATGAATCTTTTTATTATATCGCGAGAGGACAAGATTTCAAGCACACACTCTTTAATGGGCTGATCTGCAATCATCAGGTATTATGTGAGGAGTGTGAATAAAAGTATTGTTTCCAAAACATGATACTGGGAGTTGGTAGTGACTCTAACCTCTCTCTTATAGTATTATTATGAAGAGTAATATTAATCATTTTGTGTGTTTGAATATATGAATTTGAGCATTGCCATAATTACTGCTATTTGGGCCAAACAGGGTTTCCTTTAAATAAAGAATATTTTTTTCAATAAATGTTATAATTTTAATACCCTCACATATTCCTTAATTGATTTTTCTATTGCACCCAATTCTAAGTGGGGGTATGGGACAGACAATCCTGGCAAGCCCGAGCCCCCCAAGGTGGCCCAGTGCTCAGCCACAGCAGTGGAGGTGACCTGGTTCCCACCCAAGAATGAGGGCAACTCCATCATCCTGAGCTACCTGCTGGAGTACCGTGAGGCCAGCCAGGAATCCTGGACCAAGGCTTTGGACTCCATCCCCCATGAGTTCTACATTGTACGCAACCTGCAGCCCAGCACCACCTACTACTTCCGCATCACAGCCCGCAACAAGTTTGGCTGGGGAGAGCCCAGTGCAGCCTCGGAGATCTGCTGCACCTTGGAGGAAGGTTTGTATACACATCTTGGTGTACTTCATACAAGTCAGTGTTGTGGATCACTTTCTATGATTGATATAAAGTTCAAAATTCATATACTCATATAAATCAAATTGTTCAATGGCAGGAGCTAAAATATTTATTTTTTCCTTTTTAGTAAATATTAATGAAAGCTTTTTTTAAAAAGGTATTTTTATTTATTAATTATTTATTATCTCTAGTGTACATGTAGAACATGCTATGATAATCATGGTGGGTAGTAGTTGACAATTGTTTTTACTTTAAGTACACTGCTTGTATAACATGTGGAAAGCAGTTTGACCTTTGCACTTACAAGTGTGCCAGAACCCTGTTTCATTACTTACACTCACTGGTGGGGTTGGATTCCTGCAAGAATTGGGAGCCATTGGAACAATTTTTTTTTTTTTTATTAGAATAAAGTAGTCCATGCTGGATTCAATCTCGGGTTTTGGCTGTCAAAAACCGACCTCTTATACCACTTACTCTTCCCCACCCACTATATCCCTAATTTTCTTTTTTTTTTGTTTTTTGTTTTCTTTCATTCATTTACCCTTGATTTTGTATTAGACGGCCTTGTATTGTAAGGTATAAGAGGGTGTCTATTTTCTTGTTTAAAATGCTCACTGCTCTTTCTCAGATTCCCAACCTTCTAAGAAAATCGAGAGACTATTAAATCCGAAAGCTCCACCAATCACTATCCAGATGAGAAATTGGAGGTTGAAAACTAAAAAACAAATGACATGAAAATAGAGAACAATATTTTCCAAATAAACTATTCAGATTGCAATAAGAAATGCAGTAGAGTTTCCCATGAGCGACCACCTCTCATGAGCAACCATCCTTGTAAAGCATGAAAAAATTTTCCTTGTAAGCCTACTATAACGACAGTCTCTGTGAACAACCGGCTACCACTAAAAATCAACTCTTTGGTCTCTCATGAGAAATTATAAAAAATAAATACACATGATAAATAAAGTTTTAAAATATTAATTTGAAAGTATTATATGAAAAATTTTGTTGTTAAATATTTTTTAATGTAATTAACAAGTGCTTTTTGAACAAAGAACTATATACCCCTTTTGTCATTTCAAAACATCCCATTTTGTTTTTCCAATCATTTCCCAATGAATAGGTTATTTACTTAGAAATTCAATCTTTATTTTATAATTTATTAAATTAAATTGTGAATAAAGGTTTATAACCTTTTTATCCTTAAAAAAATGTTTTAATAAATGACATTTGGTGTTAGCGATCGCCAAATTGCAAAAAAATTAGATATTATTAAAGCCCAATTTTAAAATTTGATAAAAAAAAAAAAAAAGAACTAAATCATTTAAGAATTTTTAAAAAATGGGTTATTATATAAATAAAAAATAATTTATCTGAAAATAAAATGGGTAATATGTTAGCGTACAAACAACCAATATGCGATCCAAAATGTTTCCAATATCAGGACCACTACTTAAAAGCTTTTATTTTGCCAAAATAATTCAAAGCTTCCTTTCCTTTTTTCAAGTTTATGAAACAATGCAAAATAAATAATGGAAACATAACATTTAATGGGAAAAAATAACTGAGCTATGCAAGGAATATTCAATCTATGAATTTAGTCTCCATAACCTTGTATAATTATACAATAGGCTAATAAAAAAAAGGATCATTTACTCAAGATATTTCAAAAAAAATTCTGTCTCCTGTTCAGATTTGGACATTCATAACTACAGGCCAATCCTATGGTCCACTGTATTTAAAACATTTGATATCAACCATCTAAAGTTATTTTGTCCTAATGTATTCATAAAGCTCCCCTCTCACTCGTCTGGTCCAGAAATACCCATCAATAATTGGATGGTGGTGCAGGAAGCCCAGGAATGAAAGTGAGCAAGGCCCGGAAGTTCCAGCTGGACATGATCGACCGTGGCCAGGCTGTGGGTCCTGAGATAGATGAAGAGGAGGTGCCCCGCCTGGACTATGATGTGGAACTCAATCCCATTGGACTGGAAGAAGGGGATCCTATGGAACTATACAACTTCATCTCTGAGGTGTCCCGTGGGCGCCACTCCCTGGTGGCAACTGTCTGGTCTAAGAAGCTTAACACCACCTTGGTGGCCAAGGTCATTCAGCGCAAGTCCTCTGATGGAGAATTGGAGGAGTATGAGACCTTGCGCTCCCTGCGCCACGAGCGTATTGCAACTCTCCTGACAGCCAGTGCCCACCCCGGAGCTCTGATCCTGGCCATGGAGAGGCTCTCAGGCCTGGACGTGCTGACCTTCCTCTCCTCCCACGTCCAGTACTCTGAGCAGAGCGTGTCCCACATCCTGGCACAGGTGCTGAATGGTCTGGAATACCTTCACTTCCGCGGCATCGGCTACCTGGAGCTGCAGCCAGACAACGTGGTGATGATGGACTCCCACCATCTGGACATCAAACTGGTGGACCTGGGATCTGCCCGGTACCTGCCACCTGAGGGGGCAAGGTTACACTGGAGGCCTGCTGACATTGAGTACCTTGGTGAGTGAGATGATGTAATTCCTCAGCAGAGTACCTCCTTCCCCCTGAGTGACGACTGACTTTATAAATTGACTTGACAATACCCAACTTGCAATGAAACTATCTCCTGGAGTGTTCTAAGTATTCACATATATATAGGAATTTCTTCTAATGTATAGTAATTTTTACATGTTGTCCCGCTATATTTATAAAGCCATTTCTATATATAAAAAATAAAACTATTATGCACCTTTTTTTTCTAATAAAGCAAACTTTCTACTGTCCTTAGTGAGATGAAAAATATTGTCACATTATGGCTACATTCACTAGTGTAGCATATTCAATGAGGTGTTGTTGCAGCTCCAGAGATAGTGAAGGAGGAAGAGGTGACCTGTGCTGCAGACATCTGGGGAGTGGCTGTCCTGGCCTATATCCTGTAAGTCCTCCCTCCCTCTCCTCATCCTCCTACTTACACTGTGATCCATCCCAGGCTGAGTGGAGTGAGTCCCTTCCGTGGAGATGACATCCGGGAGACCACCAGCAACATCCTCTATGTCCGCTTCCGCTTTGATAGCCTCTACCGCAATGTCACTCAGGAAGCCACCCGCTTCCTCATGCAGCTGTTCAAGAGGACGCCTCAGTAAGTTTTGCGTGGAAGATCTAAATACAGGCAGTTAGCATTATTGAAGACTCCCTCACCTGGAATGCAGGAAATTATTGGCATATATCCTCGATTTATGACAATTTTTTGTGTGAAACATGCTCTAGTGATGCTACTGCAAGATCATTATATCATGAAAATGTCACTAAACTCTATCTCAAAAATGCAATACAGGACTAACTGCTATGGCTAACTTTGCCAGAATTGAACATTAATTATAGGACATTAATAATTTTAACTGATTTTTACTTTCTTAGGAAGTTACAGAGAAGGATATTCATCTAGTTTCCCCCTCTTATGTGCTGATATTGTTTATTAGATATTTAGAAGAGGATTTCTCATTGAAAAATTACACAATTTGGATAGCAGAAGAGAACCAAAAATAACAAGATCACTTTTTAATATAAATGGAAATTTTGCCAGGAGGATATTGATTTATAAAAGAAAGGGCACCTCACCCGACAAAATGAACACTAAAATATATATTACTGTCTCCGCAAACTAGCAGACTCGGGTCACTGAAAATGCCACAAGGGCCACTAGCCCAAAACCATGGCCTCCATTCAGGCGCTTCTTAATTTCCAAAGCTGATGTTGTGGCTTTGTCACGATCCAAGTCCACTAGTTTGAGTAAGTCAATAAATGGTGCTGTTTTAGCATTTATAGATCAGTAAAGTATATTGAGATAAAAATACTGTCATCTATGTGTGGTTCAATAACAACAGAGTTGCCATCACCAGCCTATTATGGTTAGATTGAGAATAAACTGGCAGGGGAAATCTCACAGTTCACCTACCAGCTGCATAGCTCTCTACATTACACTTGGTTGGATCTGGTCTTGTTTCCTTTACTTAAGGTCTAATTCATGGGTGTTCTCTGTTTATACCCATGTGGATGGTGCAACTCCAATACTTAGATCAATCTTTACCTTTAAAAATTGCATTTTATAAGCTAAAATATCCTCACATCTTTCTGTAAAGTTGTTCTCATTTAAAAGAAATGTCTGATGTGCAGGAAACGTCCCACTATTGAGGAATGCCTGGAGAACAAGTGGCTGCTGCCCTCCGAGTTCCTCATCAGGAAGCGGGAGCACGCAGTGTTCCTCACCCATAAGCTGCATCAGTTCTCCGAGCAGTTCCATGCAGCCAAACAGCTCAACACACCACCCGCCCTCCTCAACATGTTTGGGATGACCCTAACCAAGTAAGTAACGGCCATCTCTAAAGCATTCTGTGTCTCACGCTGTTTCCCACAGGTCTGTTACACTCGAGACCGACAACTATGAAGAGCTCTAAGATGCTCCTACATTTATTTTCATACTAAAATATTTGATGTAACCCTCATTAAAGTATTGAGTTTTACCTCTCTCTGTGTAATTCTTTCCTTACTTATCCCATGTTTTGGACCATATTTAGACTCCCATCTTCAGTGTCAATACACCTTGTATAACTATAGGTGTTCTTATCCCAACACCTAATTATACAGACACTGGTATGTCTACCCACATGGTCAAGTTTTATTGTTAGGTTGTGTAAAAGTAAGTGTAGTGGAAATTTGCCTGGCCGTTAAGCTGGAAATGTGCCTCTTCTTATTTTCTTCCAATCATTTAAAGCTGTCAAATCTGTAGATAATGAGTTCTTAATTTAGTAGAGAGGTAAAAAGATCTTTATGTCTGGAAGTACCCCTCACACAACACACAGTAGTGGGCTGACTTAGTTCTAATATTAAATGGCTGCCTCTGGCATGAAAAATATACGCCTTATTCAGCCACTCCTGACAAGTACAGCCACTGCTTGTCATTTGTCAATGGATCAGGAGCCCTTACAGGGTTCTATAAGCCAGGCAGCTGACCCAAGTATTTTTAACCAACTTTTCTCCTCTCCTTTTTCACCTAGGCTTGAGATTGGTAATAGTGTAGTTAAGAAATATGCATTAATATTGTGAGTGAAAGCATTTAAACACGAATGTTCTTTTACACATGATACAAAATTCTACTGTCCTTATTGTGATGAAAAATATTGGGAGGGTTTGGCTCATCATTGGTGAACCCTCCCTGCGATTTTGCAAATTTAATCTACCAGACTGCTTCTTAGAGCTCTAATATTGTATTATATGATTCTGCTTATACAAGGTAGAATCAAAAAGTTCCCGAACTTTTTTAAAATTAATAATTTATTCATAGTAAAGTAATTTAAAGATCAAATTTTTCAAAATAGGAGCTTTGGTTATCCACACATTTTTTCCAGCGTAAAAAAAAGCTGTTGAAATGCTAGTTCCAAGTCAATTTTTCTAAGCTTGTTTAGCTCCACCATCGCATTTTCAATTACTTCTGATGACGATGAAAAGTGCCTCTCTTTTAACGTCATTTTAAGTTTTGGAAAGAATAAGAAATCACATGGGGCTATATCAGGAGAGTAAGGAGGATGCAGCAAGACAGATACAGAGTGTTTGGCTAAATAGTCTTGAACAATAATGGCTCTATGAGCAGGGGCATTTATCATGTAGCAATTTCCACTGTTTTGATTTAAAGAGTTGGTTTATTTTTCTTCTTATCGCATCATAAAGGTGCACAAGTATTTCTTTGTATGCCTGTTTATTAATAGTAACTCCCTCTTTAATAAATTCATAATAGAAAAGTTCTTGATAATCAAAAACACTACAAGCATTACTTTTCCTTTGGACTTGTCAAGACAAACTTTCTTCTTCCTAGGAGAACTTGGTGTGTGCCATTCGAGTGATTGTTTTTTGGTTTGTGGATCAAAAAGAAAGCACCATGTTTCGTCACTACTTATTATTGTTTTTAAAAAATCAGAATCATTATTTGCAGTTTCGATTAAATCTTTGCAAATTGATAATCTGGTTTCTTTTTGTAGATCTGTTAAATTTCTTGGGACAAAATAACCACAAAGTTTTTTCATGTTTAAATGCTCACCAATAATTTTTTGGCAACTACCATACGAAATTCCAAGTATTTCTGATATATTATCAATACTAATTTTTCTATCAGCAACAATTAAATCACGTACCTATCCAATATTGTGATCCGTTGTTGACAATGGCCGACCTGACCTTGAATCATCTGCGATGCTCTTACGGCCATCTTTAAAACGTTTATACCAGAAATAAACTTGCGTTTGAGACAATTTTTTGTCTTCATAAGCTTCATTCGTTAATGTCTCTGTGAAAGACTTTTTTAATTTTACACAAAATTTAATATTTGCCCTTTGCTCAAATGATGACATTGCAAAAACCGACGTGAGCTAAATACTTACAACAAAAATATGCCTAAAATGAAAACTACGCATGCGCATTTACTGATGTTGCTAAATTAAATTATAGTTTGAGCTTTGCTCTTTACAGTAAAATTGATTCTACATTTTTCAAAAGTTATTTTATTTTTTTAAAGTTCTGGAACTTTTTGATCCTACCGTGTATATGCTACACTGCAAGGTTGAATCTCAGAAATGGTATTCAAGCAAACTATGGACATAAGATCTCAGGACAGTAGAATTATATATAAATATCTGCATCGAGCAATGCTCTTACACAAACAATAAGGACTAGGCCAGTTAGGCATGAATTAATATAAGGCAATAACGCGCCATCTATACATAGGAAATGAAACCATTGCTTAATGCAAATATTTATATGTAATTCTACTGTCCTAAAAGCTTATGTCCATATTTTCTTGAATACCATTTCTGAGATTCCACCCTCCAATGTAATATATATAAGCAGAATCGTCCAATATAGTATTAGAGCTCTAAGAAGTGGTCTGGTGGATTAAATTGGCGAAACTACTGGGATGGTTCACCACTGTTGAGCCAAGAGACCTCCCAATATTTTTCATCTCAATAAGGACAGTTTAATTTTGTTTCATGTGTGTTTAAAAGAAACATTTGTGCTCAAATGCTTTCATTCCCTATGTATAAATGGCACGTTATTGCTTTTCATTAATATTGTGGCGAAGAAATATTTTATTATTTAATTTAATATTATTCAATGAAAATATATTCAACAGATTATAAAAATATATATTACTCTGTATTTGTAAAATCATCTTTAAAATATTTTTTTGCTTGCTTGCTTAAGATTCCCTAGCTGTAGATAGTTTTGCTGACTTGTTAATAATTGTCGACTCATCGCTGTGACGTCATCAATAAATACTTTTACATCTTAGGATATTTCAAGGCTTGATTTCCACGCTACAACTGGTGAAGAAGCTGGATCGATACCCATTCAGAAAAAAACGTAAAATTGATTCGGTTGAGCAAGAAGAAACAACCATGAACATCAAGAAAGAAGCAACAAATCAGGTAGGTTCATTTTTTATACAACATTTACTTAGAAACCCCTCAATGTTCTCTGGTGAGGGTGCTGAAGATCCCCATAACTGGTTGAAAAAGTACGAACGTGTGGCGAAGCATAACCAATGGGATAAAGCCCTTTGTCTCGCCAACGTTTACTTTTATTTGACCGGCACTGCTCTCAAAATAGTTTGAGAACAATGAGGAGAGCATCCTGACAATGGACAGAGTTCATGTCCCAGTTAAAATCAGTTTTCGGAAAAAACGAAAACTTGAGGTTACGAGCAGAGAAAACCTTAAAAACTTGCGCACAATTAAAAGGTGAAAGCACCAAATTTTATATTCAAGACGTCCTGCGCCTCTGCAAAGAGGTGGACCCTCATATGAATGAGTAAGATAAAATATCCCATTTGATGAAAGGGATAGCAGAGGAGCTCTACCAGGCACTTCTCCCAAGAGATGCACATACCACTGAACAATTCGTCACCGAGTGTCGCCGCATTGAAGCGCTACATTGTAAGCGAGTGACCCCAACCAGGTACGAGCGACTACCAAATGTGGCGTCTCTCAGTGATCATGATGACAGGGCAGATCTGTCATCTATGATTAGGCAAATGGTTCGAGAGGAGGTACAGCAAGCATTAGCCTCTCCTCGAGAAGAACCAGAAATTTCTGCAATTGAACATATGGTGCAGCAAGAAATTGAAAAAACCATTGCGACAATTTCTAGAAGTTTCCCTCAAAATAGAGCGCCAAGGCCATTACCAAGTCCTAGGTACGAGTTCCAACCCAGAAATTTCCAACCTAGACCGCAGCAGCCGAAACAAGTAAACGGAAGACGCGATACCAATGAATGGCGAACCACGGAAGGTAAGCCAATCTGTTTCCACTGCGGACGCCCTGGCCACGTCGTGCGCTACTGCCGTGACAGGAGGAGAGAATATGAAGGAGAACAAACTTGGAATTACAAACAGAGAGATAGGCAAGAGCCTAGAACATTCTATAATTCTCGGAGCAGCCAAGAGCCCAACGACGACCTGCCAAGAGAAAATATACGCCGCTATCGAAGCCCCTCTCCTTACACTGGCCGAAAAGGACAACATTCGTCTCCTGATAGAAGAGCCAGCCAGTCGCCTCGCCGTTCCCGTCAGGAAAACTAGAAGATGCGTCCTATTTTGGAGGTAAGGCCGCAAAATTTATAAATCCTCCCATATCGACTACATTAGAATTAAAAGAAAATTACATAGACATTAAAATAGAAGGAAAAATGACGCGTGCCCTCGTTGACTCAGGAGCCTCATATTCTGTCATTTCTGAGAGGTTCAGACTCAAACTAAGAAAAATAATGTTTGCCGAAACTGATGTCACATTACGAGTAGCCAACGGTAAAATTGTAAGACCAAAAGGATGCTGCACACTGAAACTGGACTTGAATGGACTACAGGAAAGCTTTGAATTTGTCGTTATGGAAGACTGTAGTCACGAAGTTATTCTTGGTTGGGACTTTTTGAAGTTATCTAGGGCGATAATTGATTCAGCTGACGACACACTCTTCTTAGAAAAATGTCTTTTTGAGGATGCCCCTAAGAACAGCTCACCTCTCTACTCAGAATTGGAATATAGAATCGAACCCGCCTCTATTCAATTAATAGAAGTAGCAAGTCGTGACTTTCCTAATGACGCGATTGTGGTGGCAGAATGCCGAAAAGAGCTATTGCTGGAAAGATAACTAACGGCTCCCTCCTCTGTCATTTCACTTACCAATAATCGAGGTAAACTTTGGGTGGTGAATTGGAGTCCATATCCGAAACTAATCCCACTAGGGATGCATGTAGCCGATAGTGTTGTCATCGAAGATAGTCAACTATGTACTTTAGCTGATTGTAACCAAGTTAAAACAGAGGCGGAACATTCTGAAGACCCAAAAATCTCGGAATTTTTTATAGATGATTCACTTGATGAATCTCAAAATGAAAAATTAAGAAATTTGTTTAAAAACTATACAGATATTTTCGAATTTAGTAAAAGAAAACAATTCAAGGACGTCAATGTTAAACACCGAATTAACACTGGAGACCACCTACCGACCAAATAAAGACCTTACCGAGTTGCACCAAGAGAACGCCAAATTATTCAGGATGAGGTAAACAAGATAGAAAAACTTGACATCATTCAGCCCTCTGAAAGTCCGTGGGCCTCACCTGTAGTATTGATAAGAAAAAAGGATGGAAGCTGGAGATTCTGCGTCGATTACCGCCGCCTTAACAAAATAACGAAAAAGGATGTCTACCCTCTCCCAAGGATCGACGACACGTTAGAGTGCTTACGGGGAGCTAGATTTTATTCTTCCATGGGCCTCCAATCAGGGTTCTGGCAAATCGAAGTAGAAGAATCGGACCGTGAGAAGACAGCATTTATAACTCCAGATGGACTGTACGAGTTCAAAGTAATGCCATTTGGGTTATGTAATGCTCCAGCTACCTTCGAACGAATGATAGATAATCTGAAGGGTCTTAAGTGGACCATTTGCTTGTGTTACCTCGACGACATCATCGTTTTTTCAGATGACTTTGAAGAACATCTAAGACGCCTTCAACTTGTATTAAATTGCCTTAAGAATGCCGGATTATTCGTGGTAAAGACAAAACATTCAGGAGATAAGTTTCTTCATCAATTTATTATGACATCAAGCTTTCGGGCATAGCGAGGCCCTTCTACAGGATCAAATGTATAAGAAAAATCATTTTTTCAGGATTTTTCTTATACATTTGATCCTGTAGAAGGGCCTCGCTATGCCCGAAAGCTTGATGTCATAATAAATTGATGAAGAAACTTATCTCCTGAATGTTTTGTCTTTACCACGAATGTAATTGGGAAGATTTTTACCTCTTTTAGAAATGCCGGATTATGTCTCAATTCCAGGAAATGCAAGTTTGGTGCAAAAACTATCACGGTTCTTGGACATGAGGTGAGTGAAAATGGAATTTGTCCCGACCAAGAAAAGATTCGAGCAGTCCGCGACTTCGCTACGCCAAGGTCATTAAAGGAAGTTAGAAGCTTTCTTGGCCTTTCATCCAATTACCGCCGCTTCATACCCAATTATTCCCACGTAGCCCAACCCTTGAATGACCTTTTGAAGAAGGACTCAGCATTTAATTGGAACCAGGAAGAGCAAAATGCATTTGAAGCTCTCAAGTCAGCGTTAATTTCCGAACCCGCTCTTGGACATTTTGATTACTCATCCCCAACCAAAATACACACTGACGCAAGCAACTACGGAATAGGAGCAGTATTAGTGCAGATACGAAAGGTAAAGGAAAGAGCCATTGCTTATGCATCCAGAACCTTAAACAAGGCAGAAAAAAATTATTCAACCACAGAAAGGGAATGCTTTGTCATCATTTGGGCTATCAATAAATTCCGACCATATGTCTTTGGACAGCCGTTCACTATTGTTACAGACCACCACTCTTTGTGCTGGCTGACCAACCTCAAAGACCCATGTGGGAGGTTATCAAGATGGGCACTTCGGCTGCAAGAGTTTGACGTCACTGTCGTGTATAAGAGCGGAAGAAAACATCAGGACGCAGACTGCTTATCAAGAAGTCCATTAGAATACAGTGAAGATATGGAGGAAGATATTTCAAGCATAGTGACTTTTCAGAACTTTAGCGAAGAGCAGATGAATGATCAAGCTCTTAGAAAAATCGCCGACAAATTACAAAGTACAGTGATACCTCGACATACGAGCGCCTCGACATACGAGTTTTTCGAGATACGAGCCGATGAGCAAGTGATTTTTTGCTTTGAGTTACGAGCGAAATTCGAGATACGAGTTCGGTTCGGTAGTGTTGAAGATATTAATCTGTGATTTTAAATGGGAATTTTGTATGGGGAAATTTGCTTCGAGATACGAGTAATTCAAGATACGAGCAAGGTTGCGGAACGAATTAAACTCTTATGTCGAGGTACCACTGTACTCCTAATAATTCCTTTGTAAAAATCGATAGCACGCTCTACAGAAAAAATTATGATCCAATGGGGAAACCATGGCTTTTGGTGGTTCCTCGCCATTTAAGGCAGGAATTACTGAAAAATTTCCATGATTCACCCACGGCTGGTCACCTCGGATTTACTAAAACCTATGACCGAATAAGAAAAAAAAGTATTACTGGCCCGGAATGTATAGAATGGTTAAAAGGTATGTGGCACACTGTTCAGATTGTCAGAGGCTTAAACATCAGCCCCAACTCCCCTCAGGGCACTTACAGCCAATACCTGTCCCTGAAGTTGCCTTTGAAAAGGTAGGAATGAATCTCCAGGGGAGATTTCCAACACCAGAAGGTGGCAACAGTTGGATTATTGTATGTACGGACTACCTAACGAAATATGCGATAACTAAAGCCCTACCCACAAGTGAATCCATGGAAGTTGCCAAATTCTTCATTGAAGATGTCATCTTAAAGCACGGCGCGCCGAGGGAATTAATTACGGATAGAGGAAGAAACTTCACATCTTCAATGATAAGTGATCTGAACAACCAGTGCAGAATAACCCATCGGAAGACGACCGCCTATCACCCCCAGACAAACGGACTCACGGAGAGGTTGAATAACCCATAGCAGATATGCAGTCCATGTATGTAGATGTCAACCAGAAAGATTGGGACAGGATTCTTCCATTCGTTACATTTGCATACAACACAGCAAAACAAGAGTCTACTGGGTTCACCCCATTTTCCTTGTACACGGGCGTGAAGCCGAGACTCCACTGGACGTGTTATTCCCCAAGTTATTGCCAGAAGACGACGATTTCATCCAAACTCTAGGGGCAAGAGCCGAAGAAGCACGAAAACTGGCACGTATCCACTCCATGAGATCTCAAGATAGCAATAAGTTCCAAATAACTTTATTAGGTGCCGCTCAAAAAGAGCAACCTAGATCATCATATTTACAATATACTGAGGGGGGTTGTTATGTACAGGGGTTCATTTACAATTATAATTTATAATGATGTCGTTGGGTCCGGATTCTCAGGTCCTTGGGGATATTGTTCTTGAGAAGGTTTTTTCTGGCTTGTTTGATATTCAAGGTGGGTTTGTTTTTCCTTTTTTTCCACCTTTCGTCATTCTGGCTTAATTAATGGAGGATTTGTCTAGGTTTTAAATTTCTTATTTTCCTTTTTTTGGCATTTGTAGTTTGTGGCTTCCTTAAAGGTGGGGTTTTCTATTTTTTTCGGATTTTTCATAGAATTTAAATGATTGTCTAATAATGTAGTCATTGATGTTTTCGATATTTAGATCGTTCCTGAGGATTGTGTTCCGAACGAACCAGGGTGGAGACATGATATTTCTGATCATTTTATTTTCGAAGACTTCTAGCTTTTTAAGGATAGTCTTATGTGCCGTCATAAAAATGGGGTGGCCATATATGAGTATTGGTCTTATTATTGATGTGTAAATGGTTCTTTTGCAATGAAGGGATAATTTGATTTTCGGTCCTAGAAGTAGGGATAGTCGGCGTTGGGCCGCTTTCGCCAAATTAATTCTGTTTTCGATGTGTTTTTTGAATGTTAGGTGCTCGTCTAGGGTCATCCCTAGGTATCGGATGTTCTCTTTCCATTTAA
This sequence comes from Cordylochernes scorpioides, assembly GCA_030710605.1. NCBI lineage: Eukaryota > Metazoa > Arthropoda > Arachnida > Pseudoscorpiones > Chernetidae > Cordylochernes > Cordylochernes scorpioides. The sequence goes on along the minus strand of CP092873.1, from coordinate 60,707,916 downwards.
TATTGTCTTCGAAAACAAAAAGTTCATCTAAAGGTTTCTTAATTTTGTCTTTTTTTCTGGAGAAAATTATTGCTCCACTTTTTTGGGGGTTCATTGTGACTCGCAATTCTTTACACCAGAGCGTGGAAAAGATGCAGGCCTCTTGAAGTTTCATGTGGAGTCTGTCGAAGTAGTATGTCGAGGCCAAAATGGCGGTATCATCGGCAAATAGGTGTAAAGAAGGGTCTTCAATACAGGGGAAGTCATCTATATATATGTCAAATAAGGTTGGCCCTGTGACTGATCCTTGGGGGACCCCGGCAAGGATGTTCCTAGCTGTTGAAAGTTCGTCTTTGACTCGTACCTTGAATGTTATATTTGTTAAGAAGTTTTTCGTTATTTTTATGATGTCTTCAGGAAGGTGCTTTTTGCACATTTTGTAGAGAAGGGCTTCGTGCCAGACTTTATCGAATGCTTTGGCAATATCGAAGAATACGGCTCCTGTTATTTGGCCTAGGTCCATGGCTTTTCTTATTTTTTCAGTGACAACAACTAGCTGGTGCAATGTTGAGTGCTTGGCTTGGTAGCCAAATTGTTCAGGTCTGAGTGGATTCTTTTCTTCTAGGGATTTTCTGAGTCTTCTTAAAACAATTCTTTCGAATAGTTTTGAGATGGCAGGTAACAGCGAAATGGGCCTGTAGCTTGTTGGTTCATGCATGGATTTTCCTTTTTTAAGTATGGGACAGATAATGGACGTTTTCCATCTGTCAGGAAAGTGGGCAAGCTGCAGTGAGGCGTTAAATATTTTGGTTATTGATGCTAGTATATGATTAGGGAGCAGTTTGAGAGCTTCATTAGGCAATTCGTCGATTCCAGGAGCTTTTTTATTCGGTAGATATTCAATAATCGCTTTTATTTCACCAATGTTTGTTGGTTCTAGTCCTGTTTCTTTATTTTTTTCATGTATGAATTCACACGTTTGATGTATGTACGAGTAGGTTTGGAGTGGGATGTATAGGGATTGAGGGTGAACTGTTTTTCATAGTTGTTGGCAAATGATTCAGCTGCTTCTTCTGTGGTTAGTGTCTGCCCATTGTTTGTCTTCAGTGTTATTTCTTGTTTTTCAGAGTTGGATAATCGTTTGATGGCTTTCCATATGGTTTGGTCCGTGACTTTCAAGTTTCGATAAAGTGGTCCCAGATGGTGTTATCGTGCTCTCTTGTAAGTTTCTGTGATTCTCTCCGGGCCGTCATGTAGGCTGATTTATCTCTGGGGTCGCAGGTTTTTTTCTTTTTTTTCTTAGTCTGTTGGTGGATTGTATTTTTTCTTTAATGTGAGGTGGATATCTTCGTTCTGGTTCCGGGTCCTTATATTTTGTTGAATCTTTCAAATTTTGCACCATTTGTTCTTCAATGTGTGTAATGGCCTCGTCTATTTTTGAAGATGTATCTAGGATCAGTTCAGGAGGTTCAGCGATTTCCATTTTGTACTTAAATAGGGCCCAATCTGTAATTTTTATTTTTGTATTTGAGTAGGAGATTTTGAAATCCTGTAGCACAAGTAGTGTGCTGGGAGATGATCAGAGGTTAGTTCGTGCAGAACTTTAGAGTATGCGCTTTGGGAGATGTTTTTGTGCACGGCGATATCAATGATGTCTGGATGTGAGTCATGAGTAGGTTCGTCGGGGTAGCTCACATCTAGGTCCATAACGTTGATTGCGTTTTGGAGCCTTCTCCCGCTTGGGTTAGTGGTGAGATAGCAATATGGTTCAAATTCACATAAATAGGTACCGCTCAGCAAGAGCAACCTAGTTCATGATAATTGAACAATGAATAATATGTGAAGATTATTCACATATTAAACAAATTTTAACGCGGGATTTAATCCCGGCTCATGACTGTCGGGAATCGAGCGTGTTACCCTCTCATCCACCGACTTATTGTCGGGAATCGAGCGTGTTACCCTCTCATCCACCGACTTATTTGAGATAGCAATAAACATCGCTATGACGCCCATCACAGAAATATAATTTATCAGCCTGGATATCTTGTATGGATCTTTATCCCTATGCGTAAAGTGGGATATTCGGAAAAACTAATGAGACGTTACTTCGGCCCATACAAAGTAATCCGAAAAATATCTGATGTGACCTATGAAGTTGAAACATTCGGAAACCAGCAAGGTCCTCATAAAACAAAAGATTTAGTTCACATTTGTAGGATGAAACCATATTTAAACCCAGAGGACCAGGAGGACCACCTAGAAGAGGACCCAGAAGATGACTCGACAAACTTCCAGGAAGAAGACATCCCCACTGAACGAACACAACAACCACAGACCCGCGAAGAGATCTCAGGCCCTATCACCCGTTCTCGAGCCTTGAGACTGAGGATGTAAGTCTCCTTCTGAGCATCGGGTCGATGCTCTTTATAGGAGGAGGCTATGTGGCGAAGAAATATTTTCTTATTTAATTTATTATTATTCAATGAGAAAATATATTCAACAGATTATAAAAATATATATGTGATAATTTGTATATAGCAATATGTAATCCCACCACAACCTATGCAATGTATCGTCAAAAAGATTTAATAAAAGTTAGGCTTCGCGAAAGAGGGAATAACCATTAACAGGATTGCATCATCCAGGAAGTAGAGGTCACTGCCCAGGACCCATAAAACTAGAGTTCAAAGATCTTCTTCTTCCTGGAAGATTGCGAAAATGGCGACAATGGAGGTACTAAGCCAATCACAGTTAAGCATGACCAACTAATAGCGAACCAGAAGCAGGCACGTAGAATGATCTCGACCAATGAGAAGCCGAGATAGTTAATGACGATTATCTTGGACAAGAAGTTAGGGAGAAGGTAGGTGACCGGGCTAGAAGCAAGGTGTGCTCAACTTGGGCTCCAACCAAGTTCAAAATCCTCTCGATCATGTGAAAGGCAAAGGTACCTCCTCTAGTCTCAATCACTCTCTCCCTTTCGCGAAGTCCAGGTTCTATCCCATCCAGGTGTGCTCTCGTTATTTCCCCTGTGGAAACCCACCATTCGACCAAGACTGCGCCATCAATCATCAATTCAACAGAATCCGACATAGGATTCACCACAATTCACCAATCCCACAGTAAGTTGACAGGAGTCAACAGGATCTTACACAGGTAACAACAGGACCCGACAGAGAGTCGACAGGATCCAATCGAAATATTATATATATTACTCTGTATTTGTAAAATCATCTTTAAAATATTTCTTTGCTTGCTTGCTGTTATTTTGCTATTTAAATAATTTTCTAGAAATTTATATCAAACAAAAGATGTCTGTACTTATAAAAGAAAAAAAAAGTTTATTTCTCTTCCTTAAGAATATTTACATGCAAGCCAAGTAAAACTAAAATTAAAATTAAAATTGAACGAACAAAATTTACATATCTCTTGATAGAATGAATTTACCTTTTCTTGGTCAAAAAACAATAGAAAAATAAATTAATTAATATTCAATTATTATCTAATATTCAATCACTCATATTTAATTATTTTTTTAAGTTCATCCACATCAACTCCCCCTTTTTTAAGATAGCAATACTCATTAAGGTACATATCTATCCGGTGGTCTCCTCTCTCGTAGTGGATATCTCCGGGAAGGTGTAGATTCAGTCGGTGGTCCAGGTGTAGATTCTGCTACTATTGTAGCAGGAGTCAGGGGACTTGACGTCTGAGGCCTTGGGTAGCTTATTCCTTCTTCTGATGACGAAACATCCTTTCTCTCCATACTTCTCCTCATATAGTTAGTGTGTACTTTCCTTTCTATTCCATCAGTTTCTATCATACAGCTGTTGCTTCCCACTATTCTCTTTACAATCCCAAACATCCATTTCGGTTTTCCTCTTTCCATCCATCTGTATCTTACTCTATCATTTATTTTGTAGCTATTGTTCTGTTTTTTATTTTTCAATCTCCCCACTCTTACTGATTTCTTGCTCAACATGGAAATCTTCGTTCTAATCTCGCGATTTAAAAATATTCCAGCAGGGGATTTTTCCGTTCTAGTCAAAGGACTCAATCTATATGCATATAAAGCCTTAATCAAAGCAAACTCAAGGGGTAATTCTCTTTCCTCCGAAATAATTCTTTTCATAGCTTTTTTTATCTCTCTTACAGACACTTCCGCTAGTCCGTTGCTCTCCGGATGGTAAGCGGGGCTAAACATCGCATGTATGCCATTTCTTTCGAAAAATGTCTTTATTTCATAACTTCTAAACGGGGGCCCATTATCCATTACCGCCACCTCCGGGATACCATATCTCGCTAAACATTCTCTCAAAAAGTCTATGCAGAATCCCGCCGATGTATTTGGAACCATTTGACATTCTATCCAATTAGAATGCGCATCCACCAATATCAAAAAAGTTTTTCCCGCAAAATAGAAATAGTCAAGATGAATTCTCTTCCAAACTTTGTTTGGTGGAGTCCACTCGGTAAATTCCTGTTTTGGCAGCTTTGATGTGTTTTCCATACAAGTGCTACAGCTTTTAGACAGTTTCTCAATTTGCTCATCCATTCCCGGCCAATAGACAGAACTTCTGGCCAGAGTTTTCATTTTATTTACTCCAATATGATTTTCATGGATGATTTTCAAAACATATTCTCTTAAGGAATCGGGGATGATCATTCTATTTCCGAAAAATAGGCAATTTCTTACTATTGTTATCTCGTTTTTAATTCAATTATAAGGTTTTATATCTACCTCTGAGTCAACATCATACTTATCGTACTTGACTAATTTATATAGTTTTCTAAGAGTTGGATCTTCTTGGGTTTTGTACGATACCAAGACGTAATCTAATATCGAATTTTCTATTAATAATATTTCTCCTATTTCCTCTTCCTTCTCCCCTTTCTCAGGATTTGGAAATCTTGAAAGAAAATCCGCAAGAGGTATTTCAGTTCCCTTAGTATATTTAATTTCAAAATTAAAATTTGATATTGAGAGTGACCATCTATGTAATCTATTTGCCACTAAGGCTGGTAAATTATTTTTATCGCCAAAAATGGCTAGTAATGGTTTGTGATCTGTATTAATAATAAATTTTCTTCCGTAAAGGAATTGTTTTAGCCTGTTTAAGGTAAAGAATATTGATAACCCTTCTTTTTCTATCTGGGAATATTTCTTTTCTGTGTCATTTAGTGTTCTTGAAACAAAAGTAATTGGTTTCTCAATGCCGTTTACAATATGGGAAATATATCCTCCAATACCATAATTTGATGCTTCACAAGTAACATAAAGAGGTAAATCTTGCGAATAATGCGTCAAACAAGTTTTTGTACTAATCAAATTTTTACATTTTTCGAAAGCCTGATCATGTTCTTTTTTCCAATTCCAATTATAACTTTTTTTCAATAGAGAGAATAAAGGATTTGCATGTATGGATAAATTTTTAACGAATTTACTGTAGAATGACAACATGCCCAAGAAAGATTTCAATTCTGAAATGTTACTCGGTTTAGGACATTTTTTTATACTGTCCAATTTATCCTCAAGGGGATAGATTCCATTTTTATTTATTCTATGTCCCAAATAATTGATTTCATCAACAAAAAACAAAGATTTTTCTTTATTAATTGAAAAATTAAAATCAGATAATTTATTCATGACTGTCTCAATATCTGAAATATGTTCATTTACATCAGACGATGCTATAAGAATATCGTCTAAATATATTATTACATTTTTAAGACCGGAAAAAATATTGTCCATAGTTCTTTGGAAAATAGTCGCTCCGGACTTGATACCGAAGGGCAGCCTTTTATATTTAAAAAGGCCTTTATGGGTAGAAATAACTGTCAATTTTTGAGATTCCTCGTCTAGAAGTATCTGATGATATGCGCTTGAAAGATCAATTTTGCTAAAGATACTTTTACCAAAAAAAGAATGTAAAACATTATCGATGTTCGGTATCGGATATTTAACATCTTCGATAAATGGATTTAAGGTTCTCTTAAAGTCTGCACAAATTCTAATTTTGCCGTTTTTCTTAGGGACGCATACTAGCGGTGAAGCTATTGGGCTATCCACTATATTTTCAATAATATCTACTATTCACTATTATTCAATAAAAATAATAGTTCTTCTTCAATTAAATTTCTAATAGCAAAGGGAGCAGGTCTAAATTTATAAAATTTTGGTGCAAAATTATTTTTTACATTAATGTGTACGGAAATATCTTTTATTAGCAAGACTATATCTTCGAAAAGTTTATAATATTTATTAAAAATAAAATTAGTATCAAAATTATTATTTTGTTGGACATTAATTTGTACCATATCAAAATATACTATCCAGTCTTTTCCTATGAGAAATTTATTATTTTCAATATTTGTTACTATTAAGTTTAAATGGCCTATTTTATTTTTATATCTTACTTTTACTTTACATTCTCCAATAGAGGAAATGCCCTTTCCTTGATAATCGGTTAAATAACATTTAGACGGAAATAATTTAACATGTTCAAAATATTTTAAAAATAGATCTTTTGACATAGTTGTTAAAGCCGCACCAGTGTCAATTTCTGCTAAGAATTTTATGTCGAAGACATACAAAATACTCTCAAATTTATTAGTCAGATATTCTATATTATTGATGGACTCACCATTCTTTCCCGAAAATGATTCTCCGTGGGCAGACGCTTCACTAGACACTCCTCTCTTTCTTGGTTGAAAATATCCATTCTTAGATTTTGAATGACAAACAGTCGATATATGTCCCAATTGTTTACAAGAATAGCAGAAAGAATTTCTAAAAAAACATCTGTCCGAATGATGATTCATCTTTCCACAATGCTTGCATTTAGAATGTAATTTGTTTATTTCTTTAGTTTCAGCATAAGACTTCATTTTCAACACATTACAATCTACCGATTCTATTGTGGTAGCAATATTTACTGCCATATTAAAAGTGAGCTCAGGCTCTTGCAGTAATCTTTTCAAAATAACTTGATTAGAAACTCCTGCAATGAATTTATCCCTTAGGTGTTCTTCAATATTTAAGCCAAAATTACATTTATTAGCTTGTTTTTTTAATTTAAGGACATATTCTTCTATTTTTTCGCCATGTTCCTGAATCAATTGGCTGAACTCATATCTTTCAAAAATTATATTTAGCTTAGGTGTAAAATAAGTAAGTAAAACACTAACAATTTCTTCGAATTCTAATGCACAAACATCTCTAGGTGAGATCAATTCTTTCAGAATACCATAAGTATTTGGTCCAATAGACATAATAAAAAAAGGAACAATCTTCTTACCTTCAATTTCATTCACAAAAATGTACTGTTTGAATCGTTGAATATAATTTTCAAAAGGTTCTTCTTTCATTACATAAGGTTCGAACGAAAGTCTCGTCGCCATTGTTATTTTGCTATTTAAATAATTTTCTAGAAATTTATATCAAACAAAAGATGTCTGTACTTATAAAAAAAAAAAAGTTTATTTCTCTTCCTTAAGAATATTTACATGCAAGCCAAGCAAAACTAAAATTAAAATTAAAATTGAACGAACAAAATTTACATATCTCTTGATAGAATGAATTTACCTTTTCTTGGTCAAAAAACAATAGAAAAATAAATTAATTAATATTCAATTATTATCTCATATTCAATCACTCATATTTAATTATTTTTTTAAGTTCATCCACATTACTTGCTTAAGATTCCCTAGCTGTAGATAGTTTTGCTGACTTGTTGATAATTGTCGACTCGTCGCTGTGACGTCATCAATAAATATTTTTTCATCTTAGGATATTTCAAGGCTTGATTTCGACGCTACAATATTATGGTTGTTTGGCAAATTTCAACCAATTTTGATTAATCTATCCAACAAATTTTTTTTGAATGGTTTATTTTTATTTATTACTAGCTGAATGACCCAGGCAACGCTCAGGTTTTACCCGATTAAATTTTTTTATTAAAATACTATTCGTAACAATTATAAATTGGCGCCATCGATGTCACCCTTGTGAAACATCCCGCTCCAAACTTTGTGTGTTTTTAAAATTTATAAAAATAAAAAAGTAAATTTTCAAAATGGTATTTGAAAATTCTATTATTTTGATTTTCAAATACTATTTGTTACAATTATAAATTGGCGCCGTGGATGTCACTCTCGTGAAACGTCATGCTCCAAACTTTGTGTCTTTCAGATTTTTCTCTATGTCCTGTTAAAACACGTTTTACATGTACATTAGGTCAGCTGATATTACCTCCCATCTTCACCGCTAGAGGTGCTGCTTGCGAGGAAATGGCAAATTTGCAAATAATTCTAAGAATATTTGGGATAGAGACCTGAAATATTCACTATAAGTTTTTCCAGATATACTGTTAAAATTATACTGGTAATATATACTGTTAAAATTTCAGTAAGATTAGTTACGTATTGTGGACGTGTATAGCCGACAAACATACATACACTGACCTTTATATATATATAGGGATTATCCCATTGTGTGTGTATAGTTATTAAAAGTCATAAAGACTGAATTGACAGATCAAATTTATAATTTTGGTAGGGTTGGTATATAGGTCCTGTCTTGAGGCTCCCATACATTCCAAGAGGTGGTCCAGTGAGGCCTCTTTGGTTTAGGTACAAATGATGGAATGTTGGCTCCTGTATTTCTGTCTTGATGTTTTATTTTTCCAGGCATTTGAAGGAATCATATCCAAGTCTGAGTTAGGCATTGCTGCTGATTTTGCAATCACATCTGCTGTGTCGTTGCCTTCAGTCCTATGTGGGATGGAATCCACCGGAAGGCGATTTGTGTGCCTCTGTGTAATTTGTCTAAATTCAGAGCAATTATCTTTGGAAACATTTAAGAGCTGGTGTAACAATGTTTTACGGCTTGTGTAGCTGACAGAGAGTCTGTGAAGAAAAAAAGTTTATGTGGGGCCTTCTTTTCAATATGTTCTAGGGCTAGGTTGATAGCTTCCAGTTCAGCATTAAACACAGAGCTCACAAATTCGTTGGTGACCTTGAGTTCCTGACTTTGGTTTCTGCCCTGTATGAGCACACCACTCCCATCTAACAATCTAGAACCATAGTGTAAATTTTTCTATAGTTTGTTCCATATTGATTTACACTTTCAAGTGCTAGGGACTTGAGTATATGTGGGTTTTCATTTTTCTTGTTAAGTTGATTACCTAGCTCTAGATTAAAGATTATTTCTTTGAGCTTTTGTGATTTGGTGGGAAGGGCAAGTGATTTGTGTTTTTGTTTAATTGGATTTTTAAATTATTGGATTTTTTTTCCAGAATTGTGTGCATCGTGGATTTTTTCTTTATTCAGTTGGAGGGTTGTCATTTATTTATTAAATTACTTGTTCAATGGTGTTTGAGATTTATTCTTTTTTTTTTTCTATATATTTTTCAGGATACTTTCCAGCGGTGCTTGTTGGATTCTTTTAATTTGTTCAGGTTGGTTTGGGAAGTATACATCCAGATTGGAGAAGCATATTCTAATATGGGCCGGATCAGTGCTGTAAAGGTGGTTTTCAAGGTTTTAGCCTCTCCGCCCCAGTCTTTCCCAAATATATTTTTAAGGATGTTTTTGCCTTTTCTGTGCTCTATTTTGATATCATTTATGTGTTTATTAAAAGTGAGAGATGGGTCTAAAGTAACCCCTAGGTATCTGTTGTTGAATTTTATCTCTTTGTCATTTAGTTTAATTTTTGGAACAAATGACCTTTGGTGGTTGTTTATGGTGAAAACACATGTTTCAGATTTACTTGGATTGATTTTTATTCTGTGCTTATTAGTTAATCTTTAATAGAATCATTTAGGTAACGTTCTGCTGTGTTGAGGTTATTGTGTGCTGTATATAAAACCAAGTCATCAGAAATCATGGCTATTTTGGTTTTATGAGAGTCGTTCAAACAATCAAGGTAGATAGATAAAAGAATAAGGCTTAAAATGTTGCTTTGTGGCAAGCCTTGTTCGATTTCATATTTTTGGACAGTGTATTCTGGAGACGTACTCTGATTGTTCGACTGTTCAGAAGTCCTAAACCCAGTTGTATTTGGTATAAAGTAGTCAAGAGTTTGTCTCCAGACCTTATCAAATGCAGAACTGAAATCTGTGAATGCTACAATTGTGGATTTAGTTGGGCTTGATTGGGATTGATTATGAATGGTTTTAGGTCAAACAAAATAATTGATCAGTTGTGGAGTAATTTCTCCTAAAAACTGCTTGGTATATTTAGGTAGATTTTCTCTTTGATAAGAAAATAATTTAATCATTTAAGTATAATTTTTCCCATTAATTTTTCCTACTATCAATGTAAGAGACATAGGTCATAACTGTCTGGAAGATCTCTAGGTTTATCAGGTTTTAGGATAGGAATAACAACTCCTATTTTACAATCATTAGGAAGTTTTCCTTTTGTTAAACAGGGTGGCTGAAAAGTATAGTCCTCAAAACCTTTTTCAATAACTCAGTGAAATGAAAACATTATTGTAAAATTCAAAAAGCAAATATAATAACTAACATTAAGGAAACAATTCAATGAAGAAACATATCGAAGTTGGCTCCTTTGGTCTTGATGCAGGCCTGAAGGCATTTGGTGATAGACTCCACCGTGGGCCGCAGATACTTGATGTCGATATTGGCCCACTCTCGATCAGGGCCTTCTTTAGGGACTCCAAACTTTTGTGGGGAGAAGAAGAGACATTTTGCTCCAAGTAACTCCACACAGAGTAGTCTATTGGGTTCAGATCCGGGGAGTTTGAATGCCACATGTCTTTTCCCAAGAGCCCAGGAAAATGCTTCTGGCAGAAGGCTATCGTCGACTGGGAGTCATGGGCGGGGGCCCAGTCTTGCTGGAGTACAAAATTACGACCGGCGAAATGTTGTCGAGCCCATGGAAGCAGACAGTCCTTCGATTTCTGCAATTAAGAAATGCGTTTCACCTATGTTAATTTATATTTAAAAATTGATTTTTTTTATCGTTTATTATGGTAGCTAATATGATCCTTGTAAAAGGGCAATGTCGTGATAGTGACAAATAATTTTAAATGGGGCGTTTACATAAAATGGTGAATATGACAATGATTTTTACAAAATTTTAAGTATTTGATTAAGAAATGGGTGTTTTAGTATAAAGATAAAATATTAAGAAAAACAAAAAAAAAAGTTTAGAATTATGATATAATGAGAGTTAAAAATTTTTTTTTTTCAAGTTTTAGATTTGGATAATGCCGTTTTAGGTAAATTTAGGAACGACAGGTAAGATTAGTAAATTGGTAAAAATGCGTGATGGCCGATTTTTTTGAAAAGTAAAATTGAAAGTAATGAATTCAAATTTATAATTTGATTTAAAATAAAGTAAAAATTGATAAATGAGAGTGTAAAAGATCAAAAAATTAAATTTAAAAATGATATAAAAAGGTAAAACGAATTTAAAATTATTAAAGTGAAAATATAAACACAAAATTTATGGGGAATCAAGTTGTGAGCTTGAGGAGAAAGTTATGTAGGATTTTAAAAACTCACAGTTTTGATGATTTTAGTCAAGAGACTTGGCCTTGGTTGTAGTCCTGCTGACGTGGAAGGCGCTCCATGTAGGGCTTGTAGAAGCTTGTAGCTTCTGTTTGGCGACTGCGGCATGTTGCCTGGAAGGTCGTCGCCTTTTCTCCTCCTCAAATGTCATCTGTTGGAAAGATTGCTCGGCTGTATCGTTGGAGTGGCCGGTTTGCTCCTCCATCTTTCGCTCTTTCTCGCTTCTCTCTGGACAAGTTTCTTACCTCCTTCGTTGTGTCATCCAGTCTATACTGTGGTAACCGAGAGGGTCAAACCTGTAGTAACCGAGAGGAACAGTCAGGGTGTGGAGAGTTTTCCAGTACCTCTCTGCACCTTGGAAAACCTTTAACAATTTTCACAGAGTACAGGCTACGTGGTCGAGGCAGAATGGAAGACTTGGGAATTTCCACACAAAAAACGAAGGGACACAGTGTACTAGGAAAGTTCCGTGAACAGATAGAATTGAGCTAGGAGCAAAAGATGGAAAGATTAAAAGTTTTCTTACTTGTCGTATATTTATATTCTAATATTTCAAATCCACATATTATTCTGTGGTATATTGTATATATCGTGATATATAACTTATCATCATCATTCTGTTGTTGACTAGTAATTTTGAATTTTTCATCTACTCCGGTGTAATATAACAAAAGCCATTTTCATAAATAAGGCCTAAAATCTATTTCTACTTTTTAATCAACCCAAATACACCACAGATGGCGACGAGGATATAAAAAAACTGTAAAGTAAGTTTAATTTTTAAAAAGGCTATATAATTTTATTCAAAATGGCGAGCGCAAATTTAGTTCGATTTCCGAAATTTTCAGAGGACGATAGTTTCGATATTTTCATAAAATGTCTTAAATCTGCACCTGAAAATAAATGTCCCAATACTTCTTACGTTATTAGGTACAAAATTGTATAAAACTGAAGACTTATTTTGCGCCAGAAGATCTATCTTCGAAATGTTTTGATGAAATTATCGCTAAATTGCAGAAATTTCTTGCACCTACACCCAAAGTAATTCCTGCTAGATTTAATTTTTTTAAGAGAATGCAAGAAAATGAATCTATTGCCGAATATATAGCAGAATTGAGAAATTTAGCAGATGCATGTAAATTTGAGAATACACTAAACGAAATGCTTAGAGATAAATTAGTAATTGGCGTTAAATCTGATAAATTACAACAAAGATTATTGCAGGAAGGAGATGATGCAAGCCTAAATAGATTATATGAAATAGCCCATCTTATGAAGCCGCAGAAAATGATTTAAAGAAGATTAAACAAAATGAGAACGGAATTGTTCATGAAATTCAAAATAAGTATAAATTCAAAATTGAATGTTCTCATTGTGCCAAAAATAATCATTCATCAGATAAGTGTTATTTTGAAAAATCTAAATGTAATAATTGCGGCAAAATTGGGCACATTAAACCCATATGTAGGAAGGAAAAGAATTTCAAATTTGAAAATTCTCGCAAATAAAAAAAAAAAAAATCTAATAATATTGTTACACCTGCCTCGACCGTAGGTGCTTCTAAAGGTTTCTGATCAGCGTTCGCCATCTCATAAAATAAACCAGACCGCGTTCTCATAAAGCAAGCAACTATATTTTATTAATAATGAAAAAAGTTAAACTGACTCTAGGAGATTTAGAGTAACAACGAACTAAACTCAAAAAACAAAAGAAGCTCTATCAACTAATTGTATCTCGCTCTTATATCAAAAGCCTTATTTACATAAATTTCTATTACCAATTATTTTATACTAATTTACATATTTTTACAAAATAACTATGCAGAGTGGGACACTTCTCCCTCCTCCGAAATGGTCGCGTCCTCGTGACCGTCTTCCATTCTCGCAAAGTAAGGCTTGATTCTGCTTATGTGAACTGTTGTAGGCTGTGTGCGGTTCTCAGGGTTATCTTCTGGCACGATGGAGTAGTTCACATCGGAAATTTTTTTCAGCACGATGTAGGGTCCGAAATAGCGTCTCAAAAGTTTCTCACATTTTCCAGGTTTTCTTATTGGAGTCCACAGCGCTACTAAATCACCTGGTTCATAACCAGTTTGCCGATGTTTTTGGTTGTAATAATTAATCATCTTTTCCTGACTTCTCTCGGTGTTAACTTTCACAATATCTCTCGTTCTCACGATTTTTTCCATCAACTTGCTCACGTACTCGTCATAATCCTCCGAATCGGGCTCAATGAAGATATTCGTGTCATCCAAAATCGAGACTGGTTCCCTTCCATACAAAAGGAAGAACGGGGAATATTTGGTTGTTTCTTGTATTGTCGTATTGTAAGCATGGGTTATGAATGGAAGTATCTCGTCCCAATTCCTTTGATCTACGTTCACGTACATGCTTATCATATTGATCAATGTTCTGTTTAATCGCTCTGTGAGGCCATTTGTTTGTGGGTGATAGCTTGTTGTGAGGCAATGTTGATTTTGACATATCTTGGTTATTTCTTTCACCAAATTGCTCGTGAATTGGCTTCCTCTATCGCTAATCAGATACCGTGGGGCTCCATGTTTCAAAATAACATTTTCTGTCAGAAATTTAGCAACCTCCCTCGCTGTGGCATCGATGACAGCCTTCGTTTCCGCATATTTTGTGTAATAGTCGGTCAATACTATTATCCACTTCTTTCTGTTCTTCGTAGATGGCAATGGTCCCAAAAAGTCGATCCCAACTCTCTCGAAGGGATAATTTGCAGCAGGGATCGGATGAAGTAGGCCAGCAGGCAACTGATTAGAACCCTTCCTGCTTTGGCACAGATGGCAGGTCCTAACATACTCCACCACATCTTTCAGCATGGATGGCCAGAAATATTTATCCTTTAGACGGGGCATTGTTCTGGTCACACCTAAATGGCCACAGATCAAATTATTGTGGTGCTCTTTTAAAATGTCCTTCCTTCTCACTCTGGGTACCACCAGCAGCCAGGCTCTTCCTTCTGGCCTCGGATTTCTTTTGTACAGACATCCGTTTTCTTCTTTAAAATTTTCAACAATCGATCGTTTGCCCTCCGTGTCACCGAGGCATCTCTTGATGTTTTCGATATATTCGTCGGAATCCTCGATGACTGGGTTGAAAAACAAACTATCATAGTTATCGTTAAAATCAGTTTCTGGTAATGAACCTCGTGAAAGACCATCTGCATCCAAATGTTTTTTCCCGGATTTATAAATTATTTCGAAGTCATATTATTGTATTTTTAATGCCCATCTTGCAAGTCTACCTGTTGGATCCCTTAGGTTTCTTAACCAACACAACGCGTGATGGTCCGTCATAACTCTGAAGCGCCTTCCATATAGATAAGGCCGTAACTTCGACATTGACCATACTAATGCCAAACATTCCTTCTCCGTTGTCGAATAATTACGTTCTGGCTTGCTTAATGATCGACTTATGTATGAAATTACTTTTTCTTGACCATTGATAGTTTGAACAAGGGTAGCACCTAGGCCAATATTTGATGCATCGGTGTGGATCTGGGTCGGTGCTTCTGGGTCAAAATGTGACAATATCGGGGGATTTGTTAGCAAAGATTTCAGAGTTATAAATGCTTCTTCCTGAGATTCTGACCAGATGAATGTAGAATTTTTCTTGTTAGTTTGAACAGTGGGTCAGCTATTCGCGAGAAGTTCTTAATGAATTTCCTGTAATATGAGCAAAGTCCTATGAATGACTGAATTTCTTTTGTCTTTGAAGGACGGGGAAAATCTCTAATAGCTTTAACATTATGATCTGCCGGTTTAATTCCATGTTTGCTTGCCACGTGACCGAGTATTTCAATTTCTTCAAATTCAAATCGGCACTTTTTCCCATTAAGCCTCAGGTTCGATTCACGAAAGCACTTTAAAACAGCCTCAATCCTTCCGAGATGAGTGGGAAAGTCGGGACTGTATATAACAACGTCATCTAGGTAACAGAGGCAAAATTTCCATTTTATGTTTTTTAGTACATTGTCCATAATTCTTTCGAAAGTAGCTGGAGCATTGCACAACCCAAATGGCATAACATTAAATTCGTATAAACAGTGGGATGTTGTGAAGGCCGTCTTCTTCTTGTCTTGTTCCTCGATCTCTACCTGCCAGTATCCCGATCTGAGATCTTTGGCCGTGAAATATCTAGATTCCTGAAGTGTGTCCATAACATCATCAATTCTGCGGATCGGATAAACATCCTTTACCGTTATGCTGTTCAGTTTCCTGTAGTCTACACAAAATCGCCAATTGCCATCTCTCTTTCTGACCAAAATAACCGGAAAAGCCCATGGACTAGAAGATGCCCTTATTACTCCCTCCTGGAGCATATCCTGAATTTGTTCTTTGATGATGTCTCGCTCCTTAGGGCTAACTCTGTACGGTTTGTGTTTTATCGGCTTCGCATTTTCTGTGTCAATTCTATGTTTGGCCAAATTCTTCATTCTTTTGGCTTAATGTCAGGTCCTCGTTTATTTGAATTTCCGTCACCTTATCTTCCTCATCATCTTCTATATTATTAACCATGGTGGGAGGACTTGCGTAGCCCAAGGTCTGATTATTCATTATTTTTAATGTTCGAGGATAAGGATTAGTTATCCATAAATCCGCTAATTTGTTTCTTACTGTGATCAGACATCTAGCAATCCTAAGCCCATTTGTGAGAGTTAGCTTTTCATTTGGTTCAACCACGTATTCGCCATCATTGGCCTTCACGGTTACCCTGACTAGTTTAACACAAAGTTGAGGCACTACTTCATCCTGCTGATTGATTATTTTCCTGGATGCTTCGTTCGAATCTTGACATTCGGTCACAATGTCATATTCCAAAATATCCCGTTTGCAATTTATTTTCGCATTTAAACGCCTGAGAAGATCTCTTCCAATTATTAATGACCTCATATTGGATTCCAGAACTACAAATCTATGATTCAATGACTTTTCGTCAATTTTTATATCCATTGAAATGCTTCCCAATATATTAAGCCTTTTACCATCTGGACCAATACAATTTCCATTATAGGTTTCAATATGAACGCCAGTTTCGAGAGCAGTTCTTAAATCTACAATCGATAGATCCGCGCCTCTGTCAACCATGGCTTCCAATATTCCAACTTTATCAACATTCACATTTATTCGGCTTTTTGAATCCATCTCTGTGATCGCGCCTATTTTCGACATGCCCTGGTTGACTGGAACAGGCGCGCTTTCTAGTTTAAATCCTCCAACACCTCGAATCTGTTGCGAGTTGGAATGGTTGGTCTCTCACACACATCGGCGTATACTTCTGGGCTCAGGTTCCGGGTGTTCAGCGGTTTTTTGTCATCAGACGGGCTGTCTAGGCTAGGGGGAACTTCCTCAACCATGCGAACATATTTTATTCTGCAATACTTTGCTACATGACCCGGTCTATTACATCTAAAGCAGATAGGTTGTCCGTCCTCGGTTCAACCTCTATCATTCCGAGGTTTTCTATCATAAGTGTTGCCAGAGGGAGTTCGTCTATATGTATCCTTTTGAGTGGATCGGGGAAATGTACGAGTCTCCTGTGGGGGGAAGTAAGTTTGGTTTTGTCTTGGTGCTCCCATCATAGGCCTCGAATAATTTTCAGTTTTATATGATTGAAACTCTCTTGGTTGCCTGTTCCATCCGACATGATTAGTTTCTTTTTGAGAAATCCGATTCATAAGAATTTTATTCTTCTCCTTTCGTTCCAGGTATTCCTTCTCGAACCCATCGATTCTCTTGCATGCCTCCAGAAGTTCGTCGATGGTTTTAGGGGGTTGAGATATAGCGCCAGCGCGTACTCTTTCTTTAGACCTCCGATTACAAATTGTATTTTTTCCATCTCTTCCATATTGGGCTGGACTTTGCTGCATTGAAGCAATATATCTTCAGCAAATCGCATCGCGAGTTCATTCCACCCCTGCATTCTGTTCAGTTTGAGCATCATCTCGTCCTTGTTCTCCAGCGACGCGAAGTCCTGGATGAGGCGAGTCTTGAAAATTTTCCAGGTGGCAAGATTGACCTTGTGGAATTCATACCAAGTTTTAGCAGGTCCGACTAGGTTCATGGCGGCGTAGCGGGTGATGATGTAATCCGCCCAGCGGTAAAGAAACCCAACTTCTTCCAGAGAAGTGATCCATTGGCGTGGATCTTCGTCTCCAGCATACTTCCTGATGTTCAAGCTTGTATTAAAGGGTATAGGGTCAAAACCGGCATCTCCACCAGTTGTTACACCTGCCTCGACCGTAGGTGCTTCTAAAGGTTTCTGATCAGCGTTCGCCATCTCATAAAATAAACCAGACCGCGTTCTCATAAAGCAAGCAACTATATTTTATTAATAATGAAAAAAGTTAAACTGACTCTAGGAGATTTAGAGTAACAACGAACTAAACTCAAAAAAACAAAAGAAGCTCTATCAACTAATTGTATCTCGCTCTTATATCAAAAGCCTTATTTACATAAATTTCTATTACCAATTATTTTATACTAATTTACATATTTTTACAAAATAACTATGCAGAGTGTGACAATATTAACACAGTTCAAATTCCAGCGAGAAAGATAATACAAATATAATACAGTCAAATGATGATGGGAAATATCGTATTGAAATAAATGTAGATAAAAAGTATATAATGTTCGAGTTTGATTCAGGAAATTATTATACTCTAATGCCAATAAATGTTTGCAAGAAGTTTTGGAAAAAAAAATTGACTCTTGTTAGTTTAAATCTCCAATCATTCTCGAATACAAAATAAATGTGATAGGCAAAATGGAAGTATTTGTTAAGGAGGCAAATATGGAACTTCCTCTTATAATAACCGAAGCCAACAGACCATTGTTACTGGGCACTTGTTGGATCAAAAATCTACCCGCACAACTGCGGAAATTTCCTGATGTGAATTCGGTTCAAGAAATTTCCTGCGTATCACTTCTGAATAAATTCTCGAATGTTTTTGATACCTAAAATATTGGAGTTGTAAAAAGCCACCAGGCCCATTTGGTTCTTGAGAAGGAGGCTCATCCTTGTAATATGTTTTGTTTATTATTTCTATTGAAGAAAAATATATATCTATAAAAGACTCATTTTATTTGGAGCGTTCCCAGTTAACAACAACTTTGGTAGGCGGCGCTGTACGTTGCCACCGCCGTACCTTCGAGGCGTTTTACACGAGTTTGATTACGAGCGATATATTTTGTGTGCCTCACTTTATATTTAAATAATTTATATAAATATAGCTATAGAATTGAAATATTTCGCACTCTATATTTTTGTTAATTAATATTTTTCAGTCTATATTTACCGTTTATATATAAAAATGAGTTTTTACATCTAAATGATATTTGGGCAAATGTAAACGGTCTTCATATACACTTTTACACTTCCTTTTCATTACAAAATTAAATTAAAATACGTTTATATTAAATAATAACATTTTTTAAAATCGGCTTTCTGGTTCACACTTTTGTATCTAATCAATTATGTCTTTTTTATTTCTCTCTATAAAAAAATCTCGGTATCGTTTAGATTAAAATATTTTAAGTGGCATATTTTCAAGTCATATATTTTTACACAAGTTTTATATTTATTTTACAAATATTGTATAATATGTGAATAATAAACTTTGTAAAAAAAATTCTTAATACATTTTTAATAACATGACGTTATGTTATATTCCAATAGGTAAAATAGGTTATTTTCAAATGGTTATAAATTAGGTTAGTTTCCGATAGGTTATAAATTAGGTTAGTTTAAGGTGTGTTATAAAAAGGTTAGTTTCATTAAAATAGGTTAGTTTCAGATAGGTTAAATCAGGTTAGTTTACTCGCTAAATAAGGTTAGTTTTAGATAAGTTGAATTAGGTTAGTTTCAGATAATTAAAAAAAATAATGTTCGTTTTTAGAATAATTAGTTTAATATTTTATTTTTAAAAATGTTTTTTTTTTTTTACTTTTAAATATTTTTTGAAATTATAATTTAAATTTATATATTTAAATTGGTAAAATTCAAAGTATTTCACCGAAATTGTATTTTTAACTCGTGTAAAACGCCTCGAAGGTACGGCGCCGGCAACGTACAGCGCCGCCTACCAAAGTTGTTGTTAACTGGGAACGCTCCTTTTATTTATTTAATTAACAAAGTGCAACATACCTAATATTATAATTCTTCTAGCTTATTTTACATATTTATAAAAAAAACAATAATAATATTGGTCAATGTTCAAATCTATTTAAAGCATTTATATTATATTACAATCCGAAATTCTTTAAATCAAGAAACGTTCCATTCGTTATGAGACAGGCCATTGAGAAAGAAGCGCCGGCCGTGTTATTTCTGAAAATAATGCCAAAAAGTAGTTTGAATCTTTTGAGACCAACTTTTGAAAGCAAAGCCAAATTAGGAAAGAAAACATTTCCGGAATTCGAGGCAAACGAAGATGTTTCAATTAGACATCATTTTGGTCCAAATAGATGGATCGAAGGAGAAATCACGGAAAAGATGGGAAAATGCTTTTACAGGATTATGCTAAGAGAGTATGGAGACGACATGCTGGGCGAATAAGAAAAAACTGGAGATTGCCTTGTCCTGATCCAGAGGTGTTCCTGCCGACGCCCCTAAATGTCTAAAGAAATAATGAAGACATTCCCTTAGACAAGACTGCTACGTCCTCCAGTAGAGAAGACGCCCCGCTGTTCCAGCCCACTCATGGGACTTCAGCAGCAGCAGAGCAGGGGACTCCGAGACCGAGTCTGCGATATCCTATAAGGGCGAGGAGGTCGCCTGACAGATTCCATTTCTAAGGAGGGAGAGAAAATATCTTTATTTACGGGGCTGCTAACCAAAATGAATGATTTTTGAGCCCCGATGGACGCATAAAGCGGATTATATTCAAAGCACAGTTGGAAAGGCCTGGGGATGGGTGGCCAGGGGATCATCGCCAGGAGAGCCAGGATGTAGAGGAGGATCAGGGGGGGGGGGGGGGGGGGCAGGGTGGTGATCCGCGTAGTTCAGGGGGTGGCAGAGACGGGTTCAATGGTGTTGAGCCCAGGGGTGGTGGAGAGCAGACATACCGCAATGATTAAAGTGTATGATTTTTAAGCCCAAAAGGTGTAGCAGGCAGACAAGCCGTAATGCACTATATCAAAGTACCAAGGTGCTGCACGCAACCAAGGCTGTTCAAAAAGGTTAGATTCCCCAGGCCAGGAAAAATAAAAGAAAGACAGCTGTTGTTTAAATAAGAATATTAGATAAAGCGAGAATGATTCAGCAACTGATGGGAAAAGATAGATTTTCTTTTTGTAAAAATGAATATATAAAAGTTTTAGATAAGGAGGGAAGGAACTGTCGTATATTTATATTCTAATAATTTTAAATCCACAGATTATTATTCTGTGTTAAATAGTGTATATCATAATATATAACTTATCATCATCATTCTGTTGTTGACTAGTAATTTTTCATCTACTCCTGTGTAATATAATAAAAGCCATTTAAATAAATAAGGCCTAAAATATATTTCTACTTTTTAATCAACCTAAATACACCACATTACTGGTCTACATGGTCAAGGGATGAAGTGGCGAGGGTTCCCACTAATGGTGAAGTGACTATATTTTCGGCTAGGGCGGAGGTTTATATACTTTGCTGAGAGGAAGTACTGGGTTTCAGCGGATGCAATAAGGGCGTGGATCGGAAGAGATGTCATTGTACACTCTTAACTACTACCTGGAATCTTTAGGCCTCGTTCTCAAACGTTGTTGGATTATATATCTCAATATTTGCTTATTTAGCTCACAACTCTTATTCTATTACATAGTTTCATTTTATTATTCTCAGTTTGTACAAAGTTTGTGCATATGGTGATTCAGAGACATATGTCAATCATGTGTATAATTATTTACAGGGCTGTTCATTATACAACAAGACAATCTTGTTATATTATACACCAATATGGGGTTGTTAGTTTAAATTACCAAATATATATATTTATATAATTTATGTATAATCTAAAGATTAAGACAAAGCCTAGGCAAGGCTTTATTAATTATATATTAAAGGATATAAGAGTATTTAGAACATTTTTATCAAATAATATAATGCTAATTTTACTTTTAAAATATCTCTAATACCTTGTTGTTTGAAAGTGAAAAATGAAATTTGAGAATCAGAATTGTCTTAAAATATCGTTATTTCCATCAAAGTAATAAAGTTCCATATATTCTGAATCAATTGAAGATGAATCAAAAGTATTTGACTTCGGAAAATCAGACGCGATCTAGCGCGATCAGTAAAATCGCCTTTTAAAAAAACGCAAAATTGAAAACACAAAATCGGCAGTAAAACGGGCGGCCAGAGGGAATATCCGCGAACCCTGAATGAGTCATATACCTAACAAGGCTTCCGTTATAAAAATAGAACTGTTGCAGACGTTTTAACGAATTTATAAGTCGATTTGTTTGTAGCCCGTGAGACCGGGACATTTTTTTTTTTTAATTCCATTTCCAGTCTCCACATATTCTTCTGAACTATAGATTTATTTGTTTTTGACCTGTTATATTTAAATAATTTCTGGCTTTGAAATTATTTGTATTTTTTTAACCTAGGTCAGTGGTCGGCAAACTGCGACTCGCGAGCCACATGCGGCTCTTTGGATGTGAAGCTGAGGCTCTTTAGTTCCATATGCAAATATTATTTATTTCATTAAAAATAATATTAAAAAATTGTTGTGAATCGATTAACGAGGACTAGGCACCGATTATATCTCTCAGCCACTTGTACTCGCATTTCACCGCACCCCTCCCCCCTGACACGCTTCGTCACTCCGTCGGAAGCTCTCGAATGACGCCGTCGTTGGAGGTTTCTATGTAGGTTTTAATTCGCTTTCGACGCAAGACAATTTGGCGTCCTTACAAATGCTTTGGCTGTGACGTATAGTTTGTTGTTTCAAGTAAAAGAGTGAGAGGCGAATTATCTTCTCAAAGTTATGTATGTACATATATGTTAAACTAGACGAATGACCCGGCTTCGCCCGAGAATTCCCCCGAGTGCAATTTCCTTCATACTGAAAGTACATCAATAATATGTAGTAGAAGTGCCATAGAATAGCAATACAGAAGTAACACATAAACCACAGGCAAAAAGTGTGTGTGATGGCAAAAATTGTATGATATTAGTGTTTGGGTATTTTTGATTTAATTGTTTTTTTTTTGCAATCCATTTAGTTGTTTCAAAATCAATATAGTTTAAATAAATGGCAGTTTTCCACCCAACCCCCGAGGTACCCGCCCCAGCGCATTGACCCTTGAAATTGCCTGAGTTGAGTGAGTGACTGCAATGCCCATCTTCTCAGTAAGATTAAGAAAAAATAGGTTTATAAAAATTAATCCAAAATACTGGCATGTAAATATTTTTCTGTAAAAAATAAAATAGCACATGTAAATTAGGCAAACATATGTGCTTGCTAATGACTGCGACTACATTTTAAACTATCTAAAAAAAGAGAGATTGAAAAAACCAAAGGCCAGAACAAAAATTAATAAAAAATACGAAAGCCATTATTTACATACAGTAACGCTAATTTTGAGAAGTTTTTTTATTTTTAAATTGCATTGTGTGTACTTACCGTAACTTAGTGATATAAATTTCTCTCTCAATGCGTTTGTAAAAAAAAAAAATAACACTTGTGTAAAAAGATTTAAAAAAAAAGTATGCAAGCAACTTAAAAAAAAAAAAAAAAATGCAGAACGCTCATTGGTCGCTTTATTGGCCTGGTGTTTTTACTTTGCCTCCTTTTTACTCCGCGTAAAAAAAATTATTCAAATGAAAAAAATAAATTGCCATAAACACTAATCAAAATGTAGTCGAAAATTTTCTTCAGGTTTATAAAAAGCGACATGAAAAATTTGGTACTAATTGGTTCAGTAGTTTTTGAGTTTATCGCGAAACAGACAACAGACATTGACTTTTATATATAAGAATATTTTATTAAGTTAGATTGTATTTTTTGCATATTGACTATTGTTTGTTTAATTTTAAGAATTATATATATATTATATTGACTAACTTTTATTTATTATATAAAAAATACAAAGGCCAGAACAAAAATTAATAAAAAATATGAAAGCCATTGTTTACATACACTAACGCTAATTTTTTAAATTGCATTGTGTGCACTTACCGTAACGTAGTAATATAAATTTCTCTCTCAATACTTTTGTAAAAAAAAGTGACACTCGTATATAAAAATATATTTTAAAAAAGTACGCAAGCAACTTGAAAAGAAAGGCAGAACGCTCATTGGTCGCTTAATTGGCCTCGTGTTGTTACTTCGCCTCGTATTTACTCGGCGTAAAAAAAAAGTTCTTCAAATGAAAAAAAGAAATAGCCAAAAATACTAATCAAAATGTAGCCGAAAATTTTCCTCAGGTTTATAAAAATCGACATGCAAAATTTGATACCAATTGGTTCAGTTATCGCGAAACAGACAGGCATTGACTTTTATATATATAGAGATATCCATTATAGAAAGCAAGCAGCTCGAAAGGACGACCCCATCGAGCAACACGTGGAGGCGGCTGGCGTGGTGTGCGCCTGCGCGGGTTCGAGAAGATAACTGTGGCTTGTGGAGAAAGAAAATGGTGGCTGCCAATGTTTACGTTTTTCCCCCAATTTTTTCTTTTGTTCTTTGTCTTTTATTCCAGTCATTTACTCTGATAATGGTACTAACTTTGTGGGTGCTAACAATGCCTACAACGCTTTAAACTGGAAGAAGATATTGTTAGACCAAATATTCACAAGATAAGTTGGAAGTTCATACCTCCTACTGCGGCATGGTGGGGAGGTTGGTGGGAGCGTCTTATTCTCTCCATCAAGGATCTGGTTCGAATTTTGGGCCATTCTTTAGGGTACTATTTATTCAATTTTGTAATTAATCATATACGACGTGTGATCAATAATTTCCAGGAATGAGACTGGATCACGTAAAATATTCAAAATAATGAAATAATTTTATAAGGACCTTATAGATTATCAACACGTAGGAAAAAAAATGATCACACAGACGAACGAGCTCACGTTTTTTCGAATTTATAAGCTCGAGTATATCGGAACATTTTCTAACTTCAGTATGAACTGTATTGAAAAACAGCGAGTCTTTACAGAGTTTTGCTTTAAATTAGAGAAAACAGCTTCCGAATCATTTCAAATGTTGAAGCAGGCTTTTAAAGAAGATGCCCTATCACAATCGAGGACATTTGAATGGTTTGCACGATTTAAAGCTGGTCGAACAAGCGTCAAGGATGATCTACACACTGGCAGACCTTTATCGATAAGAAACCCCGAAAATGCACTCAAAATCAAGTCATCGATCAGAGAAAACCCAAGAATAACTATCAGAGAGCTATCAGAAGACTTGGATATCTCTTTTGGAACATGCCAAACCATCATAAAGAATGATCTGCATCTTAAACGATCCCTAGCTAAATTTGTCCCTCATCTCTTAACGAATGAGCAGAAAGAGCATCGCAAAGAAACGTGCAAAAACATGGTCGAAATGTTTAATTCTGATCCCCATTGGCTCAAAATTGTTATCACTGGAGATGAAACATGGGTGTACGGATATGATCCCGAGACTAAGAGGCAATCAAGCCAGTGGCTAGAGCCTGAAGAACCATGATTCAAGAAAGCAAGGATGATCAAATCGAAGCTTAAGTATCTTCTTATCCCTTTCTTTGATGTAAAGAGATTGGTACACTATGAATTCGTGCCCGAGGGTCAGACCATTAATCAACATTACTATCTTGATGTATTGCGACGTTTAAGGGAGGCTGTGCGTCAGAAACGACCCGAAAAATGGCATCAGAAAAATTGGCTCTTGCATCATGATAACGCACGGCCACATACGGCCGTCACTGTGCAGCTCTATTTGGCTAAACACGGAATTGCTTTACTACCTCAGCCACCCTATTCTCCTGACCTTGCTCCGAACGACTTTTTCCTTTACCCTAAAATTAAAAAAGTCTTAAAAGGACGTCGATTTGTCTCAATACCTGAAATAAAGGAGAATACGAAGAATATTTTGAAAAATCCCGAAAGATGAGAATTTTCAGAGGTGTTGTGATATCTGAAAAAAAAAAAAAATGGAAAAAGTGTATAGATAGTGACAGTGATTATTTTGAGAAATTTTAAATAAAACTTTATTATACTTTTGTATTTCTTTGAATATTTAGCATTCCTGGAAATTATTGATCACACTATGTATAATCTTATATGAATATTGTAATAAATCAGTTTCAATCTCAATCTCAGGGTACTATGATGAGATGTCCACTATCCTATGTGATGTAGAAGCTACAATCAACAGTCGTCCGTTGACATACATTCATGAGGACTTGGATAGCTTGATTCCTTCATCACCCTCCATGTTTCTACATGAATCAAAAGACATGAGAGTTTCAGATCTTGATAAGTTGGATTCAAAGAAATTCCAAGCTAGATATCGGCATTGCCAAAGGCTGCGAGAAGCTCTCAGAAGTCGCTTTCGGAGTGAATATCTGGGTCAGCTTGTCCAGAAGGCCAATGAGAGGACTCCGAAACTGATGTGGTTATAGGGAAGGTGGAAGACAAGAAGAGACTCCACTGGCCTATGGCAAGAATAGTGGAACTGTTTCCAGGAAGAGATGGACATTCTCGGGTTGCTTAAGTTCGTACAAAACTGGGAACCCTTATACGCCCTGTGCAGAAGCTCTACCCCCTGGAAGTTTCAAGTAAGGATCCAATTCTTCGATCCGAAGGAGATACTACAATTAAGGAAGAGCATAGTAAGGCTAAGCGAACTCGATGTGGACGCGTGATCAAGCAACCACAGATACTTAATTTATAAAACTTAACTCATTTTATGTACCACATATATATCACTTATCTTAATTGTATGATTTTCTTCCCAAAATCATAGATGGAAGTATGTTAAATATCCATTAGAGAAAGCAAGCAGCTCGAAAGGACGATCCCATCGAGCAACACGTAGAGGCGGCTGGCGTTGTGTGCTCCTGCGTGGGATCGGGAAGATAACTGTGGCTTGCGGAAAAAGAAAATGGCGGCTGCCAATGTTTACGTTTCCCCCCTATTTTTCTTTTGTTCTTTGTCTTTGGTTTATATATATGCATTTAAATAATAAAAATTCTCTATCATATATTTTAAATTCAATTAAAATGAAAAGCAGTAAAGAAACGCATTTTATATTTTCTATTTGTTATTTTTGTTATTAATTAACAATATTGTCGCGTGTAAGGCCTCCAAATGACTACAACCTCCACCAATAGATGGCGCTTTCGCCTGTTTCGCTTCTCTAACTGATGTGGGAATCGCTGACTGCTGTGGTCTAGTTTCTTTTGAAATTGTTTTCAAATACACTTTTATGTTTGCCCCAGGATGTAACATAATGAAAATACTCATTGTTTATTATCCCATTTAAATGTAATGTTTAGTAGTGGATGACAATAAAAAGGTAGTGTTTGAAGTCTTGGTGCCGCCTGCTGTCGTTACTATCGCCATCATCGTTGCTGCTGGACGTCTTCGGGTGGCCTGCAGGGAAGAGCTACAAAGAAGAGCAACGGGAGCCCGGGCAGGTGATCCACGGCGGAAGAAGCGCATCGTCGCAGAAGAACCGGTAGGGTCAAAGGCGACAATATATATAATATTAATATAAAAACCGAAGGTAGATAACATAATAAGTATTATACAGGGTGATCCAAAAGTCCCGCACTATTTTAAAAATTAATAACTCCGCGAATATTTGCGCTAAAGAAATGCGGTAAACACCATTGTGTTCAGGATGCAATGGGATTTTTTTATGGCAAAACTGAAAAATTCGAAATTGATTTTAGTTACAATATTATTCGCTAGATGGCGCTCTACCAGAATCAGAGATTAAGCGGCCAAATTGTTTGATAAATTGAAATATATAAATGGTCGACACGTTTTTTTTTCCTTTTTTAATACCAGGAAAGAACCCTAATAATATCAAATGATAAATTAATAAAACACCATTTCGCCAAAATTCTAATAATTGGATGACAATTTTTAAATGCAATTCGAGATAGGTAAAATCTGTCCACAGAACATTCGACAGCCAGTTTTCATCAATATCAATTTACCGGAAAACCCATGCAGCGAATTCTTGACGCATCTCAAAATCGCCAACTTTCAGCTTTTGAAATCTTTGAATTTTGTATGGGTACACACAATAAAGACATTATGTGAAGCGTCTTCGGATATCACAATCATACTCGGCGATTTTAACGCCAAAAGTTCAATTTGGGGATCACCTGTCCAGGTAAACAAAGGTGAGCAGGTTGAGGACATGCTAACCGACCTCGACCTTACACCGTTAAATAAGGGAGAGAACACCTATCTATCCAAGTCCACAGGCACAGAATACGCAATAGACATCACAGTGATAAATTACAACATCGCACCCACAAAACAATGGAAAATCCTGAGAGGTGCAATCGGTGACCACAGACCAATTTTAACAACCCTAAACTTCAAAATTGAGAATGCTCAACAGAATAAAAGAACATGGAACAAGCCGACTTGAAAAAAATTCACAGAAAAGCTTGAAGAACTGTCCATCGAAGAATTGAATTACAGAGCGCTTGACAAAAACTTGGAAAAATTCTCTTCGAACATATCCAAAGCTGCCTAAGCATCGATACCTAGAAAGAGACGTAAAGACCTGTGGATACCTTACTGGAAAGACCACAACATCGAGGCAATGATTTCAGAGAGAGACAATATCAATAAACTTCTTAAAACAAATAAAACAGAAGAAAACAGAAAGGAACTCATTGAAATTAGTCAAAAAATAGAACAAGAAATTTGGATATGCAAACAAGAAAAATGGCAGAATTCTGCGAAAAAATGGATCCAAGAAAGGACAGCCAACACTGGAATATGATTAGAGTGTTAGAAAATAATCAAAACCAACACCAATCCTCCAATACTCTAACCGATATGAATAGAACAGCGAGAACGAGTACAAACAGATGGCTGACATAATTGCTGAATATCTTTCAAGCGCTTCCATACTCAACTATACGAATGAAGACAGGACTCTAAAAGATAATATAAACAGGTTAGTTAAACAAGCAAGAAACTACCATCCACAAGATATTTTCTCGAGAGACTTCACACTGAATGAGCTAAACTCATCAATAGAAAAATCCAAGAGGTCACCAGGAGATAATCTAATCATTGGTCAAATGATTGAAAACTTTGGAGAAAAAGCTAAAAATCTACTCCTACGAATACTGAACATTTCATGGCAAACTGGTAAACTACCAAAGAATTGGAAGATATCAATTATAGTGCCAATACTGAAACCAAACAAAGATGCTAAGGAATCCAAGAACTATCGGCCAATTGCTCTCACCAGCATACTTTGTAAAATAAAACGAATTATCCACTCTAGGCTCATAGTCTGGCTCACTAACAATAATGAATAAACTTCTACCAAACTGCCTATAGATCCAGACACTGTACACCTGATCAACTGTTCTACTTCTGTAAATCAATAATAGATTCTTTCAGGAAAAACCGCCAAAGAAGACAACGGCCGTATTCCTGGATATGACCTCAGCTTTTGATCGAGTGTGGAGGGAGAAATTACTTGACAGGCTGCACAACATCGGAGTAAGAGGAAAAACCTTAATCTGGATTGCAGACTTCTTAAGGGGAAGAAGGGTAAAGGTTCGGGTCAACGGAGAATTTTCCAAGGACCAAAGAACATGGGCTGGGGTAACTCAGGGATCTGTTCTCAGTTCTCTACTCTATCTGCTCTATATTAACGACTTCCATCCTTACCTCACTGAAGACACAAAGGTTGCCTGTTATGCAGATGATATAGCCATATGGCACACAAGTAGCAGTATAGAAAAATCAGAAAAAATACTGAACACATCAATGAGAGGACTGGAGAAGTGGGCAATGGAACTCCAAATGATCATAAACCTAATAAAACCAAACCTATGCGTCTTCTCCATTGACAGGGGGAAAAGGCATACATATAACCACAAAATAAGCATAAACAACCAAATAATTGATAAAATTAGAAATCCAAAATACCAGGTGTGATACTGCAGTCCTGGATCTTTCCAGTTGGTCTCGAGGACCACGCCATCACCATCTCCTCAGCGGCGAAGTACGCGATCTACGTATTCATCGTAGATAGCAAAATGCGTGGTGTCGCTGGAGACCCACTGGCGATTCTCCACCAAACTCTGCAGCGCTGGCAGAGGCGCCATATTCATTGTACATAGTGTATATAATGCATATTATCTTTTTTTAAAATACAATAGTTCAGACTGTGTACTTTGCATGTATTGATAAAATGTCAATAAAATTATTTTAATTGTCATTTATGAGGAATTGCGATTTTCAGAACACATAATTAGCACCTCAAATAGAGCTACCAGAAACCTAAACATTCTGAGAAGGCTATGTGGAACAAATTGGGGAGCAAAACCCAAAATTCTCAGAACAACATATACCACCTTAATAAAGCCGATAATGGAATATGCAACACTCGTCTGGGCTCCCTCAAGCTCATCACTAAAATGAAGACTAGACAGTGTTCAAGCAAAAGCGGCCAAAATAATCACTGGTGTTGTTTCATCCACCAACAATGAGAAAATTCAGAGAGAATGTGGTCTAGACCTACTCGAAAGCAGAAGACAATTAGAAACAATAAAATTCACCAATAGCTTAAAAAGTAAAGAAACCTAACTCATATCCCATAAAACCTATTTAAACTGGACACAAAAAGAAAGACTCAAAAGATCTTCAACACTTGAGTACGACAACAATATTAGAAAGGGCATAAATATGAAACACAATGACTTTCAAATTCAAGAAGAACCAATATTTCCTACCCCAGTGCCATCAAATGTAATCATCAATCTTAACTTGAATGAACCCTGCACAAAAAAAAAGATAACAAAAACATACTTAAAAAGAAAGGACTTGACACAATTGGTTTAAACGATCAGAGAAATTATTTGTTGTTGTTGTTTCTTATCCCCTTGTGTAAAATGTACACGAATCCCATGAGTTCATGCTCCTCGAGCTGTTTTAAGATAAGCAGCGACCTCTCCCAAAGGTCCTGTTCAGTGCATCTAATGCAAGCACAATGTCTTCTGGAGCTGCAGGTGCCAAGCTACATTTTGGGCAAGTGGGGTAGGTTTTGTTTTTATTTTCTATCCTCAATGGCTTGAGATGGCCTATTCTAAATCTTGTAAGTGTCGTTTGATGCTGTCTATTTCTGATGTTCAGAGCTCCTCCTGGGTCCACTCCACTGTACCAACTGTGCTGGGCCCGGGGCCCTGGTTCTGAGCATGGAGAGTGGGTAGGACTATGTGCCTGGCATCTGCAGCCCTCGGCACCCGACTCGCGGGTAGTAGCGGTCTGTACCTGGCTGCCTGAAAGAGGGTGGTAGGGGCTAACTGATCACGACAGGCCATTGTGGAACTCAGTGGAAGAGTTAGCGATGCTAAAAGGGGTCTGTGATAGGAGTGACGTCCAGTTGCAGATTACGCAAAGTAGGGAGGCTTGACGGCTACCTACATATGCTGATCAGCACCTTCCCGTGGTGCGTCCTGAGCACGTTTCTAACAAGAACGCGGCCAACGCTGACAGCTCGTCTGACAAGTCTGGAAAGACGGATATGCCCAGTTCAGCCTTGCGTGACATGATGGCGTTCTGGTGTCATTATAATACAGGTCACACCCCACCCCCCAATAATGCCAATACAAAATATAAAGATTGACATTACCAATGAGGCTCAGGTAGCGCCTGAGAACGGGTGGGAGGCAGATCCCTCTTGCCGTGGAGTGAACGACCTAGTCAGAGCTGATGGGCTAGCTCGACATATTGGGTCTAGTAACTTCTCATGCATACCTCTTGAAAAACCCCTGAAGATAAGGATAAGCCCGAGGACGCTCAAATTCCCTCGGGCTCCGAGCGTATGCCCAATAATACCTCGTTGAATATTTCTAATAATTTCCCTGTCGTGCCCAATAATGGCCCAGGGAAGTTCCCTATGGAAGCAGGCACCCTCCGCACAGCGAGATTCGACACGACTCGAGAGGATAGGCAAGGTGCTCACTTGAGTCCGCGAAAAGCGACGCGGCCGCCTGAGGATTTGAGCTCAGGTGCCTTCCGAACAGTTAGCTCTGGATACCCAGAGCGAGAGGATAGGAAGGATCGTCCATCCCTCCCTGATATCCGCCTCAACAGGATCATCAACATGGAGATCCCTGTGGATCCTTTCCTGTTGATTGACCCTTCGTCTGAGGCGAGAATAGACTCAATAGTCGAGGAGTCGGGGGCTGAGATGGATGCCACCAAGGCAGGGTACCTCAATGACCCGAATGAAATGAATGAGTTTCTAAATCAGGCATTGACACCCCAGAAGAAGTGCTCGGAGCTTAAGGAGCTTGCCGAGGCGTTCCAGGACTCCCTAGACACCATACGTCGAGGGAGGAAGATTGGAAATGTTCACCCGAAAATCCTCGAGCAATGCTTCGATTAGCTCCTCAAGAAA
This sequence comes from Cordylochernes scorpioides, assembly GCA_030710605.1. Classification (NCBI taxonomy): domain Eukaryota; kingdom Metazoa; phylum Arthropoda; class Arachnida; order Pseudoscorpiones; family Chernetidae; genus Cordylochernes; species Cordylochernes scorpioides. The sequence continues at coordinate 60,675,775 of CP092873.1, read as the reverse complement.
CATAGGTCGGCTCTTGAAGAGCTCGAGCTCCTCCGGGAGAAGAAGCGGAACCTGAAGGAAAAGATCCTCAGTCCGAATACCCTGCAGTATGGCATAGAGAGGGGAGTGGCAGCGGCTCTTTTAGAGTCGCTGAAACTAGCTGAGGTCGAGGTATGTCCTCCCAATGACGCTTCCCCAGTCCTTCCTAGACGAGAGACGCCCCGAAACGAGAAGATGGAGGAGCCCGCAAGGGCAAGGGCCGGGAGTTACTGCCCCGAAGTAGAGGGAGACCCGGTCCGAATACCAACTAGAGACGAGAAAGCTGTTCCGCCATCTCCCCCAAAACAACGTGTTCACACTAGGAACAGCGAGATGGCGTAATAGAGAAGAAAGAAGAAGAAAAGTGTTAGGAAGCCTTCATCAGAAGAGGAAGAGAGTAGGACTGAGGTGACAGCCAGATCAAAAGAGGACCCACTGAGAGCGACGCCTACAGAGGAGGTGAAAGAACCTCCCCCGAAGAAGATCAGGGCTAAAAAGGTTAAGGAGTTCCCAAAGTCGGCCAAGACTACAAAGCCAGAACCCCCAAAGGTCAAGGGCCCCCCTAGATGGCAGGAGGACCTGACCCTGGTAGTTGAGTGAAGTGAGGATGCGGGGTCCGGGTTAATGCTCGCGGTGCTGAAAAGCATCGCTGGTAGCATTCCTGAGCACCGCTATGGCCTCAAAATAATTCGGGGTGGGGGAACTGTGGCTCTCATATTGAAGAACCCCGAGGACAAGAAACTGGCCGTGGAGGCTATAGTGAGGGAGCCTACACTGAGGCTAGGAGGCCTCAAGAGGGCCAAGAGGGAGCTGATTCTCTTGGGTGTCAACTCTGACATCAAAGAGGAGACGCTAAGAGAAATGGTGGTGCTCCAAAATTCGGGGTGTGGAGACTTCTTGGAAGGATACATGAGATTGTATCCAAAGAGTACAAGGAGGCCCTACGCAATGAATTGGGTCATTTCGGGCCTAAAGGAGGCCACCATGAAATCCCTCCTTGTCAAGAAGAGGTTGAAGATAGGTGCCAGGATGGTACCTATCAGGGTGAATGAGGCAGTGTCAACTTGCTTCAGGTGCCTCAGGCCCGGTCATATCGCAAGGACCTGCGAACATCCTAAGAGATGTGGGAGGTGCGAGGGCGTGCACTCCCAAGAATAGGGATGCGATATGAAGCCGGGTTGTTGGCTCTGTTTAGAGAACAACAAGAGGTACGGCAAGAAATATGACTCTAATCATCGCCCCCGGAGTACGCAGTGCTCGGTGAAGGCCTGGTACGTGAACGGGAGACGATGGTAGAGGGGCCAAACAAGGAGGTGTGGAGGTTCGTGCAGCTAAATTGCGCTCGTTCGAAGAGGAGTTACGAGGAGCTAGACCGGATCATTAAAAGTAATCGCCCTCATGTCATCCTGGTGCAGGAGATGTACCTGGAGGATGACGGAAGGATGGGTCTAGATACTACTTACAGTTTTTTCTCTAGCGAGTGCAACAAGGCCGCCTTACTGGTCCGGGGAGATCTTCCTTGTTTGGGTTGTGGGTCCTGGGAGGAGGCGGTGACTGTACAGATCGAGGCGGCGGATCTAAAACTGGTCTGCCTCTCCACGTACATACCACCTCAGGACAACGACCTCGGTAAGCTGGACTTCCTAAATGATTTCTTGGTTGGGAAGGAAGGGCACGAGATCGTGATTGGCAGGAATTTTAACGCGCGCACCTAGCTGTTTGGGGACAGGGAGGAAAATTCTAAAGGAAAGGCGCTGGTTGATCTTGTTATTGGGCAGAGTCTGGAGATTTTGAACGTCTATGGTGAATCGACGTTTGCCACGGCAAACGGTGAAAGCATCATAGACTTCTCCCTGTCAAGAACGAGCAAGATGCGGCGTTTGAGGTGGGAAACGGACCCCACGGACGTAAGCGACCACAAACTCATCAGGTATGAGGCCAGCTGTGAAGTGGAACCGCAATCAGTGGAGAGAGTTCCTCGGTACAGCATCAGGGGGCCTAACCTTGAAAGATTCAGACGCCGGTTTGCTTGCACACTTGGGGATAGATTGGCTGGAGCAGTTGACAGAATTTCTATCAATAGCATGGTCAATGAGCTCCACCAGGATATAACCAACACGAGAAAAACCTTGGGGCCTGGATCTGGAAAGGTTACCGCATTTAAAAGGCTTAAACAGCCTTGGTGGACCGTGGAGCTGGAGATCGAGAGGAAGAGAGTCAGGGCCATGAGGAAGCTATTCCAGAATAGTACGGGCGAAGAGAATTAGGAGAAGAATAGCTTTCCAGAAGGTCCTAGCAGGGTACAAGAGACACACCAAAAGGACGAAGAGGAAACACTGGAGGGAGCAGTGCGAAACCGTACTGGAGATTAATCCATACGGTCTCCCTTAAAGGGCTGTCTCTGGGAAGGTAAAGTGCTCCGCTAACTTGAGGCTACTTGAAAGGGAAAATGGGTTCAAGACCCGGGACCTGAAGGAGACCCTGGACCTCATCTTGGATCGGCACTTCAGAAATGAGGAACCAGAGGACGAAATCTCTCTGACCACTAGTGGTTAGGTGGATTCGCCCTTTTCTGAGAATGAGGTGAAACTAACGGCTTTCAAGTTCGGGAAAAGGAAATCTCCTGGTCCCGAAGGGATCGATAATACGGTCGTGAAAGCCCTGGTAAGGATTCACCCATCGCTTCTTGCCAGGTTATTCAATAGGTGCCTGGACACTGGTACTTTTCCTGAGGCATGGAAGGTTGCCCGAGTAGTGCTTCTGGAAAAGTCTGGTAGAAAGGGTAATTCTCCTAATGATTATCGTCCGCTTTCTTTACTAGTGTGTCTAGGTAAGGTCCTGGATAGCCTACTAGCTCAGCGACTCCAGCCCTGGCTAGAGAGTAATGAGCTCTTTCCCTCTTCCCAACATAATTCTAGGGAAGGCAAATCCACAACCACAGCTCTGAACGAGGTGTTAGAGCGGGTTGAGGTGGACTTAAATAAGGGTGCTTGGGTTCTTCTCGTGGCCCTGGATATTGATGGCGCGTTCAAGTCCATGAGCTGGAACAAACTGATGAGAAATTTGATGGACATGGGTTGTCCAGATAATTTGTGCAGCTTGGTTCGTGACTTCCTGAGGGATAGACGGATTAGCCTCAGTTTTGGTGGCCGGAAGTTGGAAGGAAACTGTGCTAGGGGTTGCCCCCAGGGCTCTTGCTGCGGATCTATTCTGTGGAATATCCTGGTAAACACCGTTTTCCAGGAGGAGCTACCTGAGGGAGCCAGACTGCTTCTCTATGCCGACGACCAGTTCCTCATCATTGAGGCTGCTTCGAGAGCGAAGGCTGAGAAGTGTGTTAAAACTTCTCTCCAAATCCTCTCGACCTGGGCCCATGACTCTGGCCTTAAGTTCAATGTCTCCAAAACTAAAGTCCTCAGCTTTAAGTCTAGGAACTTAAGAACTAAAAGGAAAAGGATCAAATGGGAACACAAGCCGGCTATCCAGATCGAAGGACGGAGGGTAGCGTTGGTCAATAGGATGACCATCCTGGGGGTAGTCATTGATAACAAGATGGGTTGGCAATACCAGGCGGAGAAGATGGTGGCGAGACGCTGGGAGGCGTTGTATAGGCCTGTCCTGGTTGGCTCTCAAAGGGGGGGGGGAGGAGGGTACTATTTTTAGGAACCTCTACCTCTCCTATGTCGAGTCGATCCTGCTATATGCTTCCGGGGCTTGGTGGCGCCGAAACAGGGATCAGAAGGTGGCAACAACTCTAGAGAGAGTGCAGAGGACAGCGGCACTCAGAATCACAGGGGGATATCGCACTACCAGCAGTGAGGCCTTATTGGTCCTCGCTGGGCTTATTCCCCTGGGATTGAAACTAGAGGAGGAGACCATCAGACAGAAGATCTGGGAGAACAGGGGAGATGCCCTGGGACTTGACGCGGGTGCCCTGGAATGGAAGAAAGACCCAAGGAAGCCTCCGCAGTGGTTGCCAAAGTAGAATTGGAGTCCTGGAGGGCCGACAGGGATTGACACGGACGTTTTCACTGATGGGTGTAAGTCTGGAACCAATACTAGAGCTGGGGTAGTGATTTTCACTAATGGAGAGCTGATCTTCCAAGAAAGCTTAACATTCAGAGTGGACGAATTGGTCTTTTCAGCCAAGCTGGTTGCGATCAGGGAAGCCCTCAGAGTGTGTGCCGAGAAGAACTTCAGCCCGGACCGCCTCTATTCAGATTGTATGTCGGCCCTCGTCGCCATCAATCTGGAGAAAGGACAACTCGCGCATCAAATATTCCAGGAGCTGGAGATGATGACGCGGGCTTCGGAGCTCCCTTGGTTTAGGGGACACGGCCTCATCGAAGGTAATGAGTTCACAGACAGGCTTGCTAAGGCAGGATGCTTTAGAGGTAGATCACTGAAAACCTCAGTGGCTAAGAAAGAAGTTTATAGGAGGATCAGGGGGCACGTCCAGGACTTATGGTTGAACAGATGGAAGAACAGTGTGAAGAAGAGAGAGTTTTTTTTTTTTTCAATTTGGTAACAACACCCAAGTACCTCTGTAAGGTAATGTCCCACAAACTCATTAGGATAGTTCGGGACATGGGCCCTTGCCCAGGAGTCTCTACAGATTTAAAATTAAGAGCAATCCTGATTGCGTCTGTGGAGAAAGGGTTGTGGATGCACGCTACTACGTCTTGGATTGCCCAAGAGTAGTGGGTGTGCAGGAAGAGAAAAGGAGGGCGAGGGGCGCGATCGAGAGTAAGCTGCTGAGAAATCACAGCAAGCTTATTGAGAAAGCCCACGACGTGGCAGCTGAGCTTTTCCTCAGCTGAGAGTGAACAGAGTCGACCGGTGGCCGCCTCCCCGCGGTCACCGCTGGACACAGTAGATAGTTTCCTATTTTGCTGTGACTAAAGGCCACCGGTATAGAAATACTTCCAGACACGTTGTCTGGAAAGTGGGTTTTACAGGTACAATGTCCAAGCACTAGCTTAGATACCGTTCCTTGGCTTATGAGTTGAACAGGATAGCAGCGAAGGGCATGCTTCGCATGCCGGTTTGTGGACCGAAAGGTCTGGGTGGCCATCTGCTTCTAGGGTGTACCAACTGTGCTTAGGTAGGATCATCCAGTTCTTGTTTATTTTTGTTTTGGCTACTGTTTCTATTTCTTTAAAAGTAAGTTTATTTTTCTGTAGCAAGGGTTCTTTTGTGCCTTTTTTCGCTAGCGCATCAGCAGCTTCATTGCCTTCAATGCTAACATGTAAGGGTATCCATTGAAGGTGAATTTTTGAGGTTTTTGAGAGTTTTTGGAGACAACCAATTATGTTCCTGCTTACTTTGTGTCTAAGTTCCCCTGTGTGACTCAAGTGTTGTATGTCACTCCTACTATCAGTAAGAATCCATATATCGTGATGTTTAGTGTTTCTGATGAATTTTAAGGCTTCATAGATGGCTATAAGTTCTGATCTGAAGACTGAGCAAAAAGCTGGGTTTCTTCTGTTTATTTTCTCAATGCCATTTGTGATTTTAATGAGAGAGTAACTGCCAGTGTGTCCCAACTCGTCTCTGCTACCATCGGTATAGATAGTTATTGCATTTTAAAAGGAATTTTATTAATTATTTCTAATGATAATTGTTTCAAGTATTCTTGATTTTGGTATTGTTTGTTGGTGGGTTCATTTAAAGTGGCATTAAAAATAACATTTTGTTAGTGGTTCGCATGGAGATATTTTTTCTGCTAAATAATTATTTTTGCACTTTATATTTTGAAAATACATTTCTTCTGGCCAGGTGGAGGAGGCCTTCTTTTTTGAGTCTTATATTGGATTCCCAATTAAGTATGTAATTGGAAGTTCTGTGTTTGTTTCCATAACTCTTGATTTTGCTTATATATTACAAATATGACAGCGGTAGTGCGATGGAACAATTCATTCACTGCGCCAATAAAGGTGCGTTCGGGAGTTTTACAAGGGGAGCCGATGTCACCTTATTTATTTATACTTTTTATAAATGATTTAATCGGTCTCTACAATAATTCAGATTTACCGGGAATATATCTCCCAAATTATGGATATGTTCATATTCTACTATACGCAGACGATATTGTCTTGATTGGAGAATCCAGAAATAACCTTCAAATAAAAATCAATATGCTAAGAAAATATTTTGAAACAAATTTATTAACCCTGAATGAAAATAAGTCAAAAATAGTAGTTTTCAGAAACGGCGGTCGATTAGCACAAAATGACAAATGGTTTTGGGGTGAGCGGCAACTGTCTGTTACTACGAAATATCTATACCTGGGATATCCGCTTACAAGTGCAAATTCACTAAACAAGGTAGCGTCACACTACAAGGGCAAAGCCCTGGCAGCAATTGGCGCTGTGTGGCAAGTTCTGACAAAATCCAAGATAAACTCTCTAAATGCGGCAATCAGATTACTTGATTCGACGGTCTTGCCTCACATGCTATACGTCGCACCCTGCTGGGCACTCAACCAAGTAAAGGTAGTTGACCAGGTTCAGAATATTTTCCTAAGACGCTACCTAAATTTACCAAAGTATACCCCGGGCTTTATGCTAAGAATGGAGTGTGGACGAGTATCACAGGAAGTTATCATAACTAAACAGGTCCTGAGATTTTGGGTGAGGATTATGAAAATGGAGGAGAGTAGGTTACCCCGGGCATGTTTGTCACACCTCTGGACATTACACAGCAATCAAAGGGCTGGTTTAACCTTTGTCGAAAACCTGTCAACCATTTTAGACTCAAACGGTTTTTCGTTCCTGAAGGGTTGTCCGGATTACACTGCAATACTGACTGAAATCCCTGCTATAATTCGAATAGCAACCGAACAAAGCATCCAAAGCGACATGGCGAAAATCTTAAATACTTCACATTACAGTCACTTCAAATACCTAAAAAATTCAATAACAGCAGAACGATATTTATTCACAACTATTCCTCTAGAAATTAAAAGATTTTTTGCACAACCGAGACTCCTATGGACGATCTTCCCAGAAAATCGTTCAAAGCGCTGGAAGATTGATTTGACTCTAACTTGCGATCTGTGTAAAAACAGAATCCAAGACGAAATTATGCATATAATATTTGGATGCTCTTGCTTAGAGAAACAGAGGAAAGAAATTTTGGGTGACTTACCCTGGTCTCAACCTGACTGCCAACAAATTTGCAGCTGGATGAACACACTGATGGTTGATCAGGGTCTCTCCCTCGGTTTATATAAATTATACAAGGCCGCAGTCAATGTCCGTTGGAGAATAATGGATTCGCCGAATGTCGTGGTTTGCTTGGAGGAAGAAGGCGAAGATTGAACGCGGTTGATTCCATACTAGCCCTCTCAATGATATATTAACCTTGACATATCATAAACATTGGTACTTTAATTTAAATATTTAATCATGTATGGTTCCTTTTGCTCTGTATGTTTATTTTTTGTATATATGGTTATATTTCTTTTTGTTTGTTTTTTTCTTTCTTCTCTCTTTTCTTTTTCCTTATTACCTCTTGTATTCTAGTTTTTACTTTTAAAACATCTTCCTTTGCTAAACCCTGTAGAGGAGAATCATGTATAGGGCTGGATGCCCCAATAAAAAGGCTTGTGTGTGTGTGTGCTTATATATTTTGTCAGATTGTAGCTTCTTCTATCCTTTAAGGGCATAATGTCTGCCTCGTAAAGTACAATATCATTAGGGCAGGTATTTCGAAGACCTGTAATAATTCTAGCTGCAATTAGTTGTATCCTTTCCAGTGTTTTTAGATTTGTTTCAGATGCTGTACCATAGATTTGATATCCATATTCCAAGATAGGTCTCATTAGAGATGTGTAAGTTAATTTTAGTGTTGTTGCTTCAGCTCCCCACTTTCTTCCTGAAATATATTTCAAGATTTTTAGTCGGTCTCTTTCTTTTCTAACAACTCCTTCAATATGTTTACTGGAGTTAATTTCTGGATCCAGGGTGTAGCCGAGATATTTAGGATGTTTATTTTATTGCAATTGTTGTTTTTTCAGAATAATTTTTGGTCTTATTTTGTATAGTTTCTTAACGGTAGTAAAAAGACAGGTTTCAGATTTTTGGGGGTTATATTCTAATTTATGTTTATTAGCAAATTTTTCTAGGTGGAGAAGAGACTTGTTCAAATTCTTTTCAGCTTTTTTCCAGTTAGTGTTGCTGCTCCATAGAATAATGTCATCAGCGAAAAGTCCAATATTGGTTTTATGTGAAATTTTTTCTTCTATGCCTGCAATAAATAGGGCGAAGAGATTTGGGCTAAGGACTGATCCTTGTGGTAATCCTTGATACAATTTGAAGGTTTTAGATAGAATTCCATTATATTTGACCCTGATGTATCTATTTTTAAGGGAATCATTTATCCAAGTGATAGCTTTTCCATCAATTTTGAAATGTTGTATAATTTTGTAATTAACTTGTTTTTCCATACCTTATCAAAAGCTTGTGTAAGGTCTAAAAAAGCAGCTATGGTGTGGTTAGTTGGTTTTCTGTTTTGTGCATCTTTTACTTTTTGTGTGAAAAATAAGAGTTGGTTTATTGTCCCATGTCCTTTCCTAAATTCATATTGTTCTTCTGGTAAGAGATTTCTTGTGTCGGGGTGGTAGGTGAGTCGTCTGAGTATAATTTTTTCCATTAATTTGCAGCAAATACTTGTGAGGGAGATAGGTCGGTATTTTTTTGGGGCCATCAGCAGATATGTCAAGTTTTTAAATGGGAATTATTTTTGCAGTTTTCTAGTCTTGAGGCAATTTTCCAGTTTTCCAGAAGTAATTGAAAATATGAAGAAGTCTTTCTTTGCCAATTTTGTCCAAGTTTGATATCATTTGGTCATGGATTCCATCTGGCCCAGGAGTCTTGTTTAGGTCAGTGTTTTCTAATGCATAAGCTAGCTCTTTCATATTGATTTTTCGTGGAAAAATATTATGAGTGCTGGTGACATTTTTACAGTCATGAAAAATCTTTCGGGCCTTTTTTTCAACTTTCTTATATTTTATTTCAAATTTGATTTTACTACTTATTTGATATGAATTACCTAAAAGATTGGCAGCAATTTTGTCATTAGTTGCTGGGGTACCATCTGTATTCTGAATCATATTTGTTTTTTCAGTTTGTGACTGGGATCTGTCATATTGTTTTGCCAAATGCCAAGGTTTTGTATTTGGGTTTCTTGGGTTCAGGTTTTCACAAGTTTGTTTCCATTTTTCCCTTTTGACATTTACGTATAATCTTTTTATTTTTGCATTCACAATGTTCAGTTCAGTTCTACAATTTGTTTGGTTTTGGGTGCACTTTTTTGTAGTTCATTTCTTTTAGTTATTAGTGTTTGAATATTTTTTGCCTGGTGTGTATAATTTGGAATCCATTTCCTAATATTACCTCTTGGTATTGAAAATTTGGCTGCTTTAATAATGGTGTTTTTGAAAGATATCCAATTAGCCTTTTTGAAGTTCCAGAATTATTTTTACTTGAGCTGGTTTTGGTCTTGGTGCTAATTTCTATCATATTAGGCAAATGATCACTTCCAATACTTTTTAATATTTGCCATTTTCATTTGTGGAAAATGTCAGGATAGTAAAATCTTATATCAAGTTCTTGAGTAGTATTATAGCTGTAGGAATGATGGGTAGGATTCCCATCATTTAAGCACATGAAGGCATTGTCGTTGAATATGTTTGATAGTATTTTGCCTCTTGGGTTTGGCGTGGAACATCCCCATAGTTGATGTTTGGCATTAAGGTCACCTACAATAATAGTGTTGTCTGTAAGAAATAGAGCCATTTTTCTATCGTCAATAAGTTTTTTGTTTGGAGGGCGATACATATTGTATATGTTGATGGCTTTGTTTTGATTGAGGTAGACTTTGATACCTTGGGCTTCGAGGTCTGATGTGTTTGGAATATTAACGGCTATGTCCTCATAGTACAAATTCTTGATTAAAATTGCTAGGCCACCCCCTTTAACAGCATATACAGATGGATCTTCAGACCTTACCCTGAGTAATGGAGGGGCCAGAATTAACATAATACTGCAAGATGTAACACACGTCAAAATCAAAGAAGGAGCAGGACAGATTTTGTCAAACTTCACTTGTAAACTGACAGCTATCTGGAAAGACCTTGATGTATGCCTTAACCAACCATCTCTGCATCAATCAGAAGGAATTTTAATATACAGCGACTCCATATCCGCTCTAGAAGCAATTCAGAAGGGCAATACTATAATCACACAGAAAATACACTCGTTACATACCCAACTGGAACCATTTGAGAAGAACTGCATTCTACAATGAATTCCTGCCCCTGTTTGAATCGGGGGTAATGGAATGGCATTTGAATTGGCAAAGAAAGCCAGAAAGTTGAGCCAAAGGAAAGAACAAATGTCATTATTTTACGCCGATGCTTTGTCAAAATACAAGATAATTAAATAAAAAATAAGAAAAGATCAAAATGCGAAATAAACTCTGAGAGAAAAATTACAAAAACTATAACAAGACTTAGAACAAAACACTATAAAGAAATAACAATACATCCAGATGGCACAAGAACCTATAGGGCATGCAACACCTGTCCTGGTGTGGAACTAACACCTACCCACATATTCTCATACCCAGAAATGGCCGCAGCCTTGCAGAAAATTGACATAGACCCAGAGCAGCAGCTTTACACACCCAAGATAGTGGACATTGCTGCTGATGTAATGGAGATGCATGGAGACATCTGAGGCTCTTTATTGGACACGACAACAACAACGGCATTCCAGAGTAAAATAAATTATCAGAGATAGATACATATTTTTCAAATGAATTAAAATAAATATAATCGATACTGAGAGAGAGTTGAATTAGAAAAATTAGAAATTTATTATCTTCGAAAACAAACCGTATCTAAAATATCATTTTATTTTTGCTACATGTTTAATTTGAATTTACCTATTTTACATATCTCTGATTGTATTTAAAAATCGTCAACCAATTCTTTTACTTTTGGCGAAGTGGTGTTTTATTAATTTGTTATTTGATATCATTAGGGTTCTTTCCTGGTATTCAAAAAGGAAAAATACGTGTCGATCAGTTATATTTTTCAATTTATCAAACAATTTGGCCGCTGAATATCTGATTCTGGTAGAGCGCCATCTGGCGAATGAAATTGTAACTAAAATTAATTTCGAATTTTTCATTATTTGCCATAAAAACTCCCATTGCATCCTGAACACAATGGTGTTTACCGCATTGCTCTAGCGCAAATATTCGCGGAGTTATCAATTTTTTAAATAGTGCGGGACTTTTGGATCACCCTGTATTTTAAAAATACATATTGGGCATTTTTTCCCAAATAAGATACTATATACTGGTATGAATAAACGATATTTTTCTTATGGATAAATATATATTTTTTAATCAATAAACTTTATTTATGCGAGAACTATTAATTGTTGGCAAGAAAAAAAATTGTGGCTCTTTAAAAACTTTCAAATTTCATGAATTGTAAAAAAAGGTTGCCGACCCATGGCCTAGGTTAAACTAGATAAACGCTTCTAAAAAAGGGTAAGCTAACACATACGATGGCGACAAAAGTTGGGTTGATATCACTTTGTAACAATTCATTTTTTTTACATTCTACATTCAACATTCTATATAATGTAAAAGTTACATTTTCTTATTTTATAATGTTCTGAAAATTTTCTTGCGTTGTATCACTTTGAAAAACCTCGATAATGACGTTTTTCTGGTAAAAGCTTTTGTTTTTTCAGAACGACTTTATTTGCTTCTTTTTCTTTATTGTGGATGCCTTTTGCATTTTTTTTTTTTCAATTTCAAAAATGTCGAATGCAAGGATATTCTATTCAATGAAAGTATAATGAGTAAAAATGTATATAATAAAACAAGCGGAAAAAATATAACGTAAACATTAACAAACAATGCTTCTGAATTTATTGTTTTGAAATCTGTTGACTTTGCTTAGAATTTTTAATGAAACTGATTACAAGAAAATTATAATCAAACATTATATATATTTATTGATTTACAAGAGAGAGAATAAAATATTAAAGGGAAACCAATATTAAACAAAGGAACTTTTTTTTTGGTTAGCGCATATGAACTTGTGATCTTAAACACATACTCTGTGAGAATAATTAATCAATCTTTTTCTAATATATATCAAAGTCAATGTCTGTTGTCTATTTCGCGATAAACTCAAAAACTACTGAACTAATTGGTACCAAATTTTGCTTGTCGCTTTTTATAAACCCGAGGAAAATTTTAGGCTACATTTTGATTAGTATTTTTGGCTATTTAGTTTTTTTTTTCATTTGAAGAACTCTTTTTTTTTACGCGGAATAAATACGAGGCGAAGTAACAACACGAGGCCAATTAAGCGACCAATGAGTGTTCTGCAATTTTTTTTTTCAAGTTGCTTGCGTACTTTTTTTAAAAATATCTTCTAATACGAGTGTTGCTTTTTTTTACAAAATAATTAAGTATTGAGGAAGAAATTTGATTTAACAACTAAGTTACGGTAAGTGCACACAACTAAAAATATTTTTTGGTCCCAGTGACTTCTTGAGAAAACAAGAAATGGGTATTTAAGGCCAAACTTGCGTAAATACGATTAACACATTTAAAAACAATAGAAAAAAAAATAATAAAAAGGTCAGGTGTTGATATTAAAAATAAAAAGGCATTTTCTGACCACGAGCACATATACTTTTTTAGATGGCAAAGCGCCATCTATTGGAGCAAAAATAAACTAAACGTTTATTTAACTTGCTCCATGATATTTGGCCAACCCAATTTATAAATATGTGATGATGAGGTCTGGTAGCCTCTTGTAGAATTCTTGTCGACTAAATCTGTGGTGAGGTATCCAGTCGACTTAAACTATGGTGTGAGTCCCTGTCGACTCTCGCTATACTGTTTAACCGAGAGGAACAGTTAGGATTGGGAGTTTTCCAATACCTCTCTGCACCTTGGAAGACCTTTAACAGTTCTCACAAAGTACAGGCAGTCGTGGTCGAGGCAGAGTGGAAAGCTTGGGGATGTCCACACAAAAAACGAAGACACAGTTGCACTAAGAAAGTTCCGTGAACAGATAAAAGTTGAGCTAGGAGCGAAAGACGGAGATAGAATAGTTCTTACTGGTCTACATGGTGGATGAGGTGGACCTGGGGTACAACCGACGAGGGCTCACGCAGATGGTGAAGTGACTGTATTTATAGGTTAAGACGGGGGCCTTATATATCTTTCTCGAGAAAGGGTCTATTGCATTTCAACAGATGCGAAAAGTGTGGATCGTCTGGCGAAATTCTAAACTGGCGCCGTGGCAGTTTCCATCTTTAGACCTTGTTGTTTTGGGACTGCTATATGCTCGATTTTAGACGTTTTTGACCTTTTGCTTTAGCTCAACTCTTAATCTATTACAGAGTTTTATTTATTTATCCTCAGTTTGTACAAAGTACAATACATATGATGATGTAATGACACATGTCAATCATGCGTATAATCATTTACAGATGTGTTTCTATTATAAAACATGAAAATCTTGTTATAAGTTATATACAATATGGGGTTGTTGCTTTAAATTACCATAGATGGGCCCCGGGAGTGAAAGGGCTTATCCGGGTTTAAGCGGGTAAAGCCTCTCTAACACAGGTAAGTAATTAAAATTTCTTTTATTAATTTAAACTGTGAGGGTTAAAAAGGGCTTTAACAAAATGTTCTGTTTGGATATATCTGAAAATAATAAAAATAAAGCTTGTTCAATTAAAAAGTTATAATATTGGTTATATAAAAGTGAAATAAAAATGACATTTTTGTTTGATTTAAAAAAAAAATGATGATTAAAATAAAAAGATGATATAAAAATTGTAAGATATTATTTGCGGGCGTTAGAAAGGGTTAGGGGTTAAAGAATATGCAATTGTAAGTATTACACATGCAACCAAATAATCAGATCCAGGTGCAAAGCGAGGATATAGACTTGAGCGTCTTCCTTGGCAATGTTTCACTTGCAATCCTATATAAGGGTTACAGTGCTTTGTCACAATTGTAGGATTATTGGGTTAAAAGTTGTTAAAGAGAAGTTGCTTATTAATATGATTGAAAGGGGTGGTAGAGCCATGCGATAATTAGAATTGTAGCGACAGTAGGTGGTCTGACTTGACAGGAAATCAAAGGTTGATTGTGGTCCGCTAGAGCTGAAAAAAAAGTTGAAAGTTGAAAAAAGTGAACGCTTTGTGCATGCGTTGGTGATTGTGCTCTGCAGATGATTGAAATGAACTCTTGAAGCGTGTTCAGGCCAGAAGTTGGGATTTTTAAATCTGAGGAACTGTGTTCAAAGAGTTTGTTAAAATTACGAAATCAAAAAAAAAAAAAAAAAAAATGCCAAGCAGTGCTGTCGTTTTTCTACAATGGTTTGAAGCAACGTCTGAAGTAGATAGTGATGAAAAATATAGGGAATTGGTTGAAGAATATGATTGTTGTAAGCGGTTGTTGCATGCCTGATAGTTGATGATATACATTGTCCTATTATAAAGGTATTTAAATAAATACAAAATATAGTGAATAAAAAGATAGAAATATGATTGCGAATAAAAAAGTGTAAGTTGACAAAATCAAACATGTAATATATAAGAGATATAATAATTAAGAATTTAAAAAAATATTTTTGAAAATTAAATGTTTTGCAATACTAAAATAATATCATGAAAAACAAAAGTACATTTGATTAAAGTTTTTTTTTTAAATAATGTTGGATTAAAAATTGATTATATAATTTAAAAGTAAAAATAAAAATAATTATTCAAGATTTTATACAAAAATTAGAATATAATTTGATTAAACTTATTAGATAAATTTTAGACATTAGAATTGGACAATATTCTCGTTTATCCAAAAAGGTGATATGTAGATAATTATATCTCTTTTCCGTTATAAAGTCTATATCAGACTTAACCAAGTTGTTTTAATTAGTGATATCAATTAACATGTAAAATGTTCAATGTATGTTGTGTTGTGATTAAGGCGTTGGTGAGATTTGTGAGATTCTCGAAGAAATCTAGATAGTTGGTTTGAAACATTTGTTAAAAAAAATGGCGATCATGAAGATAGCGGTCAAGACGATAGCTTTGTGAGGGAGGACGTTGGACGGGGGGTTGTAACTGAAATAGATTCGGGGATCCTATTACTGGGGGGTCACTCCTCCTGTTTTTCACTGAAATTGTCGGGGTTCTTGTTATTTTGCAATATACTTGAAACTGATTTTCTTTCTCTTATTTTGTCGAGGTTGGCAATTTTCTGTTATAATTGAAATATATGGTTTTCTCGGTGTTCGTAGTTGTTGTGTTTCGAAATTAGTTTAGACTTAGTAAAAATGTTATTCGATGATTTCAGATTAGATGTGTGGTGAAAGTGCGACTTTCGACGTGGACACGCTTTGGGGTGAGATGTGTCACAGGCAGGAAGGCGTCATTGGCCTGAAAAGTGAAAAAGGTTTGTGGTGTGGCGCTGTGACACAAAGTGAAAATTTTGAATGAAAAGGTGTCACGTGAAGTCGTTGTTTGGTACAAAATCTAACCTGTTTCACCATGAATAACAAATTTACTAAAGTCATGGGTGGTGGTTGTACGAACACATATCGATATATTTTGGCTGTTAGTGGATGTGGCACGTTCAATGTGAAAATTTTAATTACGCGTTTAGTGGACGATATGGAGCTTGTGTGACTCGAAATTGGATTTGTGCGTTAAGTCGCGCACTAAAAAGTGTTGCCAATTGGAGATAGTGATGTGTGGGGATGTTGTAACGTTTGTTGGGAGAGATTTTTGATGATTAAATATGCATGTGAAAGGAAGGTACGAAGGAGTGTAGATATGTTGAAATTTAACGATTGTAATAGTTTTAGAAGGCTGTGACTTAATTTAGCTACTGGCGTGGTAGTTATTGGGATTTTTATTTTTAACCTGTTTTGGGAAAGATAGTTGTTTTTCCTAGTTGTGATTTTGAAGATATTGTCTCTTTCGATTTTGAAATTAGGAAATGCGTTTTACCTATGTTGATTTATATTTAAAAATTGATTTTATTTTTCAAATCTCTCTCTCGTTGACTATGGTAGAGTGAAAATTATCCTTCTAAAAGGGCAATGTCGTGATAGTGACAAGGATATTTTGAATTGGGACGTTTACATAAAATGGTGAATATGAATAATGCTGAATAATGAATAATGACCCG
The DNA here is from genome assembly GCA_030710605.1 of Cordylochernes scorpioides. Taxonomy (NCBI): domain Eukaryota; kingdom Metazoa; phylum Arthropoda; class Arachnida; order Pseudoscorpiones; family Chernetidae; genus Cordylochernes; species Cordylochernes scorpioides. The sequence goes on along the minus strand of CP092873.1, from coordinate 60,659,509 downwards.
GGCAACGCCCGAGTTTACCCAATGAAATGCTTTTATTCAAATACCATTCGTTACAATTATAAATTGGCGCCGTGGATGTCATTCTTGTATAATATATAAATAAGTTTTAAAAATTGTAGAAAAAAAATGCATCGGCCGGGAATCGAACCCGCGTGGCAAGCGAGCATTCTACCACTGAACCACCGATGGTTATGAGAAATGGCCATATTTGGGTATTTATTCCATTCACAAAAGCAAACGGTGACAGAATTGATTAAGAATTGTTGCTTGATTATGACGCTGATAACTGTATATATTAATAGCCGAATGACCCGGGCAATGCCCGGGTTTTACCCGATTGTTGTAGATAAATGATAAAAATAACTTTGACTTGTGCTTAATTAATAGGTAGAAAATCTTACTTTTGATAAATAATCTTTAAGATAATAAACTTAGTGATAATAAAACTTTTAGATAAAAAAACTTGTAGGTATTCAAACTTATAGATTACTAGCGGACGTACCCGGCTTCGCCCGAGTTTTACCCGAGTAAAGGTTTGTCTAACGAATCTCTCGATAAAGTGAACATTTTTTCCCGGTCCCTTTGAAAATACTCGATAAGTTGAATAAAATCAATATTAATTGGTTCCCTCGGTAATTGGAAGTTATCTTCGCCCGGGGTTTTACCCGAGTAAAGGTTTGTCTAGCGAACATTTGTTAAAACAATTCTCTAAAAACTTATAAAAAAAAAGATATATTTTGATAATTTGAAACTCGTAAATTTGAATCTCTCGATAAAGTGAATTTTTTTCTCGGTCCCTGTGTGCCGTGTCATCCTGAATTTTGTCTTTCCTAATTTTCTACATTAGAAAATCATAGTTTTATCTAGTGAACATTTTTTCCCGGTCCCTTGAAAAATACTCGATAAGTTGAATAAAATCAATATTAATTGGTTCCCTCGGTAATTGGAAGTTAAAGGAATAGTATCTTCGCCTTGGAATTGTATCATTATTCTTGTCTCAAATAAATTGCCGTGTCATCCTGAGATAATCTTACTTTTGATAAATAATATTTAAGATAACAAACTTAGTGATAAGAAAACTTGTTATCATCGTCACAATGGGGGCGCTGCTTGCGAGTTAAATCTACAAATCTGCAAATAACTCTAAGGATATTCAAGATATCCATGAAATTATTTTTCAAAAACCTTCCCGGTGATATACCTAATAATATCCCAAAATTTCACGGCGATTGGATGTATGGTTTTTGAATCTATAGAGTACAGACAAACAGACAGACAGACAGACATTCAATTTTATATATTTAGATTATAAAATCTGCTGGTATTCAAACTTTTAGATAAAAAACTTAGATGTAATAAAACTTATCGGTAAATAAGAACACTATTTATAAACATTTTGGTAGAAAAACTTGCTTAAATATATGTTCAAAATAGTGTAACTTAACTTGGATAATTTAAGATTGACATTGGATTAAATTTAGGTACTTTAATTAAAACATAAGGATTAAATATGAAAATGTTGGACGCGCGTTTAAATGGCGTCGCTTTTCTTCTTGATAAAAGTTCTTTCCTGCTTGTTTTTTCCGCCGCGCATGCGCACCACCTCTGATTCATCGTCATCAACTACGAAGGCGTACCACTTCTCATCGGCGGTGGCGCCGCCAGGGGAACTTAGCTAGATTTGGTCAATCTAGCCTCTCCATACTCCCGGCCGGGCCTGTGGTTAGGGTCAAATCACTCTGCACAGGCAAAACAGCTACCTTGTTCACTGGACGACGAAGTAGTCCTTTACCTGTACGCAATTCTACAGTTCTGACCAGCATATCTAGACCGTGGAAGGTTTTTGATACTCTACCAAGTATCCATGAAGAAGAACTGATGCTTTGTTCCATGATCAAGACTAAATCTCCAATTTTTACATTTGGTTTGGCTGATTTCCACTTTCCTCTTTTCTGGAGATTTATGACATATTCTTTTTTCCAACGCAAAATGAATAATCTTTTAAATTCTTGGATATGTTTCCATCTTGAAGATAGGTTAATACTTAAATTTGCTTGCTGGTTGTCTGTTTCTGGTAAGTTAGATGTGCTTGGGCCTGAAAGGAAATGTGCTGGAGTTAGAGCTTCAAGATCATTAGGATCTTCACTTAAGGGGGTTAATGGTCTTTGATTTAGTGTTGCTTTAATCCGGGTGAGAAAAGTTGTGAGTTCTTCAAAGGTTAACAGTGATGATTCAATAACTTTCTTGAGTATCATTTTTACAGATTTTATGTTTGATTCCCAGATTCCCCCAAAATGGGGTGCATGGGGAGGCATAAAATGCCAATTAATCTCTGAATATGTTATGTAATCTTGTATTTCAGAAGCATGTAGCAATGCATATTGTACTTCGAGAAATTTAGCTGCTCCTTTAAAATTGGTTCCATTGTCAGAATATATATCTGAGGGAGTACCTCGTCTTGATGTGAATCTTCTTAATGCTGCGATAAATGAACCGGTTGAAAGATCTGACACTAATTCAAGATGTAGCGCTTTAGTTGCTTGAGGAAATTGTTCTTGTTCATCATGAGCCAATGTTTTCAAGGTATTTATAGCTAGGTATGGTGCACTGGTTGTGCCGTAAGTCACTGTTGCTAATTGGCATTCTTTGATTGGTTCGTTAGGAGATGCTCGCCATAGAATTCTTTGAAAACAACAATCAGCTGGGTTTAACTTTATTTGCCGGTACATTATCTCTATGTCAGCAGTAAGTGCTATTGAATAGGTTCTGAACTTTATCAATATGTTAAAGATATCTTCTTGTAGTTTAGGACCACAATAAAGTAAGTCATTTAATGATAATCTAGTGCTTGTCTTTGCTGATGCATCGAATACCACCCTGAGTTTTGTTGTTGTACTTTGATCTCTTAATACTGCATTATAGGGCATATAATATACTTGATGAGATGGTTGTTCTGGTTCAATTTCATTGATAACTACCATATGGCCAAAATTTAGATATTCCTGCATGAATTCTCTCACATGTTGTGAATATACCGGGTTTTGATGGAAGCGTCTTTCCAAAGAAAGGAATCTTCTTAAGGCTTGAGATTTTGAATCTCCTAATTGATAATTCATGTTATTATAGTTAAGCTTAAATGGCAATGAAACTACATATCTCCCTTTTGCATCTCTGAATGTTGTATTTCTAAATATATTCTCACATTCTAATTCTTCCGTGTTCAACTCTTCCTTGTGCGTAGGAATGCTTTCCGCATCCCAGATTTTTTTAACAATATCATCTAGTTCAGCTGAAGAATGATTAACATGTATTTGTTGAATGGATGTGCTAGTAGTGTTATTGGGCATATTTGATCTACCTGAAATGATCCAACCTAACTTTGAATTCATAGCTGATGGTGCATCTCTTGGACCCTTAATCAAACCTGGTTCAATAAGATCTAAATATGAATCAGCTCCTATAATTATATCTATAGGTCTGGAAATATAAAATTCAGGATCAGCAAGTTTCAAATTATTTAAATGAGGCCAAACTGGGTTATGCGTATAAAAATTAGGTATTTTGTTCGATAAGTCTTTAACAATTAGAGCTTTAGTTTCAAACTTGTAATGATCATAAATGGAAGAAAGTTTTATCTTTATTATCTTTTTAACTTGTGATTGTATGGGTGAATTAAATCCTGCAATTTTTACTTTGGTATGTTCTTGATTATACTTCTTACAAATTTGATCCTATAATCTAAAAACAACTTAGCAAATTCTTGGCAGGTACCTAACTTATGAGATGAATTACAATAGGTACATTTGATTATGTTAGTATTTACTTGATAAGTTTTAAAAGTCTTCCTAACATTATCTTCTTTTTGATATATTTTTCCATTAATGTGATCCAATCCCTTTCTATGCTTTTCTAAAAATGTTAATAAGTCTTGAAGAGTAGGAAATGTATTTTCCTTTAATGAAAGTTCAAAGTCCTTGTTCATGTTGCTATCAATTTTCTTTAAAATAAAAGTAGTGAGAAGCATGTTTCCTAATTGTTCTTCATTAATTCCTAACAATTCTAAATTTCTTAAGTTCAACTTAACAGTATCAATTAGTTCAATAATATTCTTTGAAACTACACTTTTATATTTAATTTGTCTGCAAGTGTCTTAGTTATTAATGATTTTTGAGCACCCGAATCAATCAGGGCTCGGCACATTAGCTCATCATTATTTGAGTTAAAAACTTTTATTAAGGCTGTAGAGAGAAAAATATTTGTTTCTAAGATTGAAGTATTGTTAGATAGAACTGTGTGGTTTACTGTCTGATGCTGGTTACCGGGCAAATGCCATGTCCACTAGGCTACCCTGGACATATTTTTCCGTTCGTAAATAATACTTAAAGTAACTTATAATACATTATAAAGGACTGCGGCGTATGATTATAAAACAACACTTAAAGTTTCACCGCATAAGTTTCTTTTCTGTGAAAAATCAATATTTATTTCAAAGAGAAATATTTACTATTTCTAACTTTTTTGGATGAAGTATGAAAGGGTGAAAATATGAAGAGTAATGGCGAACGGAAAAATAAAAGTGTCCAGGGGCGGGAATCGAACCCACTAGGCTACCCTGGACGTATTTTTCCGTTCGTAAATAATACTGGATGTCATTCTTGTGAAACGTCCCGCTCCAAACTTTGTGTCTGAGAAGCGATATTTTTATAAAGATATGATCTGGCTTTGTGTCTTCTGCTCGAATGAATGTTTTTCTGTTAGAATTTTGTTCCTGCATACTAAAAATGAAATGGCTTCACCCGTGGTCTCTGCTTTTTGGAATTTTTCCGGATATAATTTTGTATCTGATAATCAAATATGATACAGCAATATTGTCATCATCATTTTCTGAATAAAAAACAACTACTTTTTTCCCAGAACCTGTCAATTTATTTTTCTTGACTAAAAATCCGAAAAATATCTTTTCCAGATTTTTCTCTATGTCCTGTTAAAACACGTTTTACATGTCCATTAGGTCAGCTGATATTACCTCCCATCTTCACCGCTAGAGGCGCTGCTTGCGAGCGAAAGGGCAAATTTGCCACGCAATTTGCAAATAACTTGTATACATACTTGTATACTTGTGTGCATCTATATATATAAAAATGAATGTTTGTATGTTTGTTGGTCTGTTGGTATGTCCGGTATACAAATTCGCAGTAGTTCACTAATTCAAACCAAAATGTCCATACATAGGTAAAAAATAACGGGGATGACGATAGGCTATTTTAAAAAATATATAAATCAATTATTAAAACTATATATTCAAATTATTCGACTTAGCTCACGAGCAGCGCCCTCTAGAACGCGTGGCGATTTTGACAGCGGGGGGCGCCCATTGGCTGACGGCGCAGCACGTGACTTCCCTGCCCCCTGCCCCCCCCCCCCCCCCGCCGAGTAAATGAGATCTCCCGGCTGCCGGCCGGCTGAGCTCACGAGCAGCGCCCTCTAGAACGCGTGGCTATTTTGACGGCGGGGGGCGCTCCCTGTTGGACAGTTGCGCGGGGGCAGAGTGACCTCGCGGATACCCTCCGGGAACTACGTCCATCTTCCATATGTAATATACATTTAATAGTGTAAACCCGAGCGTTGCCCGGGTCATTCGTCTACAAATTCGCAGTAGTTCACTAATTCAAACCAAAATTTCCATACATAGGTAAAAGAATACTGGGAAGACGATAGGCTATTTTAAAAAAATTGCTGTGTCATATTTGATTATCAGATACAAAATTATATCGGGAAAAATTCCTAAAAGCAGAGACCACGGATGAAGCAGGGTACATTTAATAGGGTAAAACCCGGGCGTTGCCCGGGTCATTCGCGGTCCTGGCGTTGGTGACACAGCTGTGCCAGGTGCCAAAAAAGCCTCGCGGGTGACCTCCGGGAACTACGCCCATCTTCCATATGTAAAATACATTTAATCGTGTAAACCCGGGCGTTGCCCGGGTCATTCGTCTAGTAGACCATAAATCTGTACATAGACAGGAAAAGCACATATATTTCAATAATATAAATGAGTTTTAAAAATTGTAAAAAAAAATGCATCGGCCGGGAATCGAACCCGGGGCGCCCGCGTGGCAGGCGAGCATTCTACCACTGAACCAAAAGCAAACGGTGATAGAATTAAGAAATAATTGTGCATGACGCTGATAACTGTATATATTAATTTTCAAAATTTTAAGAAATTGATTAAGAAATGGGTATATTTTGGTATGAAGATAACTAATAAGAAAAACAAAAATAAGTTTAGAATTATGATGAATGAGAGATTTTTAAAAAATAATAATAATGATTTTTTTTTTTAAGTTGTGGATTTGGATAATGCCATTTTAGGTAAATTTAGGAACGGCATGTAAGATTGATAAATTGATAAAAATGCGTGATGGGCAAATTTTTTTAAAAGTAAAATTGAAAGTAATAACTTGAAATTTATAATCTGATTAAAAATTAAAGTAAATTTGATAAATGAGAGTGTGAAAGTTTTAAAAATTGAATAAAAAATGATATTATAAAACTATTTTAGAGGCGTAATATTCTTTTTAAAAAGAATATTACGCCTCTAAAATAGTTTTATAATTTGATAACAGATGGCGCTCTAGTACATCGTAAAAAAATGATATATATAAAAAGGTAAAATTGATTTTAAAATGCTTAAAGTGAAAATATAAATACAAAATTTATGGGGAATCAAGTTGTGAACTTGAGGATAAAGTTAAGGTAGGTTTTTAAAAACTTACAATTGAGTGATGATTGTTCAGTCAGGAGACTTGGTCTTTGGTGGTCGTCCTGCTGTCGTGGAAGTCGCTCCATGTAGAGCTTGTAGAAGCTTGTAACATCTGTAAAGTTGTTTGCAGCTTGTCGCCTTAAGCATTGTCTCTAGGTGGGGTACTTGTCACCGGGTTTTCACCACTTCGCTCCTCGATTTCCATGATGTGCGGGAATTTCGACTGTGTCATTGGGGTGGTCAGACAGCTTGCTCCCGGCGTTGGCGATCTGTTAGCGGGTCTGCGGAGGTCCCTTGGGGCGGCGTGTCTCCGTAAATATCTCTTGTTGGGGAGAGATTGCTTGGTCGGTTCGTTGGAATGGCCGGTTTGTTCTTCCATCTTCGCTCTTTCTCGCTTCTATCTGGACAGGCTTCTTACCATATTCGTTGTGTCATTCTTCGTTTTGGTCATCTTGTCGACTTAAATGTGATGATGAGGTCTGGTAGCCTCTTGTAGAATTCTTGTCGACTAAATCTGTGGTGAGGTATCCAGTCGACTTAAACTATGGTGTGAGTCCCTGTCGACTCTCGCTATACTGTGTTAACCGAGAGGAACAGTTAGGATTGGGAGTTTTCCAATACCTCTCTGCACCTTGGAAGACCTTTAACAGTTCTCACAAAGTACAGGCAGTCGTGGTCGAGGCAGAGTGGAAAGCTTGGGGATGTCCACACAAAAAACGAAGACACAGTTGCACTAAGAAAGTTCCGTGAACAGATAAAAGTTGAGCTAGGAGCGAAAGACGGAGATAGAATAGTTCTTACTGGTCTACATGGTGGATGAGGTGGACCTGGGGTACAACCGACGAGGGCTCACGCAGATGGTGAAGTGACTGTATTTATAGGTTAAGACGGGGGCCTTATATATCTTTCTCGAGAAAGGGTTAATTGCATTTCAACAGATGCGAAGAGTGTGGATCGTCTGGCGAAATTCTAAACTGGCGCCGTGGCAGTTTCCATCTTTAGACCTTGTTGTTTTGGGACTGCTATATGCTCGATTTAGACGTTTTTGACCTTTTGTTTAGCTCTACTCTTAATCTATTACAGAGTTTTATTTATTTATCCTCAGTTTGTACAAAGTACAATACATATGATGATGTAATGACACTCCAGTTAAGTGTATTTCTTTCGGATCATTACTATACTGAGATAAATTGCTGACGTTGAATGATATGTTCGGTCGAGAACCCGTAGAAAGGTACATAAGTGATCCAATCATTTCCTGGTTACAGTTTTGTCTACTGGATTTGAGTCCAAATACTTATCCAAATTTTGATTTTGATCTCCAGGTATCTGCACACTATTGCATTCTCCCAGTCCAAATCTGTGAAGAATTGTATCAATATAATGAGTCTGAGATAGATGAAATCCATCTTCTGCCCTTTTTATTTCAATTCCAAAAAATGGTTCGCTAACTTTTTTTTTCTGTTAGAGTAGCAATTTTTTCTCTTTCTGAGGCTAGGTTATCATTAATTTTCTTGCTAGTTGCAGCAATGATGAGATCATCTACATATAGACCCAGTATTGCATACTCTTTTCCTCTCTGAAGTTTATAGACACATGGGTCACATTTGGTTCTAATCAATCCCAACTGGTATAAAATTTCAATGATCCGTTTTTTCGAACATTTTCCTGCTTGTGGTAGACCATACAGGCTTTTTTTACAATTTGCACACTTTATTTTCTTCTCATTTCTGCATGAAACCATCTGGTTGTCTCATGTATACTGTTTTTTTTTTCTAAATCGTCATAGGGATAAGCTGTCTTCACATCATAATTCTTTATAATTAAATTCTGTTTCGTTGCAAGAGATACTATTGTTTGCAAGCTTTCCCTTTCAAGTAGAGGTGAGAAAGATTCCGTTTAGTTCACACCATATCTTTGATTGCATCCAACAGCAACCAGTCTGGCCTTTCTTTTATATATGCCATCATTTGATGTTTTCTTCATACTGTAGATCCATTTGCTGTTGATGACTTTCATTCCATTTTCCCTTAGTACTAGTGTCCATACTTTATGTTTCTCTATCTCTCTGAGCTCTTCTTCCATTGCTTTGAGCTATTCATTTATTTCTCCACTATCCATTGCTTCTTTGAAGTTCTCGGGAATATAATGATATATTTCCATAATTAAATTCGCCTCATTCCTATCTTTTATTCTTTGTGAGTGTCGAACTTCTTCTTCGATCATTTCCTTTCTTGTTATTCAAATCTTGCTTTGTGCCGTTATTTTAAGATGCTCTTTGTTTCTCCTTTCTATCTTCCTCCTTTTACGTATCTTTTCTCTATCGGTTCGGTTTGTGATGAGTCATTTTCACAGTCACCACTTGTTTCTACCCTTGGGAGGAAACTTGTTTCTTCTTTGTTTTCTCTCAAGCCAGTGTGTCAAACATCCAAATATTCGAATTTGTTTGACCGATGGTGTCCTCCCATTCCATCTCTTCATAGGTGTAAGGTGCTTGATAGACATGCGGGGAGTATAATTCTTAATATACAGCTGTAGCAATTGACTCTGCCCAAAGCTTCATGGGTAATTAGTAAGTTTCTCGCTGTAACTATAAGAGTCCTATTCACTCTCTCTGCGACTCCATTACTTTGTGGTGAGTATGTGGTGGTAAGTTGGTGATGGATCCCATTTATCTTGAAAAATCCTTCAAATCTAGAGTTACAAAATTCAGTTTAATTGTCAGTTCTTACATTTTTTATTTTAAGACCTAATTCTCCTTTTCGGCTCTTGCTTTGAATTCCTCAAATCTTTCAAAGGTCTCATCTTTTGATCTCAAGAAATATACAAAGGTTCTTCTACTGTAGTCATCTACTATAACAAGAAAATACTTAGATCCTCCTAAAGATTGACATGGCATTGGTCCACATAAATCCATATGAATCAAATGCAGTGGTTTAACTGTATAATTTTCCGTAACATTATAGGGCTTCTGAACCAGTTTTCCCATTATGCATGCTTCGCACTCTGGTAACCTTTCGAATTTTAGATCCAATCCTCTTACAATATGTCCTTGAATCATTTATATTCTTCATTTATATGGTTTAATCTTTTATGCCATAAACTTATATCGGTATTTTTATTTGAAAATTCTGTATTTATAACCATGACGTTTTCACTTTTTGCTATCGGTACATTTCTCAGTTTTGTTTCTATCATAAACATTTTATCTTTAACATATGCCTCATAGAGCAACTAAATCACCCCCTTCATTATAACATTTTGTTCCATCCTTATTGAAAATAACTGAATTTATTTTGTTCACTAATTCGTATACTGACAAGAAATTATTCCTTAAACTTGGTAAATTTAAGATATCTTCGATGCGAATATTTTCTTGGCCTTCACTTGTGCATGTAGTAAGTCTCATATCCCCTTTTTGATTTCACTTTCATAATCTGTCACATTTTCCATCAAAGTTAGGTTTGGGGTTAAATGTGCGGTGCATCCTGAATCTATACACCATATTTGCCTATCATTTCTCTCATATGATGATTCTTCAAATTCTTTTACACATGTTTCAAATGCTTGCTCATTAATTCCACTTTCCACAGTATCCACTAGGTTATTAGAATGTTCTCTACTGTATTTATGATTTTTATAATCAGGAGTCCATTTATTTTGATATATTTGTTCCTGCTTATCTCGAAACCAGCTATCATTAGCTAGATGTCCCTTTTTATTACAAACAAAACATCTTTTTGGCTGAAATTGTTCAACTTTTTATCTTTAATTCTGTATATGCTTGTTCATGGCCATTTTAAACCGATTGATTTAATATATTCTTCTTGACTCCTCTTTTCTTCGAGTTTGTTGAATCTCTTCAATTGATTCCTTTATCTTAGATCGTAAGACAATAGCAATATTTCCATACCTTGGATGTATGCCTCTGTGGGGGCCAAGAGATTTCCTTCCAGCCTGCTGGGATGACGGATCATGCCGTCAGCAAACATACAAGCGGCGCCATGAAATTGGAGATGACCACCGCTGCGCGGCGCGGCAGATCGGCGGAAGCCAATGAGATCCTAATAGACATTCTAGGGTGTTGTCTTTTTAGGTCTTCCTCTAAAAATGTAGCTAATAAATAATACCAATAAAACACTAACTTTGAAATACTGTCTGGACCATCGCTGGACTATTAAATCGACACACTGCACCTCTGACAATTAGAAATGAAAGTTCTCTTGAAGGAAATTGATGCCTAATGATGAACTTCTCGCAGCAATATTTTTTGCCCTCGTTATATATTCATCTACAGTTTCATTTTATCTTTCATTCTGATGTTCTTTAATTCCAAGCCTATATCAATAATCTTATCTTCCAAATTGCCAGTTTATGTTTTTCTTAGTGAGTCCCAGACTTTCTTCGCATTTATTTCTACTATGAACATTCCAGCTTGTTCATTTGTCAACGTAGTGATGATGATCCCAAATGCCTTATCATTTTTCTCACTCTAAATCTCCCAAGAACTTTTGTCTTCCTTATCAGATTCTGGATCGGAAATTACACATTTAAATAATTTTATCCCTCTCAGAACTGCGCCGATTTTCAACGCCCAAATTTTATAATTTGTCCCTGTTAATGGTTCAATTTTCGTTTGGGATAAAAAATTAGTATACGACATTTTCGTCTTTAGAACTAATGTAAACAAACCAATATAATTCAAATACAAATATATATTTTAAATGTATTTAAATATTGGGTAGCTTTTAAACATGCAAATATATAGATATAATTTATATTAATCTATATAAATACCTTGAATCTTCTCAGAAGTGTTTCAATTTACCGATCAGAATAAACTTCTTGCTTAATCTTCTGATTAAAAATATTTTCGCTTTTGAGCTTTATATCAAACAACCACGGTCTGCTACCAATTGTTGACTTTGCTTAGAATTTTTAATATTGTGAAATAAATAAAGCTTCCAGGGTTAAGTTTATTTTTCAATTTATTTTTTTTATTTTCAAGCTTTCGGACTTGTCAGTCCTTCAACAGGAGTATCACGATAATAAATTGATATATACTATTTTTATATACAAATTGATTTTTACATATTTTAAATATTAATGATATTGAAAGGGGGAGAAAATACATTTTGAAATTGAATTTTTAATGAAACTGATTCCTAGAAAATTATAATCAAACATTATATTTATTGATTTACAAGAAAGAGAAAAATATATATAAAAGGGTAACTAATATTAAACAAAGGAACATTTTTTTGGTTTGCCCCTATTAACTTGTGATCTTACATACATACTCTGTGGGAATAATTAATCAATTAAAATATATATCGCAATATCGTTGCGAAGTCTTTTGTTATTGGTTGAGAATGGGCTTGATTGATTATGGCGCAGTCGTTTAAGAGGGAAGTGGAGCATACAGGGGAAATAAACCAGAATACACTTGATTGGGATTGAAATAAGGCAACTAATCGGAGGAGAGAAGGGCTTGAGAAGGTGGAACGGTTTGGCTATTGGCTATTCAATTACATGACGGAATATTGAACTTATCTGATGGGTTGAGGCGGTGAGAATGACCTCTAGAGTACTAGGTCTTAACTCGGTGGGATCCGGCCGATGACTAGGTGCTGTCCGAGCGCTAACTGACAATTTTAAGTTCTCGATTTAAGAAGAAAACACTTCTTCCTTTTCATTGGTTGACCGTTCGCGGCGTGTAAGCTCGCTATAGGCTCTTCACTAATGAGTTACTCCCTGATTGGTCTATGCTGCGCCTTTGTCTTTGGACATGTTTTAACCTGACCAGGAAGTGTTAGTTTGTTGAACTCAACTTTTTACGAGTTCCGGGATAATAAAAAACTTTACTAATGATATTGCTCTCTCTAGGCCTTCTTTCTCTCCAATTTGTTAAGCCTTGTTCTTTATTGAAATTCAAAGCATACATTTTCATACATATTGGATTGGGTTGGCATCTAGCTAGGTACAAATTATGACAGATGCGCCCCCTACATGTGAAGAATTTATGAAGGGGTTTTAGTCTGAATAAGTTCTGTAAAGTAAAACAAAATAATTTTGTGTGAAAATTAATTGGTTATAGGGAGGTTATATACAAACATTGGTAAGGATATAAGAGATAAAAAAGGATGGTATTAATGCTATATAGTTTGCTTATAATTAATAGAAATCAAAATTGTGACGGTGAAACATAAAATGAATACTATGGTACATAGTGAGAAAAAGGAAAAATTGCCTAATTACTATTTTGCTCGAGATTGGGAAAGAAATCGAGGAAATTTCATGGTCTTTTGAGAAATCAAATAAAATGAAATAAAATAAAGGTTGAGTGAAATCAAAGTGAAGGCGTGGTTGAAAAAGAAAAATGCCTTGTTGCGTGATGAGAGAAAACAAATTTGCTTTGCTGTATTGGTGAAAAAAGAAATGAATTGCCTAATTACCATTTTGCTCGAGATTGGGAAAGAAATCGAGGAAATTTCATGAGGTCTTTTGAGAAATCAAAAAATAAAAATAAAATAAAGGTTGAGTGAAATCATAGTGAAGGCGTGGTTAAAAAGAAAAATGAAAAAGCCTTGTTGTATGAAAAAAAAAGGAAAAATGCTTGGTTGCATGAAGAAAAAGAAATAAAAAAAAAGGTTTTTGTAACATAAAGGATAATCTAACGTCTAAATTTAACTGAAAACCAATGAGTTTTCGTTGAAAAATGGAAATATGACAAAAGTAAAGAGGTGGTAAATAAAATGGTAAATAATTGCTAGAATAAGTGATAATAAATTGTATTAGAAAAATGATAAATTGGATTAAATATTTTGAATTTAATATAAGAAAGTAATGTAAATGTGTGATTGATATATAACAAAGAAAATGTATAGTGAGATTCGTAACCCGTTTTTGTATCTACATGCCATAATCTAGTTTTCGCGATCAATTAATTAATTTTGCCCTATAGATTTTTTGGTCTCTTCTGTTGTGACACTTGGGTAGAATCGTGATCTGACCCAAGCGCGAATTTATATTATGTATACAGGAGACATGGAAATCTAAATAACCTTTTCGTGTACCTTTTGTCTTTGTGTCCTTTGTATTTTGAAATCTCAAAAGCCGAATGTCGTGTGTTAATATGTTTCGAGCCTTAATGCGTTCTAGGGGTTTTTATGCGATTCCCTAGGGCACTTAAGATGTGCTCGCCCAATATCCACTTTATTATATTGGGTGTCGGTACTTAAATCAAAACCTTGAATACAGGATTCGAAGGGAATCCTCGATCTTCCTAAAAGGTCCTTTAATCCTTTTGGGAGAAAACGTAAGTTCGTAAACTAAATCCTAACAATTTAAGTGGTAAGTGTGTGTGCTTTTGTTCGTAATTGACTTTGAGATCTACGTGTTTTTCAACTAGCGTCTGTGTGTGATGTGGGTGACGTAATTTTGGAAGTCTGTAAGGAATAATAGGAATTAATAAGAATTAATAAAATAGACATGTGAATTCATTATGATTGTTTGTGTGTGTCACGTGTTAGTTTTCTTGTGATAATATGATTGAACTAGGTTTTTTGCAAAAGTCGATATGCAACTGGGATCCCAAACTGGGCTGACACTTAGAGAGCGTCCACAGCTGGCCTTAATTTAACTGCTGGTCGAGGGGGAGATGGTAATTAGAAACCCGGAAGCGGGTGACTCCCACCCTCTGTTTGCACGAGGCTGCTGGCCGATATTTTTGTCGCTGCGGCTCAAATGATTCTCACTTCCTGCCGCCTAATTGGTTTTTGTTCAACTAATGGTCCTTTACTTCTTTTAATGGCTTGGTGATTTTCCTTCGGCATCGATTTTGTTAATTTTTCAGTTGCTTCTATCTCCTCGGAGTTTGCCTAGGTTTTCTGCGAGAATGTTTCCTAGAATTTTTAGGAGTTTTATAAGTGCTTGTCCTATATGAAAAACTGCCTCTTGCAGCTCGAAAATTCTATGAGAAGACAGGGTATAGATTAGTATGTGAACGGTGGATACGAATGGGACGAATCAATAAGGTAGAGATAGTAGGCAAATAACAAAAATCAGATGAAAGATGGGGTATCGACGCATGTTCTCCCATATTGATGTTATGAACTGTGGCTCTGGAATATCCATTTGAACTTTATTTTTTAATTGTGGTCGTTCTACGTCGCGCTTCTTATCGTTGGAGAATGACGTGGATCGTCTTTTGGACAGAATGATGGGATTTAAATGATTGTCAGGTTCGCAGTTCTTATTATCAGGGAAGAATGGTGTAAATCGTTCTTTTGAAAAAATGGTAGGATCTGAATGCTTGAAAGGTTCGCTGTTTGTTGGTTTGAATCTTAACGGCTCTGCTGGAAATAATTCGGGGTTGAAGTGTTTAAACGGGAACGTGTAATCGGGCTTGTGCCTTATATGATGTATTCTAACGGCGGGTGGTGATATATATCGGAACTTTTCTGTATACAGCTTAAGCTTGTTGACGTGGATCGTATCAGTGTCTCTTTGGAGAGGTTGATTTGGTCGATCTATACGGACCACATTTGGTGAAATAATTTCTAATATTGTATGGGGTCCTGTGAAATATGGAGCGAGTTTCCCTGTATTGGGGTGGTGATATAATTTAACTAACACTAGATCACCTACTTCGAAATGTGGTTGTTTGTGTCGTTGATCATAAATGTTTTTGTCTTGAAGATGTTTGTTTTGTGTTCGTGTGTGTGCAATCTTCCTAGCTCTGTCGATATCTGGGTAAGTTGTGCTGTGGTCAGAGAGTTCTGGGGGTAGGATGCCAAACATTAGGTAGATGGGTGGAAAACCTGTGGTAGAGTGTGGTGTGTTGTTATATATGACTGTAACTCTTTTGACCAACTTGGTCCATGCGATCTTAGGATTCTCTAAATGTAACAGCCTAAGTTTTCCCGTGAGGGTGGCGTTCAGGCGTTCACATAGACCGTTGGCTTGTGGGTTATTGCTGGTTGTAAGTAGTGGGTGGATGTTTCTGTTAAGTAGGAAACTACTAAAATTTGGCGAAGTGAAGGCAGGGGCTCTATCCGTAAGGAGGCGTTTCGGAGAGCCATCCTGTAATACTCGCTTAAGTACCTGTTGGTAGGTGGTGATGCTGGTGGATTTAGATGGAAAAGTCCACGCGTAGCGCGAAAAATGGTCGACTACAACATAGAGGTATATTTTGGTGTTGCCATATTTGGCAAATCCTGCTATGGTGTCTAGGGATAATAGGTCAAAGGGTTCTTTGGCTTCCGGAGGTTGACTTAACTCTCCGTAAGTGGGTCCCAATGGACGTTTTGTTAACTGGCAGGTGGGGCAGGTCTTAACCTTTTGTTTAATATCTTTTGACATACCTTGCCAGTAATATTGAGTGGAGATGAGTCGTGACATTTGTGAAATACCGGGGTGGTTATATTGTGCGTGTACTGTTTGTAAGAGTTGTTGTACGAGTGTTTTTGGGAGGATAACCTTTGTTACACATTTTCGGGAAACTGTATGTAATCCATTACGATCAATGGTCAGACTAGACTCTCTCGATGGAGAAGGTTGGTGTGTCTTAATAAGGGACGCGTCTAAGAATCCACAGAACGGGTTACGGGACAAAAGATCTGCCTCATACTGTTGTTTTCCCTTTATGTAGCGGACCTCATACTCGTAACTCGACAGCCGTAAACTCCATCGAAACAATCTGCCGGACGGATTTTTGATGGTCTTCAGCCACTGCAATGCGTGATGGTCAGAAAATATAGTAAACTTTCTGCCCATCAGATAGATGCGAAACTTCTCCACACTCTCAACGATTGCTAAGCACTCAAGTTCAGAGATGGAATAGTTTCTCTCGTGTGGGCGCAGTGTTCGGCTGAAAAACTGAACTGGATATACGTTCCCGTCAGGGTGAACCTGTTTGAGAATGCCTGCTATACCGAGGGTGGATGCATTACAATACACTTGGCATGGCAGGCCTTCTTTGTAAAGGTGTAAAATGGGGTGTTGTGTGAGGTTCCCTTTCAGGTCAATGAACGCCTTTTGGCAAGCTTCATCCCAGATCCACACGACATCCTTTTTGAGGAGGTTATTGAGTGGTGCTCGCAAGCGAGCGTATTCCGGGATGAATTTGTTATAGACGTTCACAGCGCCAAGAAAGGATTGTAGTGTTTTCCGGTTGTGTGGTTGTTTAATGGCGTGAATGATGTCGGTGTTTCGTGTGAGTGGTGTGGTTGTACCAGCTGTGATGGTGTAGCCTAGGAAATCTATGGACTGCTTAAAAAATTCGCATTTTGCGAAGTTAAGTTGTAACTTCTCTGCTTCGTAAAAGGCGAAAAATTGTCGCAGGTGGTTTTGATGTTCCTCCAGTGTGTTGGAGAAAATGATGAAATCATCAAAGTAATGTGCCACACAGTCAAGTCCGTGTCTCTGTAGGACCTGACTCATGGCTCGTTCGTAGATCTGAGGGCTGGTTTTTAACCCGAAAGGTAATCGAGTGGGTTGGTATAACCCTTCGAGTGTGGCAAAGGCTAACAGTGGTCGAGAATCGGGGTGTATTGGGACCTGCCAATACGCAGAGGATATGTCGGCCGTGGAGAAATACTTGGCCTGTGCGAGGCGGTCGAGAATATCCTCGATTCTCGGGAGGGGATGGACATCAGAGCTAATTAGCTCGTTCACCTTTCTATAATCGATACAAAACCGTTTGGTCTTGTCGCGCTTAGTGACGAGGGTGACAGGGCTCGAGAAAGGTGAAAAATATTGCTCTATAATGCCATTCTCTAGCATTTGCTGGACTTGATTTCGGATTTCTTGTTGGTCACATATCGGAACACGATATGGCCGTATGGTAATTATTTTGTCGGAATTCGTGGGTATTTTTACGGGTGGAATCCTTAAGCATGGTACGTTGAATTTGTTCTGTGTGAAGATGTGATTGTATCTTTGTAAAAGTGTTGTGAACTGGGGTGTATAGAGAGGATTGTGTGTCGTGTTGTAGCATGTAGGTGGCAAAGGGTTTGATCGTGTCTTAGTGTGAGTGTCGAGTTCGTCTTGTTGGTTGGTCATGTGACAGTTGTGTGACGACGTGTGATCACCTATGTGCTCGGTATACGAGTTGTCCTGCTGTATGTGTATGTTTTGGACATTGTGGTTACAAGTTGAAGCCGTTTTGGCTTTGTTATTTGAGGGCATGTAAAAAAGGCAATTGGCCTTAGTGAAAAAGTTGCGTGGTGCTTGTTTAGATAAATTGTGGCATGTAGATAATTGTGGTTCAATCAATGAATGCACGCAATGGCTGTCATAGGCGGAAGGTTTGGGTGTAGGGCAAGTTCTTTGGAACATCGCCTGACACTGCCAGTTCGTGCATACATTTGGTACATGGTTAAAATGGTAGGAAGGGGTAGACAATGGGGCGCCCAGCTGGAATATAGTGCATTTATTAAAATCGATTGCCAATTTGAATTTGTGGAGGCTATTAAGGCTAAGAATTCCGTATGGTAACGGAGCGTTCATCACGTGGAAGTTCTCCCTTCGGGATATTTGGCCTATTGTCAGAGGGAGAGACAGTTTACAGTTTACCCATTGTTTTTGCAAAACCATTCAGGGTTTGGAGATCCAGTTGATGTCCCTTAAGGGTTAAATTAGGCAGGTGAGTTTTTAACATATTGTAGAGATTGTATGGCACTATATTCAGGCTGGCGCCTGTGTCAATTAAAAAGGGGCATGGTATATTAGGGGCTAGAAATAGTTTCACAGTCAGTTGGGTTAAGCTAAAGGGTTGGGAGCCTACCTCAGTCTCGAAAAGTCTGCTCTGCTGGGGTGTCTCTGGCTTGAGATGGTTGCTTGGGCCTCGGGACTGGTTGATTTGGGACCGATTGCACTGTCTTTGCACTCGGATATCGGTTTTGGACCGTTTGCACTGTCCTTTCTTTTTCTTGTGTCGTCGGGACTGGTCTATGCCGGCATTCGCTGTGCCAGTGTCTCGCGCCGCAGAACTTACAGTTGGACGGTGGAGGAGGTGCATTCCATGCACCTGTGCGTCGGGGTGTGTTGTGGTACGGACCCGACATTGGGGGTGGTTGTTCCTCTCTGTGTCGCGTTGTCGGTACACTGGGCCCGTGGATCCGCTGTACTAGTCGGAACCACTCTCCTAGGTTCTCGGGAGGCACTACGCGGACTAGGCGCTGGTCGGAGAATGGCAACCCTTCTGTCAACGTCTCGAGGATCACCTCCTGCGGGAGTCCTAGTTGTAGCCCCATGGCGGTTTTCTCCCTGTAGTTGATCTCCAGGTCGGCTTGTCCAGTAAGCTTCATGGCGAAATTTTCGCGAAGGACGCTTCGCTGGACTCAGGATAGAGGTCCAAGAGGATTTGTCTCACCTGGAAATAGTTCCGGTCGGTCAGCCGAAGTTTCCTGAAAAGCTCCAGGGGTTGTCGCACCAGGTAGTTCGGTAGACGGAGCAATTTTTCGCTGTCGTCCATGGGGGTGTCTTCCATTTTCCGGTCGAATGCTTGGAAAAACTGGTGCGCACTGTACGTTCCATCGAAAGGTGAAAGCGTCGCCGCCGCACCATCAGAAACCTTGGCCTGGGTGAGGAGCGCCGTGAGTCGTAACAGTACGTCCGCCAGGGGCGCCGTCGTTTCCCCACTAAGCGTCGCTTCATTCTCCCCGGGTTGTTTGTCGTCAATTTTGATCTGTGTCGCACTTTGGTTACTTTCCTCCATATCCTGTCGGCTTTCTATCGCAATATCGTTGCGAAGTCTTTTGTTATTGGTTGAGAATGGGCTTGATTGATTATGGCGCAGTCGTTTAAGAGGGAAGTGGAGCATACAGGGGAAATAAACCAGAATACACTTGATTGGGATTGAAATAAGGCAACTAATCGGAGGAGAGAAGGGCTTGAGAAGGTAGAACGGTTTGGCTAATGGCTATTCAATTACATGACGGAATATTGAACTTATCTGATGGGTTGAGGCGGTGAGAATGACCTCTAGAGTACTAGGTCTTAACTCGGTGGGATCCGGCCGATGACTAGGTGCTGTCCTGAGCGCTAACTGACAATTTTAAGTTCTCGATTTAAGAAGAAAACACTTCTTCCTTTTCATTGGTTGACCGTTCGCGGCGTGTAAGCTCGCTATAGGCTCTTCACTAATGAGTTACTCCCTGATTGGTCTATGCTACGCCTTTGTCTTTGGACATGTTTTAACCTGACCAGGAAGTGTTAGTTTGTTGAACTCAACTTTTTACGAGTTCCGGGATAATAAAAAACTTTACTAATGATATTGCTCTCTCTAGGCCTTCTTTCTCTCCAATTTGTTAAGCCTTGTTCTTTATTGAAATTCAAAGCATACATTTTCATACATATTGGATTGGGTTGGCATCTAGCTATGTACAAATTATGACATATATATACAACAAATTCGCCATCTGTGGGCTTAAACATTACAAAGAATTTTGTTATTTTAAGATTATATCAATTAAAATTTTAAGTTAGTTAAAAACCTAGTATTTTAAATATAATTTATTATTTTGGGACTTAAAATAGGTTCGTTATAGGGGTAGTTTGCTATTTAAAAAGTCTCAAAGTTCGTTATAAAGATGGTTTATTCAATGGAATGGAATTGGGAATCGCTCTAGGTTCGTTATAAGGGAAGGTTCGCTATATCGTGGGCTCGTATTAGCGGAGTTTTACTGTATTTGTAATTTGAAAATTGATATGAAAAAATAATTGGAAATTTCACAGAATTTAATGAATATGTAGAAGATTTTGAGTGTTATATGGAAATATTTGAGAAAATACTTATAATCAATGGGGAAATGATCCTTAGGAAAGAATTCACATAGATTTTGCACATAAAATGGGTTGAACCTCTTCTTTGTAGTGGACAGCCATTCAAAATGGGTAGAGGTTACCCCAATGAAGGATATTACAACAAATAAAATAATAGAATAGATTAGAAGGCTATATGTGCACTATATGGACTTCCAAAAGAAGTAGTCTCAGATAACACTGGTCTACAAAAAAAAAACTTATTACATTACACTGGTTTATAAAACGAAACAGCATCTTATCTAAGTGTATTTACAGATTTTTATAATGGGCCTAAATTTTACCCTCACTATAAGTATTTACAAAGTTCCTTCCGAATTGAAAACTATTTACTTAGCAACTTTCCATTCCTAGTAAAACGCTATATCGCACAACAGAGAATATTATATTCGTTTTTCAAGGAAAACCATACAAAAATTTTCAGGGAGGGTGATAAGATTTGTGATCTCTGCAAAGAAAATATGGAAATTCCGGCTTACCATCCTCGAAGAAATGGGCTGGTCGAAAGGGCAGTAAAAATGGTAAAAGAGACCTTAGATAAAAAATATAGTAACTCACACACAGCCTTTATTAAGACGTTAGTCTTATACAGATTCTCCGTACAAGGTGCAATAACAGGAAACGAGCAGCACAGGAAACCAGTAGTTCCGCAACTATATACAATTATTAGTAATAAGGAAAGTAAGATTTAATATGAAAGGTCGACGCCATCGCCTCTAGTCCTCAATTCCATAAGTGCGGAGCAGAAATAGGGACTAAGTTATTTAGTTCGCCATAAATATAGCATTCAGACACAAAAGGGAGGTTTACTCCAGCACAGCCATCCCTATCACCAGCTCCGCAATCTCATTGTCGACCAACACGATGGCCCCTCGATGTTTCGTCATCATTCTGAGGTGTAAGAACAATAGCTTCCAAGTTCTCTTTTTTCCCTCTTTACACCTACTGCCTTGTAAAAATTATATAGGACCTGAGCAACTAGTCTACTTGTCTGGGCACTGGTTAACATCGTTTGGATTGACCTAAGTTGGCAGGTGTCGACCGTTGAAAAGAATGTCCTTCTCTCCTCGCTAATATATATCTTGGCATTCATAGATATAATGAGATAGTTCAGTTTCCATATTTTCTTTGCAGAGATCACAAATCTTATCACCCTCTTTGAAAATGTTTGTATGGTTTTCCTTGAAAAACGAATATAGTATTCTCTGTTGTGCTATATAGCGTTTTACTAGGAATGGAAAGTTGCTAAGTAAATAGTTTTCAATTCGGAATGAACTATGTAATATAGTGAGGGTAGAATTTAGAATTCTCTATTTTTGCCTGGTCACTTTGAATAGATTTTTCTATTGCAATTTTAGTTATTAATGGTATTTCTTGCCGGATAATCCTTGCATCGTTGAAGTTAATTAACCAAGAAAATCCTGTTGAGTTGAGTATGTTGGCCAAACTTTCCGCAAGTCCAATATATATATTTATATTTCTTGATATCTCATATAGTTGAGCTAAGCATATATGTGGGAGTCGGCTGCGTTTCATTTTTAGAATTCTAAGCCAGAACCCGAGTGTAAGTTTCAGCACCGTAACTCCCAGAGACGTTCTTCCGCACTCCATACGTAGAATAAAACCAGGAGTATATCTGGGCAAATTTAAAAGTCTCCGTAAAATATTGTCTTGTACCCTGTCAACCAAGTTTTTTTGGTTGTTTGCCCAAATTGGAGCTGCGTAGAGCAAGGTTGACAGAGCCATTGAGTCTAGGAGATTGAGTGAGGATCTGATAGAGTTGATTCTTGTTTTAGTCGATATTGCCCAGACCGCATTAATAGCATTTAGCGCCTTGTTTTTAAAATGCTTTGCCGCCTGTTGAGTTGAGTTTGACGCTGTCAGCTGGTAACCCAGATACGTGTATTTAGATGTTATAGTGAGAGGCAATTGTCCCCAGAACCAAACATCCGATCGGGCCTTTCGACCTCCATTTCTAAACACCATAACCTTTGATTTGCTCTGGTTCAGCTTTAAAAAAATATCTTCGAAGTATTTTCTGAGTACATTGTTCTTTTTTTGTAAATTCATCTTGGATTCTCCGAGAAGTACGATGTCGTCTGCGAACAGAAGGAGATGTATATTTCCATAATTCGGTAAATAAATACTTGGCAAATCAGCGTCATCGTACAGAGAAACCAAGTCGTTTAGAAAAAGGATAAATAGATTAGGTGACAGGGGTTCACCTTGTAGAACAGCAGCTTGTATTTTTATAAATTCTGTAAGTGATCCGTTCCATCTTATTGTTGCTGACATTTGATTATAATAGCTTTGTATAAGGCTGATAAATCGGGTATTTAAACCGTAAACTGTCAACTTTTTCAAAAGCAGGGAGTGTGGTACTGTATCAAAGGCCTTTTTGACATCTACGAAGAAGGCATATAACTTCCTCCTTTTGCGGCTCAGCGTCATCTGTATCAGTGAGGTAAGGGTGAAAATATGGTCTTGACAGGAATATCCACTTCTGAAACCCGCTTGGTTTTCCGCTAAGATTCCCCTTTTATCAATTCAATTATTCAATCTTGTCTTTAATATGGATGTAAAGAGCTTTGATAAATTGGATAACAATGATATTCCTCTATAGTTTGATGGTATATTTGGGTCACAATTTTTGAAAATAGGATGAATAATTATTCTCTAGTCCACACTGATGGAACCGAGGATGTCGTCAATATTTTGTTATATATATTTGCTAATCGAATCAAATATTCGTCAGGTAAAACTTTGATTGCTTCATTTGGTATGTTATCCAGTCCCGTTGCTTATCCTTCCCCAGATTGGATATTTCCGTGGTGACCTCCATAAGCGAAATTTGAGCATCCAGTTCGGGGTCCATATATGTTAGCGCCGGTGATATATACGCGTCCATTATAGGTGGGGAAGCCAGCAGTCTTCGATAAAAATCCTCCCAATCACACATCGAAATATTGCCTTTAATTGTTGTTCTTTGCTTAAAATATTTTATTGTCTTCCAAAATTGAGAAGCGTTTCTAGCATTACAGAGGACATTCTGTATATCATCAAAGTATTGGTTCTTTTTAAGTTTAATTAATGATAAATATTCTTTCTTGCTTGTGATAAACAAATCTTTGTTAACTACATTATTTTGTAATAAATACAGTTTGAGACTTTCTTTCATTTTTTTCTTAGCCGTATAACATTCCTCATCGTACCACGGTTTAGACCTCAAACCACCAGATCTTATCTCACGTCTCATCCCTGCTCTTGACATTGTCGTTTAATTTTCAATTGTAAGCCTTTCGACTTGTGAGTTTAATGTGGAGCCCGTCAATGGTAAAATGGCTAAATCTCTCAAGTTGCCTTTAAAGGATATAGCCTTGTCTGCAACCCAGGAATACTTTGTTCCAGGACAAAACTTCTTAGAATCTTTTGACTTCATGTTATTTGAGCCCTTGAGTTTTAAAACAAGTGGCAGGTGATCCGAATATGGCATGCATTCAACACTTAGATCAACAATGAGTTCCAGTAATGCCGGTGAGACAATAGCAAGGTCTATAACTGAGGATCCTTGACTTGAGATAAAAGTAAAGTTTCCATTTCTGTCACTGGTAGATCTACCATCCAGTATAGTGAGGGAATTATCATCGAAGAAATCAACAAGAGTTTCTGAAAGAGATGATGAGACCGGATCGCTAGAAGCACGGCTGGCAGAAAGCAGAGTCGGGGTATCTAGCAAGTTATGAAAATCTCCAAGGTCACTGGTGCGAACATTTAGATCACCGTATAGAACTATCTCAAAACCCTCCTGGATTTTATTCTCAATGTAACTAAATAGTTTTTTAAGATTCTCTAGCTGTGTTTGAATTGGTGGTAAATGAACAAAAATCATACAAACTAGTAGTGAATCTGCAGTTGGAACTAATTTAAAGATTGCTGAAATCCATTGAGATTCCACTTCGACTTTTTCAATTAATGGTTGGATTCTTTTACTGACTCCTATAATAATACCACCTGAACTTCTCCCTCGTTTTAATGTCTTTAAAGCCGGTGAGTGGTAAATTTTGTAGTTCTCAACTGCAAAGTTCAGTGGGTTTTGACACCAGGTTTCAGTCAAAACGAAGATGTCGAACTGTTTGAGATAATCAATGAGAGGAAATACGGAAATCATTCTAAAGAATCCATTTATGTTCCAGTAAATAATTCCAGAAGGCTTGCCATTTGTTGTTAAAGAACTTTTATTTGAACGAAATAAGTGTTTATGCTGCAGCAATTGGTTGGGCCGTGATTCAGTAAGTTCGCTATCGGTGGGTTGCTATATTACGTCCCCGCTGGCGCTAGTAACGCGTCCATTAGAAGCATGATAGTTTATACCACGGACAATTAACTTATTATCTCTCAACTTGGAGACAATTGCCTTAGAAAAAAGCTCTTTTCGTTTATTAATCAGTATTTTCCTTTGCTCTCTAACAGTGACCTGGTAATCTTTGTTCAGAAATATCTTTTTATCCCTGAGTTTAAATGCGTTTCTAAGTAACAGAATTCATTGTTTGTAGTCAGGCACTTCAATAAGGAGCGATTAATTAGCTTTTCTTGATAATCTTCGGCATTGCTCTAACCCAATCTCCTCGGGAATCTGCATTGAACTCGAAATCAGATTGAGAACACGGGAGCGAGATTCGTCCGGGGTTTCATTTTCAGTTCCTTCGAATCCGTAAAAAATTAGGTTTCTTTCCCGCTGCTTCATCTCACAATGCTCCAGCCGTCCCTCAAAATCAGCTATTCTTTTTGAATTATCCGACGCAACCTTTGATGTAGTTTCGAGGGAAGTCTCAAGCTGTTGTAGTCGCTGATTTATTTTCTCTAATCCCTTTTCCACTGAGGCAAATATAGTCTCGATTTTTGTCCCCAGTCATCCATTTTGGCTGAAAGCACTGTGATTAAACCTCCCATATCTTTATCTTTATCCAATTCTAAAGTTGTTTGTCTTGTATATCTTGGGCCTGGATTTGACTCAATACCTGCCATGAGTAATAGCATTATTATAATACATCTACGGTTGCTTTTTCCTGCATAAACAAATGTGTTTGCCTTTGAGTACTTTGCATAACAAGTTACAGTTTTGCTTCTTAAATTGACATATTTAGCAATTAGAGAATTTTCTTTGGAAAAAATAAACAAGTTGAATATGGCAATTAATAAAATGAGCTTCATGATTCTCATAGAATATAATAGTAGATGGCCTATATCAGGTATTACTAAGAAAGCAACAAAAGGAGAGCAATAGAATTAAATAATAATTTCAAAAATACTTCTCAGGAGACGAATAATTCTGCGTCCGCTCTACTTGGCCACCTGGCGGAGAATAAAAATATAGTAACTCTATACAAGATAGAATATCAAGAATATTTTATGTGTATAGAAGTACACCTCATGAAACAATAGGCAAAACCCTTGCCGAATTGTTTTTAGGGCGCCCCTTCAGAACCAAATGGACTTTATTGCACCTATGCCTAACAGATAAGGTATAAAAAAAAACACTGAATTAAACAGCAGAAATAGGATCAGAAACGTCATGGAACATTTATAACCTTTGATATAAATGACAAGGTATGGTGCAAGAACTATAGATATGTTTCCATTAAATGGATACCTGGTATAATTATTAAGAAAAAAGGCGGCAGAGTGTACCAATTAGAGGTAAATGGTCAAATGAAAGATGTTCATAAAGACCAATTAAGAAAAATATATGAAAACAAAGAAATAATGGGTAGGCAGATGGAATCAAGAGGGCCAGGGATTGTTCCAGGTCAGGCCAAAGAAGCAAGAACACGTGAAGGAGAGAAAGCCCAGGCAAGTAGAGAGCTAACAGTTGTTCCAGGTCAGACCAATGAAGCAAGATCAAGGGAGACAGGAAGATGCAAGCAGGTATCGAGGGGCAAGAAGATCCCGCTGAAGAAAGTGATCACCATTTGAGTCCAGCTTAAGAGGAGATCATGCCCAGAAGGGACCCACCTAGGAACAGACGTCTACCAGCAAGGTTCATGACGTGGATGTGATATATCAATGGATACTCTGTAAAAATGTACTCTGTATTCGCATATTTATATGAATGCAAAACAGATGTATAATTTGGAATGTAAATAAATACTCATTTATATTATTATGTGATTGTACAAGATACTACAGAGTTCATGCCGCAATTCATTATAGTGTGGAATAATATTTTTTTCTATAACCTTAGCATAGTCTTTTTTGATACTTATGTAGAATAATAGATTCAAGTATAAGAAAATCTTTATTGGGATCTTCTATTATATTTTGTTAATTTTTAGGGTCTTTAAGATAATTTCCTTATAGAATTTTCAATTTTTTTTATTTTTCGAAAGTTCCGATGGGCTTGTTTTTATATTTGTGTCGTTCTCTGCGATCTTGAATTGACATTTTTAGAATAGATTGGTGGTCACTTCATACAGAGTTCAAGATGCTGCAGGTAGTGCTTCCATAGAGGTTCATTTGTAACAATATAGTGATGTCCAGAGCAGCTATTGAACCATAAGAATGGGATATATAAGTGGGTTCTCCAGTATTTATGAAAATCAAATTTGTCTTATTAAAAATAATTTGGAAAGGATTTTTTCTCTTTGATTATCCTCATGAGATTTCCACAACTGGCCTTTTCTTCTGAAGTCACCAAAAAGGATTGTACTTGTACCTTTCATAAGGTTGGTTGGCTATGCTATTTAATATTGGTTCTGGTTTATTCAGGGGATGCTAGCGGTTGAAGATTTTATTGGCCTTCTATTGGTTTCTTGATTTGTATACCTAATATTTCTCTAAATCCTGTTTTTTATTGTAATATTAATTTTCTCAAATTACTATAAGGTAATAAGACCTTCTCAATTTTGATCAGCACTCTTGCCTAATGATATTGAAAGCCTAATTGTATTTCAGCTTTGTGCTAAATATAAGCTTGGTATCTTAAATGCAGCTTACATCCACTTTTTGTATTTGTCAGCCAACAATAGGAGTTCACTCAACTTCTATCTACCACACCAAGTGTGGAGATGCCTTTTAAACGCAGTTCAGCAATTAGCCTTGCTTATGATTGGCTAGTAAGCCCTTTGCGCAACTGATCACACATTTTCCTTTTCACGGATCAGCAATGGATGAGCATTCATATTTTTCATGTCCATTAATACCACGGTGGAGAACATGGCCTTGGGGCTGGTGCACCTCGTGGAACTGTGGCCATGGCCACAGCAGTGGATGCAAATGTGTACACAGAATGTGGCCAACTGTCAATGCTGTTCAGGTATTACATTCCAAGAATTGGAACGGTGGACTACTCTATTGGTCTTGGGGGAGCTGCCAAAACTGCTACCTTTGCAGTTTCAATTAAATTTGGTTCGCAGGTTCACTTAAAATTGCAACAGATATTGTCCAACAAAAACATTACCCTCTCTCTCTTAAGCCCAATTCCTTCTCATCATAAAATCCTATTCACTTTGGTTTGAAAAATCTCTATCTTTAATTATATTAATCTTTCATTTATCAATTTATTATGTTTATTTATTTACATACTTGTGGGATGGTTGCGTGCGTGTTGGTGTGGCTTGTGGAAAGGCCGCTGATAAAATTATGATTATTTTTAGAAAATAAATTAATTTATTTAAGCCAGAAATATTTAAAGAGAAAAGAAGTAACGGCCGTTGGAAGCAAGCCTTGTTGTTGACGACGCGAGTGGCCAGAGTCCCCAGTGGCCGCCCGCGCATGTGTAGTCAGGTGTTCTCTTAGCTGCGCCGGCACACTACTGTCCATATGTTTAGTGAAACTTTGTCTCAGTTCGCGCTCGCTGAAGCAAAGTGTGATCGCCACATACTTATGTAAACTATTAATCATTTTTTTTCTTTATACTCCTAATGAGCTTTCTGCAACTTCCTTCATCAATCTCCTCATCTTTCTCATTATTCTGGGCAGTCTAAGTGTTTTACCATTAGTCTATATTTGCTGCCAGGATTGTCTAAACTATAGTTGGAGGTATAGACTCGATCCTCTCAACTGGTGCACTTTAACTGGGGGCTACAACATATCATTGGGCAGCTTCAGTTTGTTGGAATAGAAGCTTCTCTCCAAATGATAGTCGCCATAAAGCCACAGGGCGAGGATCTAAGTGTCGGAGATCCTGGCATTGGGTGTTCAAGGCCCTAGATTCTAGGTTATTCACGACGTGGTTGCCGGTCAAGTAACATCGAGGCATGTCGTCGGGTCTGATATTGACAGGCAGCCTCGGTACTGTTTCCCTACCTTGAAGCTGAGAAGTCACCGAGGACTTTGTCTGGTGATAGAATACTCTCCATGTTATATAGGGGAATAGAACTAACAAAGTCCACTACATAGGTGTCATATAAATACGCCCTGTGTCTGAATGTGGCGCGGTATTGACTTCATATTAAGAGCGATTTTGCTAAGAATCCGACGACATATTGTGACCTTTTCTGTCGAATCGTTGATTTAATGACATGATCGTGTCCCAGCTTCGAAACCGAGTCAGAGTTCCAGCATCCCCACAATGGAGGGAATTCCAACTGAATGTGTCAGTTACTGTTTTCTTATGGTTTAGAGAGTCAATTGGAGGAAGCTACCAAATATATTATTTAACCTAGGATGGGATATATAACTCTGTAATATGCGCATGGAATCCAGACTTGAAACAGGAGTGATACCTTTGTAAGTTTGAGGACACCTTTCAAAAAAATTAATTGGAAATATTCATTTAATCGATTGCTCCTTCAAAATTCTATAATCCTACACTATTAAGCGAACAATTTTTGGTTCGGATTCTCGAAAACGGCTCTAACAATTTCAACAAAAAATTGTATATAGTTTTTTTTTTGGGCTATAAATTAATCGAGATAAATGTCGTTTTTCTCAAAATTCCTTTACACAGGTTTCTTTGCATCACTTCATGATAATAATGATAATTTGGAGCTCTAATGATGAAAAATTATATTTTTATTAATATTTCCTTTTTGTGAGTAGTTTGGAGCGCGCAGCTCGGTCATTCCGCTATTTGTGTACAATGTGACCTCTGTTTTGTTTTGTACTAAAAATTAAGAATTTTTCAGTATGTAATATATACCAAAATACTTCTCGTTCTAATTCATTGTTTCTCTTTTTTTGGCGAAAAAATTATTGCCGACTTTCTTTTCTTTTTTTTTTTTTTCAAATAGTCACAACAAAATGAAATTTTCCTAGATATTAGCTAGACAATAAATATTAAGAACTATTACCTACACCATTTCATTTTAACTTAAGGAATTAGAGCACCATCTATATAAAAGAAACGAAACTATTTAGTACGATTTTTTTTTCATATAAAACTCTTTCTACTGTCCTTAACTGCAATGGGAAAAAATATTTTAATATGAAATTCTTTTAATGCGGACACAGGTAAAAAAATCTCCGAAGACCGGTTAAAATTTTCAGCAGACCGAGGTAAAAATAGCTGTTCTAGCCAACTGATCCAGCGCGGTATATCAGGAACACTCGACAACGGGGGAATATATCAGTGAGAGGGGACGTTATAAGAGTGCCTCTCTCGCTATCAAAAGAAACGAATTCCTTTCCATCCAATTAAGAACCTTCCTCCCCACCCACTTCAATAACCCCCGCGTGATGAGCGGGACCCCCACCCCCGCTTCTATGTGACAACTGATGGAATCCATTGTGACTTGGACTGAATAGCGAACTGGCTGAGGTCAACGGCCGCGTGAGAATCTTATTATTGGTTAGCTGCTTCTTTCCCCATCATGTGTGCACACTCTTTCTTAATGTCTATGTTTTACATTCGTGTATGAACACCTCTACCTACTGTATATGCATCATAACGCTGAATCTGAGGAGATTTTCGTCTAAACTCTATGCATTCTCTCATTCCCAGGACCGTCTATAAAAAAAAAAAAAAAAAAACTCTTGTCATTTTTATAATGTTTGCTTCTCTCAAAACTTATAAAATGGGATCTATAATAGCTAGAGTGAATCTGTAAAGTGCTCTTGTCAATCAGAAGTTTGGCTGGTTAAATAATAATTGCGCAAGCCATCAGCAACTTTCAGTTGCACGAAAAGGAGATGCCTTTTTCTTAATATATATATATATATACAGTAGTACCTCGACATACGAGCACCCCAACATACGAGTTTTTCGAGATACGAGCCGACGAGCAAGTGATTTTTGCTTTTAGTTACGAGCGAAATTCGAGTTACGAGTTCGGTTCGGTAGTGTTGAAGATATTAATCTGTGATTTTAAATGTTTCTTTTTGACCAGTACTTTTTTTTTTGTTTTTGCTTTTCCTAAAATGTTTCTTTCTTCTTCTTCTTTATTATTTGTTCTATATGCAAAGCTTTGTTTTTTGAGGCTTGAATAAACAAATTCAAGTTTATTATATTTTTGTGTGCTTTTAAAGTTAAAACACAACAGGTAGTAACACGCAGTCGCGCCATCACGATCAGTTAGCAGCGTGCTTCCGCTGTGATAAGTTGTGTTTTGTGTTCGCGTTTTGTGTTGCGTTTCTACAAGTGAGATAAAGGAGATCTTAGGAATGTGGGAGAGAATTTCACAGTTCGTGGAAAAAAAAAACACCCAGAAAAAGTTGCAACAGGTCGTTCATCTGACCTTTTTAATGACACTTGCCTAACTCATTTCCGGAACATTCGGAGAGGGAGGAAGAAACAAACCTTCTTGGACATGTTTTTTTCTAAACGGCCTACAGGTGAAAGCGAGAAAAATGTAGCGAAAAAGGCAAAGACCAGTGAGGATATCTATTTTATTTCTTTTCATTCTCTTTTTTGTTTTTGTGCAATAAATATTTGATATTTATAAATACGTTTTTATTATTTAAAACCACGTAACAAAAATAACTGGGGTGACATTTTGGAGGTTAGAACGGATTAATGGTAGTTCAATTGTTTTGTATGGGGAAATTTGCTTCGAG
The DNA here is from genome assembly GCA_030710605.1 of Cordylochernes scorpioides. Taxonomy (NCBI): domain Eukaryota; kingdom Metazoa; phylum Arthropoda; class Arachnida; order Pseudoscorpiones; family Chernetidae; genus Cordylochernes; species Cordylochernes scorpioides. The sequence goes on along the minus strand of CP092873.1, from coordinate 60,627,930 downwards.
ATACGAGTAATTCAAGATACGAGCAAGGTTGCGGAACGAATTAAACTCGTATGTCGAGGTACCACAGTATATATATATATATGTTATATAAAAATATTATTTTATTCCAAATTATATTTAATAGATGAAACTATTCTGTTAAGTCTACCACCAGATGTCGCGCTTTTCCTATATAAACCTACTGTTGGTGTTTCCCGTTTGCCTTTGGCCTTACTCCAATGAGTCTTTTAGACAAAAGGTATGCGTACATCGTCCCTAGCGAGCACATTGTGGTAGGCCTGCTAACGGGACACACGTGGACGGACAGTTTCGCCCACAGGATAGGCGTCATTGACGATCCTTCCTGCCCTTACTGCGACGCCGACAGGGAAGAAACTCTGTCTCACATCGTGCTTGAGTGCAGCAGCCTTGATGCCCTTAGATTCCCCCTTCTTTCCACCAGTGCAGAAGAATTAGGGTACACTCCGCGGTCACTCAAAGACTTTATTTTCAACAGGAGCACTTGGCGAGCCTGCCTGGAGTTCCTAAAGGCCTCTGATAGACTTAAGCCACGCGTCCGCGCGGAGGATTCCGATCACCTGAGTGACTCGGACTCCTCACCTCATGGTTAACACCGGTCATTGGCGGCTGCTCGTAGACGTAACTCTGGCCTGTGCCGCTGTTTAAGATCGGTTTCGCGACCTGCCTTGCGTATGTGATCGCCCCTGACGCTGTCTCTGTAACCCAAGGACAGAGGGCAAATGGTTTGGCGATTCGACGGCGCGGGCTGCTCGAGAAATCGACTTACGCAGCGACCCATTTGAACGCGCTATGCAATCCATGGTGTACTTTTCTGGTTGGTCGTCTTAGCACTGGTACCCTCACCAGTAATCTTATCCAAAACTTTAATATATTCATTTTTACAAAAAAAAAAAAAATAATAATTAAAATAAAAAAATAATCTATCTTTTCCCATCAGTTGCTGAATCATTCTCGCTTTATCTAATATTCTTATTTAAACAACAGCTGTCTTTCTTTTATTTTCCCAGGCCTGGGGAATCTAACCTTTTTGAACAGCCTTGGTTGCGAGCAGCATGTCTGCCTGCTACAAACCTGCTACGCCTGCTTCAACACCATTGAACCCGTCTCTGCCACCCCCTGAACTCCGCGGATCACCACCCTGCTCCCCCCCGGTCCTCCTCTACATCCGGGCTCTCCTGGCCTCACCTGGCGATGATCCCTGGCCACCCATCCCCAGGCCCCTCCAACTATCCTTTGTATATATTCCGCTTTATGCGTCCATCGGGGCTCAAAAATCATTCATTTTGGTTAGCAGCCCCGTAAAATAAAGATATTTTCTCTTTCCCGTTTGCCCCCGCCATGGATTCCTGCAAGAAGAAGAAAGCCAACAAGCCCTCTCAACCCTCGGTTGACATCGCGGCTCTTGTTGAAGAAATCAACATTGTCATCTCCCGCCACTACCAAATCCTGCAATCCGTCGGCCAGCCCTCCCTAGCAGCTCTTCACCTGGACCTTGTTCGCTTCATTGAGCAGCGAACGGAAATAATCAAGTGCCTAGTTAGGGATGTGAAGAACTTCGCGGGCACCGTGAATGACTTCATGGAGCTGGATGAAATCATGGATGCCCAAATGCCCAAAAAAACCTGCCAAACCACTCAAACTAGCCATGCTCCCGTCTGCAAGGACTCTAGCGCTCAGACCGAACTCATCAAGCCTGCCAACCCCGCTCCAGCTGCTGTCCCTGTGGCATCACCTGCTCCCAAAAAGCCAGATCCTGCTCTAGCCAAGAGGAAGAAGCCAGAGGCGTCAAACCCGCCCGCTAAGAGGACCAAACCACTGGTTCCAGCCAAGCCTGCATCTTCCCGCGCCCCCAAACCTGCCGTTGCCAAAGGCACCCTTAAGGGGAGAAATCTGCGGCCCACATCGTGGTTATTGCAGATAACCCGCAGGCTGACCCACGGGACATCCTCAAAGCTGTCCGCGCTGCCCACACTCTGCCCCAAGGCGTCTGGGCGTCTCTGAGCACCAGGGGAAAACTGTTGCTGCACTCCAACACTTCAGAGGCCATTCCTGCCGTCAGCTCTGCCTTGGACAACAAGCTCCAAGGCCTGAAAGTCCGGGAAATGAGAACATTCCTCCCAAGAATCTGCCTCTTCAGCGTAGAGGCGGAAACCGCGGGTGAGGACATTGTCAAGGCCTTCCTTTCCACCGATGCCCTCAGCCAGCTTCCTGGAGACAAGTGGCACACAGAACTCCGACCAGAAATGGCACCCGCACGGCCTTTATTGAGCTGGACTTGGCTTCCTACAAGGCCATTGGAAGACGCGGCAGGATCTTTGTGGACCATGTGATCCTGAACTACGAGGAGTCTGTCCGCGTCCGCGTCTGCTACCGCTGCTGTGGCTACGGCCACAAGGCCGATAGGTGCACCAAGGCTACGGTCACCTGCTTCCACTGCCCTTCTGGTGAACACCAAGGCCGAAGCTGTCCAACTCTTGCCAACCGGCGCACGGCCAAGTGCGCCAATTGCTCATCCAAGGGCCTCTCTGCCGACCACGAGGCAAGATCAATGTTTTGGCCAACTGCCAGAACTAGTGCTGCAAAGTTCTAGTCCTCCCGCCTTCTTCCTGCCTCCTGACCTCCGCGGACCCAATCCAGCCTAACCTGCCTCTTCTCTAACGGAGATCCTGTCCCTAGCCTTTTCAGCCTGGTCATAGTGGTTTTATATATTCCGCTTTACGCGGCCATTGGGGCTCAAAAATCATTTATTTTGGTTAGCAGCCCCGTAAATAAAGATATTTTCTCTTTCCCGTTGGCCGATCCTCTTCTACATCCCGGCTCTCATGGCCTCACCCAGCGATGATCTCCTGGCCGCCCATCCCCAGGCCCACCAACAGTGCTTTGTATATATTTCGCTTTATGCGTCCATCGGGGCTCAAAAACCATTTTATTCTGGTTAGCATCCCCGTAAATAAAGATATTTCCGTTTTCCGTTGGCCGGCTCAAACTTTTTGTAATTATGTAAATAATATTTTGTTTTTCTTATTCTACTCGCCTTAAGTCAGGCAGTACTTTATCAAATTCGTTTTTTATTGATATTTTCAAGATTTTCCCAAGACTGCAAAACAATAATCTAAAAATAATCGGCATCAGTAAGTAATAATACGTATATCTAAATAATATTCCAAAGTCAGCAGCAGAAATATCTTCATATAATATATGTGACAATTTAGTGGTAAATGTGGTGAGGAGAGAAATAATCACACGACGAGTTGTTAGAGCAATCATCCAGGCAGCCAGCCGAGAGAGCGAGCGAGACGTTATCTCCTGAACGACTGTTTTCCCTGTGTACACAACCGGGGGATAACCAGGAAAGTCGCCAGGTGGTGACGGCCCCCCCCCCCCTCAGGAATGTGGTCAAAATGGTCGTGAGTTAGTTGTCTAAAGTGTCTCGCTTTAGCTGCTCATCTCTCTCTCGTTGGCTGTTGGTTTGTTTTATTAATCCTGGAAGAGCATATATTATGACATATGGCCCCCGTTGAAGAAGGCTGTACATAGTTTAAGTATATTTAAAGCTGGTGAAGCCAGGAATAGAGAAAATAATTTTACAGTTAAAATTAGTTAAGGTAATGGTGACATAGTTTTATGTAAATAAAATATTGTATAGTACACAAGTAAATATTATTTACAAGCAGTTTTACAACACCGGGGAGTTTGACATTTAAGGAAATCTTTGAAAATATCAAGGTTATAAAAGGCTATATACAACAAAATCTAATGTACTATAAGGGAAGTGATATGGAGGAGTGTGAACAACGAGGAGAAGAGTCACATACATATGGTGAAATTCTGAAGATCATTAAGACTGGGGAACTCTACACTTTAAGATATTTTTCAGGCGGACATGGCAAGGGGAAACTTGTCATGGGCTTTCTATGCTATAAGTGTAGAGTACGAGAAATGAGATTGAGGTTGACAATTGTGTGAGCTCAGGACTGAGGTAAATATAAAACTACATACAATGTTAGAACCTCGGCGAACAGAGCGAGGGGAAACTTGCTTTGGGCCAATCTAACTTATCTATGCAGTTACTTGTGTAGCGAGTCCGAGGGGAAAAGTCCCGTGTGTAGGTGAGGAAGTCGAACGGACTTATATTTAATTTGCGGAAAGTATGCGCGCACAGTGCGAAAAATTGGGACGAGGACTGCGTTGTCCGTTACAAGTGACAAGCTGCTCGGACACGAGGTGTTTGAACCGTCGTGGGAGCTTGTGCAAGGCGATGATTTCGCGGTGGGTTGAAAGTAAGACCCATGTCTGCGCGAAATGATGACGGACCGGACAAAATCAGCGACGATGTTTAACGTACCTCCGTGGGAAATATCGGAGGTAGGCTATATCGTGCTGGTTTGGACAATGGACAAACATAGATTTGAAGACAGGGTCCGTGTGGCGAACGTGTGGCGCGAGAAGAAGAAGCGAACTGTGTCGTTCGATGCAGATTGTTCAAGTGCGAACAAAAAGGGGTTGATAAATATCTAGCAGTTAGTCAATCTGCACCCTGTAACGAACACACCATTGGCTAGATGGTGTGGGTCGGTGGATAGGCTAGAGATGACCTACGAAATAAATTATCATAAATGAAGGGCGAAGGTTAGGATTTTGAAATGACAATTTAGAAGTTCGATAATTGATTAATCAATAATTCTATAAAAGGTCCTGAGCTGGTATAAGGTTAACAAAGTTGTAAGAATGAGAGAGGCATTCAGGGGAAGATAGATAAGAGTCACCAAGGTTGGTTGTTAGCAAGGCTCACGTGATGGTTGAAATTCTTCGACGCCTGTCTTACAGGGTGAATTTTGAATCGATTAAGGAAAGAAATTATTTTTCGTGAGCCGTGCTTACAAGTAGAAGAGGTCTATACAAATAGACATACAAAAGTTTAGGTGCTGGAGGCATATTTTTATAAATAAATTGATTATGAAAAATCTATTGTTAATAGTAAAAATCGTAAAGCATTAATAGGTAGAATTCCAATTTTTTTTTTTAAGAGTTTTTTTTTTTTTTAAGAGTTACGTTAAAAATGGAAATTATTTAATTAAAATAACGATTGTTAAATTCTACTGGTAACGTAACTAATTAAATGAGTTACAAATATCTAGATAACTAGTATGGAGCATAAAATCATTGTTAATAGGCATGGAGAGAATAAATGGAGCTAATTATGTAAGTATTGGGACAATTTACAAGGAATGACTTATTTAAAGAATGAATAGAAGGGGTAAAACAATTTCACTTACAGGTTATGCTGGTTTAGAGAGCAGGTAAGTTCATTGAGATTCGGGAGAGTTCTGTCTGTGACACTGAGCGTACCAGTGTTGTACATCACAGTAGCGGCAGGGATATGGCGGAGTCTTGTCCATGATGATGGAAGGTGTCCTGCTATGGCACGATGGTCGTTCTTGGGTAGATCTATTGTTGGAAGAAGTGCGTGGCAGCTCCATCTCCGTCGTAGGTGAATACTTCTTCAGGATCACGGTTCAAAGGTTGGCGAGGAAAGGGGTTGAGGGCTCGAAGAGGAGTGGTTACTGTTGAGTTGGGTTTGGTCGATCATCGTGGCTTGGCTTCTTGTTTCTTCATACTCCGGTATATGAGGGATTCGCTTCCCGGCCAGGTCTTATCCTGTCGACTTTTCGATGTGACAATTTAGTGGTAAATGTGGTGAGGAGAGAAATAATCACACGACGAGTTGTTAGAGCAATCATCCAGGCAGCCAGCCGAGAGAGCGAGCGAGACGTTATCTCCTGAACGACTGTTTTCCCTGTGTACACAACCGGGGTATAACCAGGAAAGTCGCCAGGTGGTGACGGCCCCCCCCCTCAGGAATGTGGTCAAAATGGTCGTGAGTTAGTTGTCTAAAGTGTCTCGCTTTAGCTGCTCATCTCTCTCTCGTTGGCTGTTGGTTTGTTTTATTAATCCTGGAAGAGCATATATTATGACATATATATATGTGATATGATCCTGTCGACTCTTCTGTGATATGATCCTGTCGACTTTCAATGTGACAATATAGTGGTAATAATGTGGTGGGGAAAGGGAAATAATCACGCCACAAATTGGTAGAGGAATTTGGAAGCCATCCGAGAGAGAGAGGTAGTGCGAGGGGCTGTGCGCTGAACGACCGTTTGTGTCCAACCACCCCCCGACTATCCAAAAATAGACCTGAGGTTCCAAGAAAAGGCCCTGCGGTCGCCCCCTTGGAATGTGACTGCTATATCAAGTGACCGGCCTTAGCTGCGTTCTCTCTCTCTCTGGTCGACTGTAGATTTACTTTATTATTCCTGGAAGAGCATATATATATTATGCAGCATATATATATATGTCATAATTTGTACATAACTGGATGTAATCCCGCCCCAATATGTATGCAATGTACAATCTGAAGATTTTAATAAAAACAAGGCTTAGAAATCTGAGAGAGAAAGGCCATCAAAGAGGAAGCAATCATTAGCAGGTTTTATTATCCAGGAACACATAAAACTGGGTTCAAGAACCTAGTATTTCCTGGATCATGTCAGGACAGGTCGAGAACAAAGGGATAGCAAAGGTCCAATCAGATTATAGGAGGTTTAACTAGTAGCCAATGGAAGGCTTCCACGGGACAACCAACAGCCAATCAAAGCCCTGAATAGTTTTCGTGTCAATTCGCGTACTGGGTTTAGTCAGTTGGGACCTGGACAGCATCGAGTTAGCACCTGGACCGACCAAGGAACCGGTTAGGAGCCAGCCACCACCCTCTCAAACGATCAGATAAGTCTAATCCTCAATCATGTGAACAGCCATAGTTAATAGCCAACTCAGCCAAATAGCTTCAACCCCTTTCTCCCTAGATCGCTAGCCTTTTCCAATCCAAATCCTGTGTTTTTCGTTATTTTCCCCTGTGAGAACACCTTGTCACTTCAGCCAACGACTGCGCCCATCAATTCAATCAATCACCAATCAATTCAACCCATCAATCCCAAAAGGTAAACGTCCCGACGTTACATAGAGTCGACAGGATTCTACGGTGTAATACATCAAATATTACAGTGGTAACTTCCAACGTTACAGTGAGTCGACAGGATTCTACAGTGTAATACATCAAATATTACAGTGGTAACTTCCAACGTTACAGTAAGTCGACAGGATAAAATGGAAAACAAACGAGACCAAGTAGCGAAAGTTGACGGCGACGAAATAGCGGAGAAAAGGAAGATAGCACGACGCACCCTAGCGGCGATTCTAGTACAGTTGACGGTCGCCCTCCAAGGATTGAGGTCTACCCGACGAGACGGGGACCGGGGCTCCGCCTGCGGGACAGACGCCGCCCACGCCCCCACCCCAGGCCGGAAGACGGACGGAGTTGCCGCTGCCATGTGGCCCAGCGATCTGACGCGCCACCCCAAGGAACCCTCACCCACCATGCCGGATCCCTACACCGGTGTCCAGAACAAACCAAGTAGGTGGACTGAACCATCCCAACAAGCTCGACACTCGAACGCACGGGCAGTGCAATTAGCCCCAAAACCACACGCGAACGCACGGGCAGTGCAAATAGCCCAAAATTTACACACGAGTGCACGGGCAGTGCTAATAGCCCCAACTCCACAGCACACCAGGCGTCCCACCCACCTACCACATGCCGGAGACGCACAAGCCGCGGAGGACTTTCGGAACTGAGGTAGGACCTCAACCCTTTGGCGTCAAGAAATTGACGCTGAAACTGTTTCTAACCCCTGAACTGCCATCCCCATTTTTAATTGACACAGGCGCAAGCTTGAATATAGTGCCCCATATTCTGTATAAAATGTTAAAAACTCACCTCCCGAATTTAAATTTAAAAGAACAGTCTATAGATCTACAGACCCTAAATGGTCTTGCAACAACAATAGGTAAAATAGCACTCCCCATAACAATAGGTAAAATAACTAGAAAAGAGAATTTCCACGTGGTGGAAGCACCTCTGCCATTTGGAATTCTCAGCATAAATACCCTCCGTAATTTTAAATTAGCAATAGACTTCAACCAAGGCACTATATTCCAACTTGGCGCCCCATTGTCTACCCCTACCTACCATTTTCACCATGTACCCAATGAATGCACGTATTGGGAGTGCCAAGCGATGTCACAAAAGACCCACCATACGCCCAAACCTTCCGCACATGGCACCCAATGCGCGCATCCATTGGTCAAAACCCAATCACCCACCTGCCAATCTAGTCACGCGCCCGCACAACACAACTTTTTCCTTAAGGCCAATTGCTTCACTATATGCCCGCAACTCACAAGGCCACAACGGCTTCAAATCACAACGACAATGCACAAATTGTGTCCCCCCAACAGGACAACTTTCTCATTAAACACACGCGTGACCACACGTCACCACACGACCATCACGCACGTGTACATCGCAACAAACACGACACTCACAACAACAATACACAGACAGTATCCATCCAACAGGACGGCTTTCACTCTAAACACACACGTGTCCACACGTCGTCACACAACAGTAACACGCACAACCAGCGCAACAAGCGCGACACTCACACCAACAGACGACAACGATACCACGCAAACACATGCACAATCACTGCCAACACAACCACACCGTCTACAAGAAACATAGAGACAATCCACGCCACCCTACAATCACACAATCGCAAAACATTGCGATCTTTCTTAAGCGCTGTGAACGCTTACAAAAAGTTCATTCCGGACCACGCCCGCTTGCGGACGCCACTGGTCAACCTTCTAAAAAAGGATGTCATGTGGGTCTGGGATAACGAATACCAGAAAGCGTTCACTAGCCTAAAAGAAAGCCTAACAACACACCCCACGTTACACCTTTACCAGGAAGGTCTGCCATGCCAGGTGTACTGTAACGCCTCAACACTCGGCATCGCAGGCGTCCTCAAACAGGTCTACCCTGATGGGAAGACCTATACAGTCCAGAATTTCAGCCGCGCTCTGCGTGCACACGAACGAAATTATTCCATATCTGAACTACAATGCCTGGCAATTGTGGAGAGTGTGGATAATTTCCGTGTCAGTTTAATGGACAGAAAATTTACAATATTTTATGACCATCACGCATTGCAGTGGCTGAAAGAGATCCAAAACCCGTCAGGCAGACTATTTCGATGGAGATTAAGGCTATCGAGATACGAATATGAGGTCCGTAGCATAAATGGAGTACAACAATATGAAACGGGCGCCATACTTCGTAACCCGTTCTGTGGCTTCTTAGACGCCTCCCTCATTAAGAGCCATCAGCCTTCCCCATCGGGAAAATCTAGCTTGAACATGGATCACAATGGACTGCATACCGTTTCCCGAAAAGGTGTAACTAAAATTATAGTTCCAAAACCACTCACAAACAAGCTACTTAAATCAGTACACACACAACACGACCATCCAGACATCTCAAAGATGACGAGACTCATCTCCGCTCAATATTATTGGCAGAACATGACACAAGACATTGCACAACAGGTAAAAACCTGTCCCACCTGCCAATTCGCCAGAAGTATCGATGAATCCAACCAACCTCTCCAAAGAGACACCGATACAGCCCACAGAAACAAACTAAATCCGTACACAATACAAACAATACAGAAATTACACCACCTACGACAGAGAAACGATTACACGTTTCCACTTAAACCACCTACACCTGACATTTCTTCAACAGAACCATTGACCACCAAACTGGCGAACAGCGAACCTGACAGTCATTTAGATCATACCACTTTGTCCAAAAAACGATCCACGCAATTCACCCACGATAACAAGAGATGCGACATAGCCCTTCCCCAAAAACACCCCGTTTCAAATCCTTCACAATCAATAGAAGTCCAACCCGAGCCACAATCCATGGCTAAAACATGGGAGAAGATGTGCCAATATCCCATTTTTCACCTAATCTCTGTTATTTGTCTTCTATTTCTACCCTACAAACTCGCTCCCTATACAATAATAATTCATATGCTAACCTATACCCTGCCATTCCATCGGCTTTTCCAGCTGCAGGAAGCAGTCTTCCATATAGGAAAGTCCGTCTTAAAAGCCATCTTCCATATAGGCCAAGCAATCGTAGAACTCATAGATATTCTATGGGAAATTCTCGGAGAGAACTTAGAAAAACTCAAAGGGACTCGAACCAACTAATAAGAAACAAAAACGATGCCCGGAGGGAGAATCACACCAATTCAATTAGGAAGGACAATTAGGGCACGGGCAAGAGACATTAGCAGCCGGAAATGAAATGGAGACCGTTCGCACCGCACGACAAAGACGCCGGGCGTGCTACATGTCATCCAATTACTTACACAAATAGAGGGGGGATAAATTTGGTCTGCCCCGTACCGTCCCCCACACATCCGCTATAAATTGAGGTCACCACGCGTCCTCCCCGAGGTGGAACATTTTTAAAACGTCACACGTTTTTGGGATCCCAGTTCGACCTACATATCGACTTTTACAAAAAACACAATTTAATTACATTTCTCACAAAAGACTTAATACGTTACAGACACTTCCCAATGAGTTTTTACATTTCTATTCTTATATTTTTATTCTTCCAAGACCTCCAAAAAGCTGTTACATTTACCCACACTAAGCACAATAGACTTTAGGATTTTGGAAACACCTAAAAACTCACAACCAATGCACAACACGCAGATCTCAAGGTTAAATACGAACAAAAACACGCACATTACCACTTAAATGATAGGAAAAATTAGGTAGCTAAGCTTTCGAGCTTGCGTTTCTTCCGAAGGGAATAAACAACCATTTTAGAAGGATCGAGAGACTCTCCTCGGACCCTGTATTCAAAGTTTTGACTCTGGTATTGACACCCGATATAAAAGTGGATATCGGGCGAGCATAACTTAAGTGCCCTAGGGAATAGCATAAAAATCCCTAGAACGCATTAAGGCTCGGGACATATTAACATACTACAATCGGCCTTGAGATTTAGAAAAACAACACAAACACAAAGACGTAATACACGTAAGGTTAATTAGATTCCCATGTCTCCTGTATACATAATATAAAGCACAATTGGGAAAGATCATGTTTCTACCCATGAGTCGCACGGGAAAGACAAAAAATCTACGAGGCATATAAAGAATTAATTGCGGCGTGACATAGATTTGGGTATGCAAATTTTGATCAAAAAGCGAGTTTGCGAACCTCGCTATACATTTTTCTTATCTCATTCATTTACATTAGTTTCTTATGTTTAAAATCAAAATACTTAATCAAATTTACCATTTTTCCCTAATTCAAATACTTGTCATTTATTTTAAGCAATTATTTACCATTTTATTAACCACTTCTTTTATTTTGTTCATAATTCAACAACTAAACAAATTTTTATCAACGAAAACTCACTGGTTTTCTTTTAAAATTAGATATTTTATTTATTTTTTATTTTTTGAGTTACAAAAAACCTTTTTCTTTTTTTTCTCACCATGCACCAAGCATTCCCTTTGATTTCTTCCAACTTTTTATTTTATTTTTAATTTCTCAAAAGCCCTAATAGAACTCCCTCGATTTCATTCCCAATCTCGAGTAGAATATGGTTAGGCATTTTCCTTTTTTTTTTCTCACCATGCAACAAGGCATTCACTTTGATTTCTTCCAACTTTTTTTATTTTTGATTTCGCAAAAGACCTAGTAGAAATCCCTCGATTTTCTTCCCCATCTCGAGTAGAATATCGTTTAGGCGCATTTTCTTTTTTTTTTTGTCTCCCACTATATACCATAGGATTCCTTTTGATTTCTTACAATTAAAAAAAAAATCTTTTATTTCTATTAATTATACGCAATCTATATATCATCAACACCATTCTCTTTTATCTCTTATATCACTACCAATGCTTGTATATAGCCTCTCTATAACCACAACTAATTTTCCCACAAAATTATTTTTTTTTCCTTTACAGAACTCACTCAGGTTAACCCTTCTTGAATTCTTCACATGTAGGGGGCGCATCTGTCATAATTTGTACATAACTGGATGTAATCCCACCACAATATGTATGCAATGTATAACCTAAAGATTTTAATAAAAAAAAGGCTTAGAATCTGGGAGAGAAAGGCCATCAAAGAGGAAGCAATCATTAGCAGGTTTTATTATCCAGGAACTCATAAAACTGGGTTCAAGAACCTAGTATTTCCCGGATCAGGTCAGAACAAGTCCAGAACAAAGGGATAGCAAAGACCCAATCAGAGAATAGGAGAATTAGCTAGGAACCAATAGAAAGCTTACACGTCTCAAACACCAGCCAATCAAAACCCTGAATAGTTTTCGTGTTAAAACTACCCTCACTATAAGTATTTACATAGTTCATTCCGAATTGAAAACTATTTACTTAGCAACTTTCCATTCCCAGTAAAACGCTATATCGCACAACAGAGAATACTATATTCGTTTTTCAAGGAAAACCATACAAACATTTTCAAAGAGGGTGATAAGATTTGTGATCTCTGCAAAGAAAATATGGAAACTGAACTACCTCATTATACCTATGAATGCCAAGATATATTAGTGAGGAGAGAAGGACATTCTTTTCAATGGTAGACACCAGCCAACTTAGGTCAATCCAAATGATGTTAACCAGTGCCCAAACAAGCAGACTAGTTGCTCAGGCCCTATATAATTTTTACAAGGCAGTAGGTGTAAAGAGGGAGAAAAGAGAACTTGGAAGCTATTGTTCTTACACCTCAGAATGATGACGAAACATCGAGGGGCCATTGTGTTTGTCGACGATGAGATTGCGGAGCTGGTAATTAGGATGGCTGTGCTGAAGTAAACCTCCTTTTTGTGTCTGGATGCTATATTTATGGCGAACTAAATAACTTAGTCCCTATTTCTGCTCCGCGCTTATGGAATTGAAAACTTGGGGCGATGGCGTCGACCTTTCATATTAAATCTTACTTTTCCTTATTACTAATAATTGTATATAGTTGCGGAACTACTGGTTTCCTGTGCTGCTCTTTTCCTGATATTGCACCTTGTACGGAGAATCTGTATAAGACTAATGTCTTAATAAAGGCTTTTTGTGTGTGTGTATTGACTCATTTCATACTCTTATCTCGTTCGCAAATTCTCGGACTGTGATACAACGATCTCTTATGATCAAATTCTGCACTGGCTCAATGACAGTCTCATTTCGGTTTGTTTGAAGCGGTTGACCTACTCCTTTATCGTCCTCACTCTTAGACCGCTCTTAAAAACTTGCGGTAAGTCACTTATTTAATCTTATACCAACATAGTATGTATATTCCGAAACGGTCAAAACTTACGGCTCCATCTTAGTTGTTTAAAATCCTGTTATTTTGAACTCTTGATAAATTGAAAATTTTCTCTGGTCCCTTGAGTTCCAAATTATCGAGAGTCGACTGTATTTATATGTAGATCTACTCTTCTTAAAGCTCATATCCATATATATATATATATATATATATATATATATAAGATAAAAGTTGATAATTATTTTTGTGTTTGAGTTAGATGAGATTAAAAAGTTCTTTATATGTATTATATTTATATCTTATTTAGGAGAGAAAAATGTAATAAAAGTAATTATATGTTAGAATAATATGTTTTTATTTTAGATAGAAAAAAAAAATTTTTTGAAAAATAAAAAGAAAATTTAACAAGAAAAGAAGATTTAACAACGTAACGTCTTTTAGCATCGGCTTTTACCCGTCATTTAGACATACTCTTAAAATAAATAGGAATAAAGAAGAGATTTATAATGATTATATATTTATTTTTTAGTAAAAGAGAGGAAAGAGATAAAGAAAGAACCATACACTTTTATTTCAAACAGGTAGAGAATTGAAAGGTCGTTAGTATTTTTTTAGTTAATTAATAGTTTTTGTAATTTTTTTATATAATTTTTTTTTTTCCTATATAATTTTAGATTTTTTTTTTTTCCTAAGAGTAAGAATAATATGAAATATTGTTTTTGCCTAGTTAAGGATAGATAAACATATTTTAAATCTTTGCCTATTAGAAATTATTTTTTGGAACCCTAATGGTAGACTAGGACATTACACAAAAGGAGATTTGGAAAATCTATTGGAGAGAGAAATCTGTGGTACCAGGGCTCTTCAGATGAAAATACCACAACCCATTTCACCCTTACTTCATTATGGATTGATTTCTCTTCGACCATTAAACTGTATAATTAAATTAATATTAGATATCATAGAAGGAGGTTGTTTACTTACTTATTCAAAGTGGCGTCTGCCGCTCCCTCGAGACAGCGCACATGTGTGGATGTAACATCTGTTTGTCAGGGACCCGCGACACTGTTCTAAAAGTAACCTTCCCTTTTCTAGGAAATCTTATTTTTAAAATTGTTAGAAGTTAGAAAAGCTGTAAGAAAAGAATCATTAGAAATTTTAAAGATTGTGAAAATATGTATTAAAATTTTGTTTTCATTGATATAAGTTACATTTTTATTAAAATTATAAATTAATTGAATAATAAAACATTTATTATGCTTCAAATTCATTTATATTTGTTTCCAGTTCCCTCCCACAGTAACTGGAGATCAAATTGAATGAATTTAATGCTTTATAATCGTTATCATATAATTAATATATTTAAAGTCATAGGAAATATATTCAGTAATTCTATCATTTGTTTTAGTATAAGAGTAGAATATAAGTTGTTGGTTAGATTAATTGGAGAAGTTTGAAGTTTCAAATTTATAATTATATTTATTATTGCTTAGGTATTTGTGTATTGACAGCCTATTGTAAAACTTTACTGTTTTGTATTTAAAACCATTGTTTAAATACTCTTTATTAAGATTTTTAATGTCTTTAATAAAGTTTGTTTTAATGTTGTTGATTCTATAAAATCTTAAAAATTGACCAAAATATATGCCTTTGCAGCAATTTGATGATATGTTGGAATTGACATTACAGAATTTAATAATTTTAAAATTATAACAATTTCTTTTGTCATATGTTCCAATTGACTTGTTTGCAAGGTTTATATTTAAGTCTAAAAAGTTAACCTCCTTGTTATTAGTTATCTTTTCATTATTTTTAAGTTTCAAATATTTAGGGTATATTTTGTAAATGACATTATTGAATTTTGGGTTATTCAAGATAATGATGTCATCTACATAGCGGAACATATGCCAATTTACATCATTCTGTAGGAAGAACTCTCTTTCATACCAAAAAAGTAATAAGTTTGCTAGTAGAGGACTGGATGAAGTTCCCATTGGAACACCTTTAGATTGAATGTATATTTTGTTTTTAAAATTAATATAATTAAAGTTTAAGAAGGTTTCAAGTAATGTTTTTGCTTTTTTGTTATCTAATTTAAATGTTTTGTATTTGTTGTGAATAATTTGAATATGGAATGTTTTATCATTAATGAATTCATTTATTAAGCTGTGTATTTTATTATTAAGGTCTTCTAAACGTATGTTAGAGTAAAGATCTTCAAAATCAAATGTATGAACTGTATTGATCTTTTGTAGGTTATTTGTTAGGAAGTTAATGATTTTTTTATTAGAATCTATGAATTTATAATTATGTTTGTTAGTTATTTTATTTATTATGAATTGAAGTGTTGAAGCTAGTCTTAAATCTATGTTTTTTATGACTGAGTTTATTCCTGATGTGATTGTTCTAAATGAGATTGGTGTTTTATGTAATTTAGGAATAATATAAAATTTCGGTATGTTTGTGTTTTTGTTGTAATTAATGATTTTTAGTGTGTTTTCTACATTTTTAATATCTTTTTTGATTTTAGTTTCAGTTGTTTTTATGAAAGTGTATTTACTGTTGTTATTAATTTCATTTTTTAGAAGGTCATGATATAAGTTTTTACATATAATAGATAAATTATTTGAACATTTATCTATTGGACATATGATAAAATCTTTTTGTAAGTTTTCAAAATTGTCTTTTAAGGAATTAATTTCCGATTCATTAGGGATTGTGTATTTTAGTGTGTTGTTATAATAGTTTGAAATAAAAGTGTATGGTTCTTTCTTTATCTCTTTCCTCTCTTTTACTAAAAAATAAATATATAATCATTATAAATCTCTTCTTTATTCCTATTTATTTTAAGAGTATGTCTAAATGACGGGTAAAAGCCGATGCTAAAAGACGTTACGTTGTTAAATCTTCTTTTCTTGTTAAATTTTCTTTTTATTTTTCAAAAATTTTTTTTTTTCTATCTAAAATAAAAACATATTATTCTAACATATAATTACTTTTATTACATTTTTCTCTCCTAAATAAGATATAAATATAATACATATAAAGAACTTTTTAATCTCATCTAACTTAAACACAAAAATAATTATCAACTTTTATCTTATATAATTAATTTAGATTTAGCTTGCTAATCTAATAGAATTTCCTTTTTATATATAAATATTGCTATTATTAAAATTTTTAAATATAGTTATATCAATATATAAATCCATCTTAAATCACTCTATAATATCAACTTAATTTAAATTATATTTAAGATTTATAATTTTATTTGATAAACTTTATTATTTACATTTCATATAAATTCATACGAGCTTGCTCTATGATAATAACTTAATTTAAGTTATATTTAAGATTTCAATTTTTAATAGACAAACTCTGTTATTTACATATCCAAAAGGTATAATTTATATCTTAAAGGAAAGATTAAAATATAAAAGTAATTATAATCACATAATACTCACAGAATTTTTTTTTCTCAGTGTTTTAGTCAGTTTAAAGATGTTTTTTATTAGTTATTCTTACAATTACTACAGATATACATACAACAATCTATATTTATTATCAAACAAATTATTAATTATTTCAACTAACATCTATAGCAAATAATTTAAAAAAAAAAAACGTTTTAAAGAATAACAAACTAAAAAACTTTAAAAAAAACTACAAACATTTTTGGGTTAGCACCCCTTCTATGTTCTCTAAACTCGCTAACAATTGTCTAAATAAGAAATGTCAAACTTGCCCAACTTTCAAGAACCATGACACATTTCAAACACCTAGTTGTAAGATAGAAAACACTATTTATAAATTAACTTGCCAAACTTGTCAACTCTCATATATAGGACAAACTTGCAATCCTTTAAACATAAGAATAAATTTACATAGAAACCACTCGAAAAAATCAATTGGTAACACATACATGAAACAACACAATAAAATACATACCTTTAACAATTACATGATAGAAATACTTGACATTTGTCAAGACAAAAAACAACGATTATTATTAGAAAACAATTACATTTATCAACACAGCACTTTATACCCTTATGGACTTAACGACGAACTTAACCACACATACACACCACAACCATCTGAAATATCAATCTATGAAATTAGTAATAAATACAAAAAACATAACTCTAATAATAACTCAGTCAAAACCAGAGGTAAAACTACCAACAAATTAGGCTTCATTAACTTTAATAACTTATTAGACACAAACAAAATGTACACAAAAAATTTCATTGAAAATTTTATTAAAACATTATTCAAATTAAATAATAGCAAACTTATAAAACTTGTAGAACACATTAAAATCACAATCTTTCTAATAGATTAACAGATATCACAAACGACATCTTCAAATACAGAAAAATTAAACAAAATAATAACCAAATTAACATTATTATTAAATTCAATAACAAATTATTTGATCATTTCAAATTTAATGATATATTTAATGACCAATCTATTAACAGTTTATTTCCTATAAAAGGTTTAAATTTTAAAACTACCTGGAAATATAACAAGAATATTGGCAGTATATTATGCAATTATAACCCGTTTATTAATAATCTAACAAATTTTAAAAAATCTAAATGTAATTGCCACAATGTTCTAGATAAATATAAATTCACAGGACATATTTTAACTAGCGATTATTCTTTTTTGGAACCAAAACTCCAAAACATTTTAAATAGAGGATATAAATATATACCTCAGATCAAACACAATTTCAATAATACAATTAAATCTATATTAAAAGACATCGATATATTCATTAATAAAACTAGTATAAAACCCAGAATTCCTGAATTCACTTTCCTAGAATGGAAATATAAATTAAGTAAAGAAATAAAAAACTATTATAACAACACACTAAAATACACAATCCCTAATGAATCGGAAATTAATTCCTTAAAAGACAATTTTGAAAACTTACAAAAAGATTTTATCATATGTCCAATAGATAAATGTTCAAATAATTTATCTATTATATGTAAAAACTTATATCATGACCTTCTAAAAAATGAAATTAATAACAACAGTAAATACACTTTCATAAAAACAACTGAAACTAAAATCAAAAAAGATATTAAAAATGTAGAAAACACACTAAAAATCATTAATTACAACAAAAACACAAACATACCGAAATTTTATATTATTCCTAAATTACATAAAACACCAATCTCATTTAGAACAATCACATCAGGAATAAACTCAGTCATAAAAAACATAGATTTAAGACTAGCTTCAACACTTCAATTCATAATAAATAAAATAACTAACAAACATAATTATAAATTCATAGATTCTAATAAAAAAATCATTAACTTCCTAACAAATAACCTACAAAAGATCAATACAGTTCATACATTTGATTTTGAAGATCTTTACTCTAACATACGTTTAGAAGACCTTAATAATAAAATACACAGCTTAATAAATGAATTCATTAATGATAAAACATTCCATATTCAAATTATTCACAACAAATACAAAACATTTAAATTAGATAACAAAACAGCAAAAACATTACTTGAAACCTTCTTAAACTTTAATTATATTAATTTTAAAAACAAA
Organism: Cordylochernes scorpioides; assembly: GCA_030710605.1. NCBI lineage: Eukaryota > Metazoa > Arthropoda > Arachnida > Pseudoscorpiones > Chernetidae > Cordylochernes > Cordylochernes scorpioides. The sequence goes on along the minus strand of CP092873.1, from coordinate 60,609,039 downwards.
ATATACATTCAATCTAAAGGTGTTCCAATGGGAACTTCATCCAGTCCTCTACTAGCAAACTTATTACTTTTTTGGTATGAAAGAGAGTTCTTCCTACAGAATGATGTAAATTGGCATATGTTCCGCTATGTAGATGACATCATTATCTTGAATAACCCAAAATTCAATAATGTCATTTACAAAATATACCCTAAATATTTGAAACTTAAAAATAATGAAAAGATAACTAATAACAAGGAGGTTAACTTTTTAGACTTAAATATAAACCTTGCAAACAAGTCAATTGGAACATATGACAAAAGAAATTGTTATAATTTTAAAATTATTAAATTCTGTAATGTCAATTCCAACATATCATCAAATTGCTGCAAAGGCATATATTTTGGTCAATTTTTAAGATTTTATAGAATCAACAACATTAAAACAAACTTTATTAAAGACATTAAAAATCTTAATAAAGAGTATTTAAACAATGGTTTTAAATACAAAACAGTAAAGTTTTACAATAGGCTGTCAATACACAAATACCTAAGCAATAATAAATATAATTATAAATTTGAAACTTCAAACTTCTCCAATTAATCTAACCAACAACTTATATTCTACTCTTATACTAAAACAAATGATAGAATTACTGAATATATTTCCTATGACTTTAAATATATTAATTATATGATAACGATTATAAAGCATTAAATTCATTCAATTTGATCTCCAGTTACTGTGGGAGGGAACTGGAAAACAAATATAAATGAATTTGAAGCATAATAAATGTTTTATTATTCAATTAATTTATAATTTTAATAAAAATGTAACTTATATCAATGAAAACAAAATTTTAATACATATTTTCACAATCTTTAAAATTTCTAATGATTCTTTTCTTACAGCTTTTCTAACTTCTAACAATTTTAAAAATAAGATTTCCTAGAAAAGGGAAGGTTACTTTTAGAACAGTGTCGCGGGTCCCTGACAAACAGATGTTACATCCACACATGTGCGCTGTCTCGAGGGAGCGGCAGACGCCACTTTGAATAAGTAAGTAAACAACCTCCTTCTATGATATCTAATATTAATTTAATTATACAGTTTAATGGTCGAAGAGAAATCAATCCATAATGAAGTAAGGGTGAAATGGGTTGTGGTATTTTCATCTGAAGAGCCCTGGTACCACAGATTTCTCTCTCCAATAGATTTTCCAAATCTCCTTTTGTGTAATGTCCTGGTCTACCATTAGGGTTCCAAAAAATAATTTCTAATAGGCAAAGATTTAAAATATGTTTATCTATCCTTAACTAGGCAAAAACATTATTTCATATTATTCTTACTCTTAGGAAAAAAAAAAAAAATCTAAAATTATATAGGAAAAAAAAAATTATATAAAAAAATTACAAAAACTATTAATTAACTAAAAAAATACTAACAACCTTTCAATTCTCTACCTGTTTGAAATAAAAGTGTATGGTTCTTTCTTTATCTCTTTCCTCTCTTTTACTAAAAAATAAATATATAATCATTATAAATCTCTTCTTTATTCCTATTTATTTTAAGAGTATGTCTAAATGACGGGTAAAAGCCGATGCTAAAAGACGTTACGTTGTTAAATCTTCTTTTCTTGTTAAATTTTCTTTTTATTTTTCAAAATTTTTTTTTTTTCTATCTAAAATAAAAACATATTATTCTAACATATAATTACTTTTATTACATTTTTCTCTCCTAAATAAGATATAAATATAATACATATAAAGAACTTTTTAATCTCATCTAACTTAAACACAAAAATAATTATCAACTTTTATCTTATATAATTAATTTAGATTTAGCTTGCTAATCTAATAGAATTTCCTTTTTATATATAAATATTACTATTATTAAAATTTTTAAATATAGTTATATCAATATATAAATCCATCTTAAATCACTCTATAATATCAACTTAATTTAAATTATATTTAAGATTTATAATTTTATTTGATAAACTTTATTATTTACATTTCATATAAATTCATACGAGCTTGCTCTATGATAATAACTTAATTTAAGTTATATTTAAGATTTCAATTTTTAATAGACAAACTCTGTTATTTACATATCCAAAAGGTATAATTTATATCTTAAAGGAAAGATTAAAATATAAAAGTAATTATAATCACATAATACTCACAGAATTTTTTTTTCTCAGTGTTTTAGTCAGTTTAAAGATGTTTTTTATTAGTTATTCTTACAATTACTACAGATATACATACAACAATCTATATTTATTATCAAACAAATTATTAATTATTTCAACTAACATCTATAGCAAATAATTAAAAAAAAAAAACGTTTTAAAGAATAACAAACTAAAAAACTTTAAAAAAAAACTACAAACATTTTTGGGTTAGCACCCCTTCTATGTTCTCTAAACTCGCTAACAATTGTCTAAATAAGAAATGTCAAACTTGCCCAACTTTCAAGAACCATGACACATTTCAAACACCTAGTTGTAAGATAGAAAACACTATTTATAAATTAACTTGCCAAACTTGTCAACTCTCATATATAGGACAAACTTGCAATCCTTTAAACATAAGAATAAATTTACATAGAAACCACTCGAAAAAATCAATTGGTAACACATACATGAAACAACACAATAAAATACATACCTTTAACAATTACATGATAGAAATACTTGACATTTGTCAAGACAAAAAACAACGATTATTATTAGAAAACAATTACATTTATCAACACAACACTTTATACCCTTATGGACTTAACGACGAACTTAACCACACATACACACCACAACCATCTGAAATATCAATCTATGAAATTAGTAATAAATACAAAAAACATAACTCTAATAATAACTCAGTCAAAACCAGAGGTAAAACTACCAACAAATTAGGCTTCATAAACTTTAATAACTTATTAGACACAAACAAAATGTACACAAAAAATTTCATTGAAAATTTTATTAAAACATTATTCAAATTAAATAATAGCAAACTTATAAAACTTGTAGAACACATTAAAATCACAATCTTTCTAATAGATTAACAGATATCACAAACGACATCTTCAAATACAGAAAAATTAAACAAAATAATAACCAAATTAACATTATTATTAAATTCAATAACAAATTATTTGATCATTTCAAATTTAATGATATATTTAATGACCAATCTATTAACAGTTTATTTCCTATAAAAGGTTTAAATTTTAAAACTACCTGGAAATATAACAAGAATATTGGCAGTATATTATGCAATTATAACCCGTTTATTAATAATCTAACAAATTTTAAAAAATCTAAATGTAATTGCCACAATGTTCTAGATAAATATAAATTCACAGGACATATTTTAACTAGCGATTATTCTTTTTTGGAACCAAAACTCCAAAACATTTCAAATAGAGGATATAAATATATATCTCAGATCAAACACAATTTCAATAATACAATTAAATCTATATTAAAAGACATCGATATATTCATTAATAAAACTAGTATAAAACCCAGAATTCCTGAATTCACTTTCCTAGAATGGAAATATAAATTAAGTAAAGAAATAAAAAACTATTATAACAACACACTAAAATACACAATCCCTAATGAATCGGAAATTAATTCCTTAAAAGACAATTTTGAAAACTTACAAAAAGATTTTATCATATGTCCAATAGATAAATGTTCAAATAATTTATCTATTATATGTAAAAACTTATATCATGACCTTCTAAAAAATGAAATTAATAACAACAGTAAATACACTTTCATAAAAACAACTGAAACTAAAATCAAAAAAGATATTAAAAATGTAGAAAACACACTAAAAATCATTAATTACAACAAAAACACAAACATACCGAAATTTTATATTATTCCTAAATTACATAAAACACCAATCTCATTTAGAACAATCACATCAGGAATAAACTCAGTCATAAAAAACATAGATTTAAGACTAGCTTCAACACTTCAATTCATAATAAATAAAATAACTAACTAACATAATTATAAATTCATAGATTCTAATAAAAAAAATCATTAACTTCCTAACAAATAACCTACAAAAGATCAATACAGTTCATACATTTGATTTTGAAGATCTTTACTCTAACATACGTTTAGAAGACCTTAATAATAAAATACACAGCTTAATAAATGAATTCATTAATGATAAAACATTCCATATTCAAATTATTCACAACAAATACAAAACATTTAAATTAGATAACAAAACAGCAAAAACATTACTTGAAACCTTCTTAAACTTTAATTATATTAATTTTAAAAACAAAATATACATTCAATCTAAAGGTGTTCCAATGGGAACTTCATCCAGTCCTCTACTAGCAAACTTATTACTTTTTTGGTATGAAAGAGAGTTCTTCCTACAGAATGATGTAAATTGGCATATGTTCCGCTATGTAGATGACATCATTATCTTGAATAACCCAAAATTCAATAATGTCATTTACAAAATATACCCTAAATATTTGAAACTTAAAAATAATGAAAAGATAACTAATAACAAGGAGGTTAACTTTTTAGACTTAAATATAAACCTTGCAAACAAGTCAATTGGAACATATGACAAAAGAAATTGTTATAATTTTAAAATTATTAAATTCTGTAATGTCAATTCCAACATATCATCAAATTGCTGCAAAGGCATATATTTTGGTCAATTTTTAAGATTTTATAGAATCAACAACATTAAAACAAACTTTATTAAAGACATTAAAAATCTTAATAAAGAGTATTTAAACAATGGTTTTAAATACAAAACAGTAAAGTTTTACAATAGGCTGTCAATACACAAATACCTAAGCAATAATAAATATAATTATAAATTTGAAACTTCAAACTTCTCCAATTAATCTAACCAACAACTTATATTCTACTCTTATACTAAAACAAATGATAGAATTACTGAATATATTTCCTATGACTTTAAATATATTAATTATATGATAACGATTATAAAGCATTAAATTCATTCAATTTGATCTCCAGTTACTGTGGGAGGGAACTGGAAAACAAATATAAATGAATTTGAAGCATAATAAATGTTTTATTATTCAATTAATTTATAATTTTAATAAAAATGTAACTTATATCAATGAAAACAAAATTTTAATACATATTTTCACAATCTTTAAAATTTCTAATGATTCTTTTCTTACAGCTTTTCTAACTTCTAACAATTTTAAAAATAAGATTTCCTAGAAAAGGGAAGGTTACTTTTAGAACAGTGTCGCGGGTCCCTGACAAACAGATGTTACATCCACACATGTGCGCTGTCTCGAGGGAGCGGCAGACGCCACTTTGAATAAGTAAGTAAACAACCTCCTTCTATGATATCTAATATTAATTTAATTATACAGTTTAATGGTCGAAGAGAAATCAATCCATAATGAAGTAAGGGTGAAATGGGTTGTGGTATTTTCATCTGAAGAGCCCTGGTACCACAGATTTCTCTCTCCAATAGATTTTCCAAATCTCCTTTTGTGTAATGTCCTGGTCTACCATTAGGGTTCCAAAAAATAATTTCTAATAGGCAAAGATTTAAAATATGTTTATCTATCCTTAACTAGGCAAAAACATTATTTCATATTATTCTTAGGAAAAAAAAAAATCTAAAATTATATAGGAAAAAAAAATATATATATAAAAAAATTACAAAAACTATTAATTAACTAAAAAAATACTAACAACCTTTCAATTCTCTACCTGTTTGAAATAAAAGTGTATGGTTCTTTCTTTATCTCTTTCCTCTCTTTTACTAAAAAATAAATATATAATCATTATAAATCTCTTCTTTATTCCTATTTATTTTAAGAGTATGTCTAAATGACGGGTAAAAGCCGATGCTAAAAGACGTTACGTTGTTAAATCTTCTTTTCTTGTTAAATTTTCTTTTTATTTTTCAAAAAAAAAATTTTTTTCTATCTAAAATAAAAACATATTATTCTAACATATAATTACTTTTAATAGAATTTCCTTTTTATATATAAATATTACTATTATTAAAATTTTTAAATATAGTTATATCAATATATAAATCCATCTTAAATCACTCTATAATATCAACTTAATTTAAATTATATTTAAGATTTATAATTTTATTTGATAAACTTTATTATTTACATTTCATATATATATATATTGTAATGATTCCATATGCAGATTTTATTCTTGGAGAAAAAAGTGCAGCATATATGTAAATATGCATTAATTTTCTGATATAAAATTAATTATGTAAAAATGATTGGATATATATAGAGTGTAAGAGGAGAGTGAAAGGATCCCATTTTATAGAAATAAATATCTTATACCGTATAGTGTTCGTCAACTGCTATTTTGTTAGGTAGAGAACACGACAACATGGCGCAGCCGACAGGATATTCTCTTAGAAGCGGAGCCAAGATAGCACTGAAGGAGGAACTTGGAATTGTGGACGGAGGAAAAAGTGACAGCAAAGATCAAACAGAAACTGATTCAAGTAAAGAAAATCTACTTAAGGATGAGAAGCCAGACATAGCTCCTGGGAGTTCTCAACTCGAGCCCAACGTCGCTGCACTCGTTACTGTACTAAATAACCAACAGCAGTTGCTTAATAAACTTGTAGAGATGCATCTGGCCACGGGACAGGAGAGGATGGCTCAAATGGAAGTTGAAAGGTTTAATGGAAAGAATGTTGATCCGTTGATTTGGATCCAAAATTATGAAATTATCTGCCAGAATAATAACTGGAAATCTTCTCAAACTAAAGTAAATGGAATGCGTGCATTCTTAGAAGATACTGCCTTGCTTTGGTATGACTGCCAAGATAAAAAAGTAGCAGATGGAGATTGGAGGAATGGAAGAATGATTTCATTGAGGCGTTTCGCGAGGATCCCATCTCCACTTTTGATAAAGCTGTTAAATGGCAATATCGCAGTGGCTCCTATGTGGACTATTTTTATTAAAAAACTGAGGCTACTTCAGCTGGGCTTGCCGGGAGCTTCAGAGAGAATCTTGATAACTGGCATCTTGCACGGCCTACCAGAAGAAATGCAACAACGTTTGGCTGTGATCCCATTCTCCACCACTATGGAATTAAGAAAGGTTCTTGAGAGATGTAGGCCTTCCATTCGCCCATTAGAAAAGCACACTTCCAAAAAACTAGAAAATGAGGGTTGGCCTTTCCCTCCGTCAGAAAGGGTATTATACTTTCCTATTTTTCCTCTAACTCAATGTTTCCGGTTAATGTTAATGGAGTAAAATTAAATGCATTTTTGGATCCTCTGGCTCATCTATTGATTTGATTCGAAAAAAACACTCTAGAAAAGTATGGCTGGAAAAGTTATCTGGCAAAGACAAAATTAACAACCATAAATCATAATAGCATTTTTGCATCTGAATGTATTGACCTTGAGCTTGAAGCAGATAATCGTAGAATCGAGGTAACTGCAGTAATTCTTGAAGAGATGCCTTTCGAGATTCTGCTAGGAAAGCCAACCATGAAAAATTTCAAATTCCAATGGGATTTTCATTCTGATAACATCAAATGTTTGGCCTTGAATGCTAATGAATATGCATTTACGTTTAATTATGTTCAGGAAAACTTCCCAAGTCTTTGTGAATTTTCTCGGATTAGGGTCCCAAAATTTGAGGTGGACCTTTTATTGAAACCTGATTGCAATGTTATTCGGTCTAAACCATATTCAACGTCTGTATACAAAAGAAAATGGATATCCAATAAAATTAAAGAAATGCTTGACCGGGGAATCATTGTTCCATCTACCTCAGAGTTTGCATCACCATGCGTACTTGTTCCAAAAAAGGATTCCTCCTTTAGACTCTGTCAGGACTATCGAAGGCTCAATCGGGAAACTCATTTGGATCCTTTTCCCTTTCCCAGCATTGATAGGATTATAGACCGATTTGGGGGTTGCCATTATTTTACAAAATTTGATTCACGAGACGGATTTTGGCAAATAGGACTAACTAAAGAATCCAGAAAATTTTCTGCGTTTGTAACACAAGAAGGTCTGTACGAATTCACAAGGTTACCGTTTGGTTGGAAAAATTCTCCTTCCAAATTCCAACGCATAATGACTGAAATATTGGGAATTCTGCTAGATCAAAGAGTAGTTGTCTATATTGATGACATCTGTTGTGGTGCTCCCACTAAAAAAGAATGTTTAGCCCTATCCTACAAGATTCTCACTAGACTGGCCAAATTTGATATGACCATTAACCTGGGGAAATGTCAGTTTTGCGTTCCTCAAGTGGAGTTACTAGGAAGAATAATAAACGGCGATTTCAAACATATGAGGGATCAAGTGATTGAAAAGGTGAAGAATATGAGGAGGCCTTACAATTTGAAATCCCTACAATGTTTCACTGGCTTAACTGGGCATTTCAGGCCGTATATACCGAATTATGCTATGATAATACGACCATTGGATGCCTTGAAAAGAAAAGACTCCATTTTCAAATGGACAGAAGAATGTGAGGAGTCGTATTTAAAATTACTTGCCCTGATTACATCCAACCCGATTTTAAGGATTCCCGATTGTTCCCTTCAATACGAGCTGTCTACCGACGCTTCTTACTATGGAACGGGAGCAGTATTATACCAACGAGATATTACCGAAAAGAAAAACCGACAATTACGAATAATAAGTTATTATTCATATACGTTTACAAGAGCGGAACAGAATTATTCTGTTACCGAAAAGGAATGTCTTGCTGTGTTGAAAGCAGTTAAACATTTCCGCGCATATTTGGAATGTAAAACTTTTACAGTCCACACCGATCACCGCGCGTTGACTCAGCTGATTTCCTGCGGAAATCTCAGAGACAGACTTGTCAGATGGCAACTGTTCCTTAGTTCATTTGAAATGAATATTAATCACCGATCCGGAAAGGAATTACAAGATGCCGACGCTTTGTCGAGATTGGCCATTGATTCTCCCACAGATCCAAATATATATATTGCGTATGATATTGTTTTTTACAGCACAATACAACAATGTTGGCAAGTTTCTCTAGAGTGGAATGTCGAGGTGACGAATCCACTCCAGGGCCTCCTCTGTGCACCGGTGGATATCCCCAAGTGTTCCCACAGATCCAAATGAATCCATATTATGGACGAATCACCGGAGCATTGATCTGAAGCTCGGAGATAACAACAAGTACTTGGTTCCTCCCGAGGATAAAGATTCTATTTTTCACTTATATCACGATGATCCTCTCTCAGGTGGCCACTCTGGGTTTTTGAGAAACTATCATAAATTAAGACAGCGATTCTACTGGTATAAGATGAAAAATGATATACGCAGTTACATAGCCTCTTGCCCTGTTTGTCAACAGGTCAAGTTTAAATACAAGTACAGACCAAATCATATGAGCTTGCCGCCACAATCACAGGAGCCCTTCCATACTGTGCATTTAGATTATGCCGAAGCTCCAACTAAGGGATATGCTAGATCAACCTTTTTAATAGTAATAGATGAAGCAACAAGATTAGCCCAGGCTAAAGCTATAAAACAAGATGGGCGATCATTGATAAATTATTTCGAACAACATGAAAATCTTAAGAAAGTGCGCACTATAATTACAGACCAAGGATAGTCCTTTGTTCACGGAAAATTCCCGGAATGGGCAAAATCTAAAAACATAAGACTGATCACGACAACTCCCTATCATTCAGCTGGAAATGGTCTGGCGGAAAGAACCATAAGAGAAATAAAGACCTTTCTCGCCTGTTACCCTCATTTCAAAGGAGTATGGAAGTCCTGTCTAGAGGGAGCAATTCGGTATCATAACCGCTACTACAATTCTTATTTGGGTTGCTCGCCTATATTTAAATATACAAAGCAATCTCCACGCTTACCTGCTGATGATGAGCTTGGTATAAGTTGCCAACTTGAAGAAAAGGAGAGAGACGAAGAACGACAACACCAATATCGACAAAAAACAAAATTTTACCATAATAGAAAACAAAGATTATCACCACCTCAGCTAAAAGTTGGAGATTATGTGCTGGTACGTCATCAAAGGAAAGGAAAAGAATGGCACCAGACTGGACCACATGAAGTCTGTCGTGTAACTGAAATGGACGGTCTGGTTAAGTACATAGCATACCATTTCAATAATCGTCAGACCAGAACCGCTCACATATCCAATGTCCAGCCTTTCAACATCCGGACAAAGGGAACCACCGTGGAAATAAAATCATCTCAGGAGTGATGATGGGTCTTCGGTGGCGGGTGCTGTAATGATTCCATATGCAGATTTTATTCTTGGAGAAAAAAGTGCAGCATATATGTAAATATGCATTAATTTTCTGATAGAAAATTAATTATGTAAAAATGATTGGATATACACTGCGTGACATTGAAAATGGAACACCAAGAAATAGTGGCCCGAAAATTATGCAAATTTCAGGGTAGACGCGCCTAACCGAGTTATGCAAATGATGTAAAATTCGCAGCTCTCGTGCGCACATGGAGTAAGATATAAGGGAAGGAACTTGCAGAAAGGACAATATCCGTGTCGTTATTTCTTCAAGGAAAATCATTGTAGAAATTTTGTTCTTGTGTCAAAAGACACGTGTAATAACAGAGAATGCCAGGTCATCGTAAACGGAGGCAGTTCAAGCAGACAGACGCTTTTACGAGGGGCATGGTGATCGGACTGAAAAGGGCATGTTGGTCCATACGTCAAATCGCAGCTGATACACACCTTGGTGCGTCCACGGTGCACCGACTGTGGAGAAGATGGTTGGAACAAGGAAATGTGGCAATTTATAGGAATGTCGGTGCAACCAGAGTGACGTCAGCACGTGTGGATCGGCGTATCCTTCGACAAGCAGTGGCGGCCCCACAAGCCACTTGTACCGCCATCCTGCAACATGTGCAAGACACCCTAGATCATTCCATCTCGACCAGAACCATTTCCCGTCGATTGGTTGCTAATGGCTTGCACTCATGCCGTCCGCTAAGAAGACTGCCATTGACCCCACCGAATAGGCGCCAACGTTTGGAATGGTTCCGGGCTAGATCGACGTGGATGACGGAATGGCACAGGGTCGTGTTCTCAGATGAGTCGCGTTTCTGCTTGTACAGTGATAGTCGCCGTGTACGCGTTTGGCGTCGACGTGGAGAAAGGTCCAATCCGGCAGCAATTGTGGAACGCCCCACCGTGCGACAACGTGGAATCATGGTTTGGGGCGCAATCGCGTATGATTCCAGGTCACCTTTACTTCGTATTCAGGGCACTATGACGGCCCAACGATACGTTGATGATGTGCTGCGACCGGTGACACTCCCCTACCTTCAGGGGGTACCCAATGCCCTTTATCAGCAGGATAACATCCGACCGCACACTGCTCGCATTAGCCAACAAGCTCTGCAAGATGTACAGATGCTTCCCTGGCCACCGTACTCTCCTGATCTCACCAATCGAGCACGTCTGGGACATCATTGGAAGCCGTTTGCATGCCTTGCCACAGCCACGTTCAGAAGACGAACTGTGGCAAATGGTTGAGAGGGAATGGAGAGCCATCCCTCAGGACGCCATCCGTACTCTGATTGACTCTCTACCTAGACGTGTTGCTGCGTGCATCGCCGTCCGCGGTGGTCCTACTTGCTACTAAGCCGACGCCGTTCTCGCTCTGTATTATGACTATCATTTTGAAATAAAGATCACTTATTGTTCGTCCCTGTCTCTCTCTGTCTGCCGAGTTTCATCACTTTCTGGCCACTATTTCTTGGTGTTCCATTTTCAATGTCACGCAGTGTATATACAGTGTTAGAGGAGAGTGAAAGGATCCCATTTTATAGAAATAAATATCTTATACCGTATAGTGTTCGTCAACTGCTATTTTGTTAGGTAGAGAACACGACATATATATGAAAAAAACAATAGAATGGCGCTCTGCCATCTAAAAAGCACATGTGCTTGTGGTCAGGAGATGCCTTCTTTATTTTTAATATATATATATTTTTTCTTAAATACCATACCGAGAATTCCCGAAAATTGCCGGGCATATAATCATAACAGCAGCTCAATATCAGTGATATGGAAGATTAAACTAGTGAAAGTGCTGGGAGGGTTCCCCATTGATAAGCTAGGCCACCACCCACAACTCAATATTTTCCTATTGCCGTAATGAGAGTTTAGAGGTATTTTATATCAATGAAGAAAATAGCGCCAAATGTTTCTATCCTTACATCTATAAGACTTCATATAGAAGTCTGATATTCTGTACATTTGCATTGTTAGCTAGATTGAGGTAGTGTTAAAAATTTCAGATTCCTATTTGACCTCTAGATTGCTAACAAAAATGGAAAGGGGATATATTGAAATAAATTCATTCTCGACCACATTTTTATGGAACGCCATCCGCTCATTACGCCACAGAAACGGCTGCGCCCATTTTTTTTCGTTTAAAAATAAATATACAAAATTTATTTTATAGTCTTTTCACGACCACCACGGCCACCTAGAAGTCTGAAAAATGTTTACACTTCCAATGTTAGTAGGATTGAACTATTCTATAAAGTTCCATACATTTAAGTAGAGAAGTATTTCAAAAGTTTATAATAAATTTTGAAAGGAGAAAGAGAGAAATTTGTCCATTCCCGATCACCCCCATTGTTGCCAGTATTAAAATAGTGAACCGAGTTGCAGACTTCTACGTGCTCTGTAAGTATTTTGCAAGATGATCACAAGATTTGTAGACAGGCAGACACGAACAAAACAAGTTAAATAAAAGTGTTTAATTAAAAAAAAAATTCCCTTAAAATGTGCATTCTGAAATTTTCACCAATAGCAAGGGTGTTGAATAGCTTTTTTTTTTTTTTTAAGTTCACTTAATGAATAATTTGTGTGTTGTGAAATGTATTGGCGAGGTTCCAGGAATGGTTTAAATAAAGAGAGAAACACTGTATTGGAGTTTGGGGAGGATTAGCTGGGAATCATAAGACAAGTTGTTCCAGGAAAGGCGGCGTTAATCCCTTCGGTCAATATTGGACTCTCGCGTGGCTTGTCGAGCTGTCGCAGTCTTTACACCAGATCAGGGCAAAATTCAGAATATTCAGGCAGATATGGTAAATCTGGGTAGAGCCATCATTTATTTGTTTCACAATACAGTAGAACCTCCATAAGAGGACACCCGCGCTAGAGGACACCTCTCTATAAAGGACAGTTCTCATTTGCCAAATTGCCATTTTTACTCTCCGGTAGGAGGACACCTCTACCTAAAGGACACTTTGGCTCTGCAATTAGGTGTCCTTTACAGGGAGGTTCTACTGTATAGTAATTTCTCATTGATTGAAACTTTGAAGCATGGAAACGACATTTTCTTCCTGGTCTAATGAAAGATCAACCCTATGATACTATCATTCAAAGAATTAAGCTTCATTTGGATCCAAAGAAGAAAGTGATACCACAGCGATGCAGATTTTTAAAGAGAATTCAACAGGAAGGAGAATCAATTTCGGAATATCTTAGAGAATTGAAACATTTGGCAATAAATTGTAATTTCGTCGATATGTTGGGAACCATGATGCGAGACCGTTTTGTGGCTGGAATCAAGTCGGAAATCCTGAAAAGAAGCTACTACAAGAGGACGAAAATGTCACCCTGGATAAAGTTTTTGCAGTGGCGATCTCGTTCGAATTGGCGGAGATAAATACAAGAGAATTACAAGATAAATTAGTGGCCAAGATATCCCTTGTGAATTGAAAGGATAAAAAGGGTGAGTACAATAATAGTACGGCGCAGTATAGGCCTTTCAGGCAAATTGGCAAAATCAAAATAGTGTGTTATAGATGTGGTGAAAGACATTCACACGTGGCATCTGTTTTACCTCATAGAACAAAAACTTGTTTTAAAATGTAATAAACTGGGTCATTTAAGTAGGGTCTGCAAAGCTAGTAAAAGAATGTGGGGATTTAAATTTGTACAAGAGGACTCTATATATTCGGTACAGGGCGAAACTGATGCCACAATAAATTTAACAGTAGATGATTATTCTTTGTGCTTTACAATAGATACAGGAAGTCCAGTTACGTTAATGCCTAAAGATATATATAAGAATTATTGGCAAGGTAAAATATTATTTCAAACAAATTTAAAATTAAAATCCTTTTGTGGTAAATCAATAGAGATTATAGATCAAAGAAATGTTTTTGTAAAAGAAGCCAACCAATATTTACGATTAATAGTTGTAAATGAAAAAATCCAGGTAATTTTATAAGGAAGAGAATGGCTTAAACAGTTGAAACTTGATTATTCTATATTGTTTAGCATTAAAATTTTAAATAATGAATATAATAGAAATATATTTAAATACACTGGTGTCCAAAAAATAAGAAACCTTTGTTTTTTAATGATATGTTTTAAAATATACAACGCTAAAATCAAAAAAGTAATTTAATTAGGTATTTTAAGTCGTAGAATTTATTTATCGCAACCATTCGATTCGGTAAAATTGAAAATATGCTAATTATTGCTTGTCTTTATAAGTGTGCTATTTGGCGTGTCGTTTACCCCATCTAAGAATTGTCCAATTATAATTTTATTTAATTCTTAGTTAATTATGAGTTTACGAAAAATTTTAGCATATGATTTAAAATGGAGAGCTGTTGGAAGAATGGAGGCAGGGCAATCACAAGTTGAAGTAGCAAAATGGCTAAATGTGAATAAATCTGTGGTCAGAAAAATATGGAAACAGTTCATTGAGACAGGAACCATCAAAAGAAAAGAAGGTTCTGGTAGAGAAAGAAAAACAGCTACCTCTGAAGACCGTTATCTGGTCGTAACTGCCAAGCGCCATAGGGAGATGACAGCTATTCAACTCTCTAATGAACTCTCAAGTGCTACTGGCTTCACGAAGGTGCTCTTTATGCAAGACGACCAATGGTCTGTATCCCTTTAACCTCTGCTCACAGGAGAGCCCGCTTGAATTGGTGCTTGGAACATCACGCCTGGACTCATGATCAGTGGGCCAATGTTCTCTTCAGTGATGAGTCAAGATTTAGTTTAAACACAGATTCTCGACGAGGTTTCATCTGGAGGGAGCCTGGAACCCGCTATCATCCCAATAACATCAGGGAAATAGACAGTTTTAGAGGGGGCAGTCTCTTAGTCTGGGCTGGCATCAGTTCTAGCAGACGCACACCCCTCCACATTTTTTCTGGGGGCACTTTAACTGCCCAAAGGTACAGGGACGAGATCTTTGAGCCCTATCTAAGACCTTATAGAGATCAAATTGGTCACAATTTAATTTTTATGGACGATAATGCTCGTCCGCATAGGGCTAGGTTAGTCAATGAATATCTCCAGAGTGAGAATATTCGAAGGATGGATTGGCCAGCCAGATCTCCGGACCTGAATCCAATAGAGCATGTGTGGGATGCTCTAGGGAGGCGAATTAGAGCTCGTCACCCCTCTCCCAGAACCCTCGTTGAGCTAAGAACTGCTCTATTGGAGGAGGGGGGTTTACTACCCCTGGACCTCCTCCAAAGCCTGGTAAACAGTATGAGGGCTCGCTGTGAGACCTTGATAGCTGTTAGAGGTGATCATACTCCCTATTGATATCTTATTTCTTTAAGATCTGGAACCTTAGCTTTGGGTATGTTGGTAATAATTTGCATATTTCATAATTTCAAATATATATATATTTTTTTATTTTCATATAGCTAGTCAAATTCTCCATTGTTTAAACTATTTGTATAGTAAATTTTATATTTGTTAATAAATTAGCTTTTGAGAAATTTCAATATTGGTTAAGTTTCTTATTTTTTGGACACCAGTGTATATAAAAATTTGATGGAAAGGTATGCAGATTTGTTTAACAAAGATTTGGGCTGTCTAAAGGATGTTAGGATAAATTTTAATTTAAAAAAGGATGTGACTCCTGTGTTTTGTAAGGCCAGAAGTTTACCTTTCTCTCTAAAAAACAAAGTACAGAATGAAATTGATCGTTTAGTGAATTCTTTCATTTTATAACCTATAGTTCATGCATATTGGACCGCTCCAATAGTACCGGCATTAAAAAAGGATGGTAGTGTAAGGATATGTGGTGATTTTAGATGTACAGCTAATGAAGCAATAGAATTAGATAGGTATCCCATTCCATCGATCGATGAGATCTTTTCAAAATTATCTACAAGCACCGTACTTTCGACTCTAGACCTATCACAGGCTTACTTACAAGTAATGTTAGCGGAAGAAGTCAAAGCTGTTGTTGATATAAACACAACAAAGAGGTTGTTTTCTTATAAAAGACTACCATATTACGTAGCGGTAGCACCAAATAAATTTCAGAGGATTATGGAAGGCCTATTTTCTGATTTGACAGGTGTGGCCTGCTACATAGATGATATTTTGGTTGCAGGAAAAGACTTTGAAGATCATGAACAAAAGTTGGATCTAGTGTTTAAATGATTGCTAGAAAAAGGTTTAAACAGATATAAATGTAAATTTAAAAAGAAATCGGTGGAATATTTAGAGTTTAAAATGGAAAAATATGGACTGCATCCCTTAGAAAATAAAAATTAAAGCAGTGATTAGAGGCGCCTGAACCTAAAGAATGTTTCGCAATTAAGATCTTTCATAGGACTCTTAATTTATTATTATAGATTCATAAAGAATATAGCAAACATTTTAGCGCTATTCTATCAACTTTTGAATAAAAATTGTAGATGGAATTGGACGAAAAAATATCGAATGTTATTTTTAAAATGTAAATCATTTTTAATGGACTATGGACTAGGCGTAATTCTGAGTCATAGAAATGATAGAAAGGATGAATGCCCTATAGCTTTTGCTTCTAGAACATTAACTGAAGCGGAAAAACGTTCTCTCAACTAGAAAAGAAAGCGTTGAGCATAACCTTTGGCGTTGAGAAATTCAGACAATACTTACTGGGACGAAAATTTGTATTGGTCACAGACAACCGACCCTTAATTCATATATTTTCACCTCATAAACCAATTCCCATATGTGCATCATCCAGAATTAAAAGATGGTCCTTAAAATTAGCTGCATTTAATTATACTGTGGAATTTCGAAAATCTAGTGATAATTCCAATGTTGACGCATTGTCACGTCTTCCTTTAGAATCGAGTGTCAGGGAGTCTCTTGATGAAGACCAGGTACTTCTTCTTAGGAAGTCGAATGAGGTACCGTTCTCTTTTATGGAGGTGGCTAATGAGACGCCCCAAGATAAAATACTGTCTATAGCATTAAGGAATGTTAAAGAAGGCAACTGTGTGTGTGGAAATTCACAAGGGTACCGAGAGAAAACCCACTAGCTCCTCATTATAAGATCAATGAAGAATTAAGTTTGGAGTTTGGTTGTCTTCAATGGCGTGAAAGAGTGGTAATTCCCCAAAAATTAAGATCTTTAATTTTAAATGACTTGCATGAAATATACATGGGGATTGTTTAAATGAAGATGATTGCCAGACGATATTTTCTGGTGGCCAGGCATAGACAGTAACATCGAGGAGTTAACTAGAGAATGTAGAGTATGCCAAGAATCGGCAAGCATGCCCCCGGCTACCATCTCGGAATGGACTTGGCCCGAAAAACCGTGGCATCGACTTCATCTTTATCTAGCGGGTCCGTTTATGGGAAGAATGTTTTTGGTTCTCGTGGACGCATACTCAAAGTGGATAGAAATTTTTATCTTTAAAGATATTACCAGAAAAACGATTATAAGTCATCTTAGAGAAATTCTCGCCAGAATTGGATTGCCCTGATTTTTTGTTACAGATAACGGAAGAGAGTTTGTCTCCGGTGAATTCGAGCAATTTACCAAAATGAATGGTATACGGCACACTAAGACCAGTCCGTATAATCCTAGTACAAATGGTTTAGCTGAGAGATATGTAAGAGAGTTCAAACCTTTTGAGAAAGAATAATGGGAAGGATGATTTAGAGACGAATCTACAAAGTTTCCTATTTGCTCACAGAGCATTCCCCCAAACTGTAATAAAGGAATTCCCCGGCGGAACTGCTAATGAAGAGAAGTTTAAGATCAAGATTCTCGAATTTAATACCAAGATGGGAAATCCGCGAGAGGTATTTCATGAGGCCGTAAAAAGGCAGGAGCAGTTTACTACAGGTTTCGAGGTTTATTTCCGCAACTATGCAACTGGACCTAAACGGTAAAAAGGTACCATTTTGAAATTATTGAGCTACCGTCACTACCTTATAAGTTGCGAGGGCGTCGTGTATAAGAGGCATATCAATCAATTGATACCTGTGAGAAAGAAACAAGTGGATACAAGAAATTTGATACTTCCTCGAACATCAGGAGAGAAGCCTGTAGGTGGAAGTCAGAAATAAAGTGAAGAGGAGGTTCCAGAGGTTACATCAGGAAACAAGAAGGAGACTGCTTCTGTGCACGTACCCTCTTGCACTCCTATACCAGGGCCTGTTGCTGTGCACGTGCCCTCTTGCACTCCTAAACCGGAGGCTGCCGCTGTGCAAGTGCCCGTCCGCAGTCCTAGACCTCAGAGAGCCAGGAAACCCCTAGACCGACTGGAGTATTATTAAGGGGGTAGATGTGTTGTGTATGTAAATAGATGAAGATTATTTGCATTCTTTAAAGTCTCATTATGTAAGAATATATGTGTATATAAATTGGACATTTTTTTGTTGGCCAAACGAAAAGAATCTGAGGCTCTTTATTGGACACGACAAAAACAACAACGGCATCCCAGGGTAAAATAAATCATCAGAGATTGATAAATATTTTTCAAATGAATTAAAATAAATATAATCGATACTGAGAGAGAGTTGAATTTTAAAAAAATAGAAAATTATTATTTTCGAAATATAAATAGCTGAGAGGATTCCAGCAAACCGCATCTAAAATATCAGGGTTTTTTTTTTTTGCTACATGTCTTAATTTGCACATACCTATTTTACATATCTCAGATTGTATTTAAAAATCGTTAACCATTTCTTCTAACTTTTGGCGAAATGGTGTTTTATTAATTTATCATTCGATATTATTAGGGTTCTTTCCTGGTATTCAAAAAGTAAAAATACGTGTCGTTCAGTTATATTTTTCAATTTATCAAACAAATTGGCCGCTGAATCGCTGATTCTAGTAGGGCGCCATCTCTAGCGAATAAAGTTGTAACTAAAATCAATTTCGAATTTTTCATTATTTGCCATAAAAAATCCCATTGCATCCTGAACACAATGGTGTGTACCGCATTGCTCTAGCGCAAATATTCGCGGAGTTATTAATATTTAAAATTGTGCGGGACTTTTGGATCACCCTGTATTTTAAAGTTTTCAACTGGTTTAAAAAGATTATCGTGCAAGTTAATTATATCGTTTTTACAATTGAATAAATATAAAATATTTGTTTTCCGTCTTGATATTTTGTGTTTCTAGTTTTCATGCCACGTATTTATTTTCCCAATTGCATTTTCAATTGTGATCTTAAGATTTGTTACATATGTATTCCAACATATTACCACTAGATCATCTGCATGACCAATAATTTCGCTATTAGATTCCTGAAAGTTGGTTTAAATATTATTCATTATAATGTTCCCAATATTCGGAGATAAGGGTCCTCCTTGAGGACATCCTGACGAAGAGAAAATATTTTTTTCGAAACGTTGAGAAAATAAAAAAACTCTAACTGGCCGAAGTGTCTATTTTTCACCGAAATCCTTTACTTAGTGATATAGAAATTTGAGGTTGTTGGTTTTCTATAGAGAGAAAAATCCCTAATATTTCATACTATCTGGATGAAGCACACACTTTTCAATTGGTAATGTAAGCATCAAGTGCAGAATCCGCCTGGGTGACCACGGGAAGTAGAGCCCTGTTCTTCAAGGGCGGTATGGAAGAATGAGGAGTAAACCTTTCAGCTGCTGGAGAAATGTTCCTGCAGAAATCTCTAAATCATCTGTAGCAGAAGCTGCAAGATAGACATCAGGTGCGGAAACCGCTTGTGTCGCCGCAGGACCTTCTCCAATGGTGTAAATTTTGTCCCAAAGGGGCGATAGTGAAGGGTACGGAAGTAGGAGGACACCAGCCTGGCTTGTCATCAATGTTTTGTGTCTACTACTTAGGGACTTTAAGGAAGAAAATTCGACGAGGAAATTCTCCACTGGCCGTGGCAAAGGCCTCGTTGAGGTCGTGGCTGGGTTCCATACCTGGGTGGAAGGTACGATATAATCGCTAGATTATCCCGACTTAATGAAAAAGTCTAACGCCTTATGGGCTTTACCACGTTGAGACGGGGAACACTTCTGTAGAGTAATTTTTAGGTCCTTTGTAGGATTGAAATACTTTTTCGATCTTGGCCTTGTAAAATATAAAATGGCTTAAAAGTGCAAGACTTATATATCCACAAAACTATTCTATATACCTATAATGATATTTTAAATGCAACATAAAATATCAAATGAAACCTTTTGAAATTAAATTGAACATTTCAAAATTTTAATGCAATACGAATTCTTATAAGAGGCATTTTAAATAATATGAATAATTGCTTTTATGAGCGCATTCATAAATATATAATTGCATGAGTATTTTAATTTAGAGAATTATTTTTATTTTGATAGTTGATTTTTTAAAACTTGTACAGATAGTAAAGACCATGGTATGACATTTACAATTGTTTTACTATAAGTACACTGCATGACTACATCTGTAGGCAACAATTCAATTTTGTACTTTCAAGGTACCAAAACCACGTTTGTTTACTTGCAATTATTGAGAAACTCGGGACCATTAAAGCCATTTTTTAGCACAGAAGATGAATGCCAAGAACACAAGAGATCGTGCCGTTGACCTTTCCTGACTCTTGTTCACTTAAAAAGATTCTAGGGACACAATACCATACGGGACTTTCAGGAAGAGCACCTGGAAAGGTCCTGCTTGCCTCTGGCGGGTCAAGTAGCGACACCTGCCACTAATGGCTCGTTCCTTCCGTCATCAAAAGACGCCGACAAAAGCAGACGACGCGTGCTGGCATCTAGGCCCAATTAGCTAAGAAGTCTATGATGCCTTTCATAGAAGTTAATTCGACACAGATATAATAAATTATTTGAGCTTCTCCTTTCGATTATTTTCAATTGAGTTTTTCTTTCTTCAAAATCAATTGCTATTAACTCTATTGAAAGCTATTAATTCACATTTATCAGATTTTGAGATAGCACAAAAAGTAGTTTTAGTGTTTTGATCGACCTTTTTTTTACATCGTCATTTTGATATTTTTAATGGAACTATTTTTTTTAATGCAGCTTCTCAGACGAGTTTCTGTTGTTGTTAATTGTAGCGAATGCTTTAGACCAATAAAAAAAAAGGAATAATGAATACGTTCAGCCAATCAAAATGGCAAGAAATACTTTCAGATTTTCTGGAGTGCTAAGCCTAGTTTATTGCACCCGATATGCATTAAACGATATTCTAGCCTAAGAAACTTCTTGTAATATAATGTCATCATCATGGACATAAGCGGTCGCGACTACTTGTACTTTGTCACACAATATACCTTATTAACATGATACATTAGCGCGTCATCTTTTATAAGAAATTCAAATAATTTTTTACACGTTACTTTCTTTTTAAAATAAAATAAATTTCAACTGCCCTTGCAGTAAGAGCAGTAGGAATTTAAAAAAAAAAAAAACATAGGCGTCAGAAATAGTTTGAATATTTCCATGTTTATAATTCTGTATAAGGTTAGTCCTACCAATCACCATTGAAAACACCTATTTGACAGTTTTCTATCCTTGAAGGTGGGAGGTAGCCAAGTGTGAGGTGTCGAGGCTGAGGCAAAGACGGACTACAGTAATCTCTTTTATTACACACACACACACACACAAAAGCTTTTATTAAGACACACAGGTCTTACAGAGGATTCTCCTTGGGGTTACAATACGGAGAAAATGGGAAATAAAAATGGTGAAAGAATATATACATATGGTATACGGATATATATACAGATTATAAGAAAGAATAAAGAAATAAGAAGAATTTTAAAAAATAAATAAATAAATAAATAAAAAATTGGAAATATGGATGGGAGAAGTGGAGAGCGAAAAGAGGAAAGAAAGCAGGTATTTACATATGGAACAAGTCAATTTAAGTTCTGCTCACCTAGCACAAGTGGACCATGGCTTTTTCAAGAAATCTTCAAGAGATTTTCCAGGAAAATCCGAGTGTTCAGGGTTGTAAGGTAAACATCGTTTTATCAGTGTGGGGGTTAACTTATCGTATCTGCCTAAACAAATAATTGGATGTTGGTTCTGTCCTTCTCATCAAACAGAATTTTTTGGTATGTTTGGATGTTCGGTTAAGTCTTTCTTTTTTTCAGCATTTTTATGGAAGTTATATAGATTCAGAGCTACTGAGCTATTGTCTATAAAGTTGGATAATAAAGAATATAATGTGAAGTGTGTATGGCCTATCTTAGAAAAGAGTATTTTTCTTTCCGTGTCAAGAGGCTTGCATTCAAATATATAATGTTCTAATTCATTTTCGGTTCTATTTTTGCATAGTTGGCAATACAAGTCTTCTGTCCTTAGATATTTTATATGGTCTTCTCGATATAAAACAAATAGAATTCTCAATTGCGCAATGAGGCGTTTAGTCGGCAGTGGGAGTTCACTTAATAGATAGTTCTCTGCTGCGAATGTTTTATGTAAATATTTGTAGTGTGTGTGCAGCTTCGAATTGGTAATTCTTGATTGATCGGTTTGGATAGACTGTTCTATAGTGATTCTGATAATTTGAGGTATTGTTTTCTGTAGAATATTGGGGTCTGAACAATTCTTTAACCACATGAATCCAGTTGAGTTTAGGATATTCATTAAATTTTCTGTAAAACCTATAAAGGTATTCGTTAGAGTGGATGTTTCCCATAAATGGGCTAGACAGATTGCGGGCAATCTGGATTTTTCCATTTTTAATATTCTTAACCAGAACTTTAGAATTAGTTTGGTTGCTGTGACTCCTAGTGAGAAGCGTCCGGTTTCCATGCGTTAATCTCTTTTATTACATAAATTGACTGACTGCCTGCTAACAACTTGTAGCGCTATTTATACATGAAGTCAGAAATGAGTATGCAAAGAGGATATTTGCATATCTGCAAATATCCCAAGTATGCAAATACACAACACCCTCCCCTCCTAATAATATTGGAGACGGTCTGGCGGTCTCCTGGATCGCTGGGGTCTGAGGCTCCGACTCGGGACTTCTTCTCCAGAAGCAGCAACAGGATTCTGGTTGGCTCCAACTGGTGCCAAGTTCTGTCTTGTTGACCGCGGCTTCTCTCTCTGGGGTCTAGGGCTCCGGCTCGGGACTTTTTCTCCAGAAGCAGCAACAGGACTCTGGTTGTCTTCAACTTGTGCCAAGTCCTGTCCTGTCGATTTCGGCTTCTCTGACAATTCCATATCTGGCAGTTTCCTCTCAGGGATCTCCAGGTCAACTTGAGAGGGCTTCATCTCAGGATGGTTTTCCAGGGTTTCCGTAGATGTACTTGGAAGTACTAGCCTCGGATCTTTCAGTACTGTAGCCTCTGGTTTTTCCTTTACAGGGCGCAATTTGTTTATATGCCTCTTTAAAGTTTGGTCCTCATACCCTATTAGGTAGTGGCGGCAACTAAGGAGTTTTAGTATTGTGCCCAGCTTCCACTTTGGTCCAGCAGCATAATTCCGGAAATAAACATCAGAACCTATGTTGAAATTCTCTTGCTTTTATAGGGCATCATATAACACCTCTCCTTTAAATTCCATTTTAGGCATTAGATTTGAAAACCTTGTTTTCAAACGCCTTTTCATCAATAGTTCCGCCGGCGATTCCTTCATCACTGTCTGTGGAAATGCTCTCTGAGCCAATAAAAATCTCTCCAAGTTTGTCTCAAGGCTATCCTTTCCACACAATCGGCTTTTACGATTTGGTATTTGCCAATTGTCTTCCCGGACATTCCTCAAAACAATTGAGAGGATCTTGTCTCTTCTAGTTTCAAAAGCTACATCCCGGAATGAAAAAGGCACTTCATTCATTTTTCTCAGAAGCAAGACTTGATCTTCATCAATAGACTCTCTCTCAACTGCTTTTAACGGCAACCTTGATAAAGCATCCGCATTTACGTGGTCGTCAGTCTTCCGAAATTCAACTGAGTAATGAAAAGCACCCAGCTTTAACGACCAACGCTTTATCCTTGACGCTGCACATACTGGAATCGGTTTGTGAGGTGATAACAAGTGCATCAGCGGCCTGTTATCCGTCACCAACACAAACGAGCGTCCTAGAAGGTATTGCCTGAATTTTTCACAGCCATAAACAATACTTAAGGCTTCTTTCTCAAGCTGGGAATAATTTTTTTCAGCATCTGTAAGTGTTCGCGATGCAAACGCTATTGGACTCTCCTGCTTATTTTTGTCTCTGTGACTAAGTACCACACCAAGTCCATAGCTTGAGGCATCGCATGCCAGTACCAGTTCCTTCGTTGGATCATAGTGTGCCAACACTGACTCATTTGTCAATAATGATTTGCATCTATTGAACAATATCCGATGTTCTCTTGTCCATTTCCAATGAGTATTTTTCTTCAACAACTTGTAAAAAGGAGTTAAAATATGAGAGATATTCTCTATAAATCTGGCGTAGTATATCAACATTCCTATAAATGATCGTAACTGGCCAATGTTCTTAGGCTCAGGAGCGTTAGAGACTGCTTGTATCTTGTTGATCAATGGATGCAGGCCGTTTTTATCGATTCGAAAACCCAAGTATTCAACCGAATCAACAGCGAACCTGCATTTATTTTTATTCAATTTCAAGCCTTTGTCCTCTAATCTTTTAAATACCAGCTCCAACTTGGCTTTATGCTCATTTGCATCTCTACCTGACACCAAAATGTCGTCAATATAAAAAGCCACTCCTGGTATAGCAGCAAAAATGTTGTCCATCAACCTCTGGAATTTATTCGGTGCTACAGCCACACCATAAGGGAGTCTTTTATATGCAAACAATCCCTTCGTAGTATTTATATTTACTACTCCTTTGGCTTCTGCTAGCTCTACCTGCAGATAGGCCATTGAAAGGTCCAGAGTTGAGAAAACTATACTACCCGATAATTTAGAAAAAATGTCATATATCGTAGGTAATGGGTATTTATCCAATATAATTGCCTTATTTGCCGTACTCCCAAAATCTCCACAGATTCTAATTCTGCGCGCGCGCGCGCCATCTTTCTTCAAAACTGGCACTATGGGTGCTGCCCAGTGGGCTTAATCAAGAGGCTCTAAAATTCCTTTATCTACCATATCCTCTAATTCATCCTCTACCTTTTTTTTCATAGCAAAAGGCAAACTTCGAGCCTTACAAAACACTGGTGCTGCGTCCTTCTTAATGCTAATATTTAATTTTACATCTTTTAAGCAACCCAGTTCATTATTGAATAGAATTGAATATTTTTCAATTAATGATTTCATGCAAGATTTTTCGATGATTTTATTCACATTTAGTAACCTACAGTAGTCAATATTCAAGAATCTTAGCATTCCCTTCCCAGTAAAACCTCTGGGAAACCTTCATCCACCACTATTAATCCAGTTTCTTTCCGGCTTCTCCAACAAAAACGTCCCTTTCTCCTACTATCTTGATAGGAATTTTGCACAAGGTTTTTAAATTCATCGAAGTAGGAAATAATTTTACTTTCCAGAATTTCTTGAAGATGATTTTCGGCATCAATGTTACCTGACTTCCAGTATCCACTACACACTTTAATACATTTCCGTCTAAAGTGAGCGTAACTTTAGCCTCCGTTTCGCCCTTGAGGGACAGTATCTGATCGTGCACATAGCTATTTTTCAGTGTATAATTTGCCGCTTTGCATACTTTACTTAGATGCCCAATCTTTTTGCACTTATAACAAGCCTTTGACTTGTGTGGGCATGCTGGTGCTAGGTGGGAATTCCTTTCGCCGCACCGGTAACACCTTTTTACTCCTGCCGTAGGGCTATATTTCTGCACAAGGGTGTGCCTCTCCCTCCTATTTCTTTCAGAATGCGAGGTCACTTTGCCTATGCAATTTCCATGCAGTTCATTAGCATTCTTCTCGGCTAACTCGTACGAGACTGCAATGGTCAATACTCGATCCAGCTTTACGTCATCATCTTCCTGCAAGAGTCTCTTCTGGAGGGCCTCGGATGACAAGCCTGCTACGAATCTATCCCGTAACATCATCTCCAGCATACTGCCAAATTCACATTTTGTGGCCAGGTGCTTCAGTTCTTTTAGATACTCAGAAACAGTTTCAGTTTCTTTTTGCACCCTTTTCAAGAATTTGCATCGCTGAGGTATAACTTTTGGCTTAGGCTCTAGATGTTGTCTTATTTTTTAAATTATTACTTCATAAGACTGCTCATTAATCTTCTCAGGGTAGAACAAATCATTACCTAATTTAAGGAGTTCAGAGTTTAATAAACTTAACAAGATTACGACCTTTTTCTGGTCACTTGTTTCATTAGCTTCGCAAGCCGCTTTGGCATTCCTTTGTTTTGTGATTCAGATTGAATTCAAGAAAATGTTGGCACTGTTTGACAAATATTCTGTCTTTAATGAACATCGTTCAAAATCTGTGTACATCTCATTACCCATTTTTCTTAAAATTTGATAAACTTTAGGAGTTACTCTTAAAACTATATTGTGATATGGAGAGTTAAATCTCAATGTAAATTTAAAAAAAAAATCATTTTTAAAATTTCCTAGATAAGAATTCATTTTGCATATGGTTTGAACGAATTTCGTTGTATCTGAAATTTTGCATAGGTTTTTGACTACTATAGTTAGATCTTAATGTTTTTACCATTTTCTCTGACATTTTAAATATTATTAGAAATTGTTTGAAGTGTATCAGAATTAGGTACACCCTCATTCAAAACCACAATTAAAGTTGATTCATTCTTGAATGACTGCTGTTTTATTTTGATTAGTTCTGTTTCCTGTCGCACTACTTGAGCATAAGAATGATTGAGCAAAGAAATATCTTTTCTGCACAGAGCACGTATAATAGTGAAAATGCTACATAACAGGCTTTGACAAATTCGTGCGCAAAAATATTTGGAAATCTGAATCTTTTATTCTAATAGATGAGGATATCAGCCTACAATATGTAGCGTCATACCTGTGCGTCTCTCTAAAAGACATTTCCAGCCGTTATTGAAAGCTGATATGTTTATTTAGTGTTAATATAGTTCTGGGTTTGCCAGTTTTGGCTGATCATTCACTTTTTGAAATCCCTCCCAGTATTGGCATTGTAAATTTGAGGGAGAATGGTATTTATGTACAAAAAGACCCTCACACTTTTAAAATAATTCTAAACAAAGCGTTTTCCTGCCCATTTCTCAGCCCATAGTTTCAGGATATGGCAGTGCAGATTTGCGTAAGTCTTACGGAAACATTTGGAGCCCGTAATAACGGCGAACAAATTGTCTTTTTTTTTTTCAGCTAAGGCTGATGTGAGTTTTTCTCTGATTTTAATCGGCATGTTATAGGCACTAATTAACAAAATGCATAGGGCACTAGGGAAATTTTCAAATAGGACTTTATTATTTACAATCTCTCTTTCAACATATTTTCCACCACAATCAATACACTTCTCCTTCCTTCGAAACCAGTCATCAAACCAACTCTTCCACGTTTCCTCAGGGAGCTGGGCGCACTCGTCATCTCAAGGTCTTTATCGCAGAAAAACGTTTACATTTAATCTGTTCTTCGTGTGAAGGAAGAGGGCAAAGTCTCAAGGTGCAAGGTCTGGACTGTAGGAGGATGCTCCAACAATTTTAGTCCAGTACGTGCCAAATAATCGGCTCAGACCTTCGAACGGTGAGATGGAGCATTGTCATGGTGGAAAAGCCATATATGAGTCCTTGAGTTTGGACGTAACCTTTTGATAGCTTGAACAACTTTAAGGAGACATTCCTCAGTGTACCACTTGGCAGTGACTGCCTTTTGATGTTCCAGTACCGCGCGACTCACAACTCTTCTGGCAGTAAAGAAGACGGCTAACATTTTCTTTTTAATGGGTCTGAATTTTCGTACAGACACAGGCGTGCTTTCACATTAAAATATATATATATATATATATATATACAAACTTTGTTCTTGGCTTAGTAGGCACATCAAATTAATAAACGAGATGATCCATTATCAATTTTTTTAGTATCTCTCGGCACCATGAAACACGTCGGGTTATCTGCTCATCAGTTAAAGAATGGGCAACCCATAGGGAACAAAATACTCACTTTTATATGGTCGTGAAGAATGAAATGAATTGCTGATGCTGGAGAATATCTGAACTCTCATCTATCTATAAGTTATATGTCGATGCCCTACCCCACCAGTAAGTGGAATAACCTTATGGCACCTTGTAAGTACAAAGTCGAGCTACTTTCTACAAGTGTAGACTTGTGATGCTGAAACTTACAGTAGAAGACAGTCGCTAACTACCCACCATGATTATTATGGCCTGTACAATGATTCGGATATGTATAATAATTTGATTTAATATTTAAGATTGGAGAAAAAGAAGAATATAATTGCTACAATTTCTTCCAGAATATTGGAGGACATACTATATGGTCCCATCCCTAGGAAGAGAAAATCTCTACGTTGCGTCTCCACGTGGCGGGGGATGGTGAACAACCCATAAATCGGCTAAGCCGGAATTGGGTCGAGCAGAGACCGGGATAACCATCCAACTCCATCCTAATATGAAGGAGGGCCCTCATTAGAAGTTGGATATTGATTCTGAAAAACCTACTATTAAGCTAATGGCATATGGTTGTGGAAGGCAAATGAAAGCCACTGCATTATAACGATGCAAGGGATTTTTGGTACCATTTCTGATGTGGTAACATCCATAGGCCGTCCGGGACGTGGTTCATTTTGGGTTTATTTTCGGACACGTTTAAATTAAATAATACAGTAATAAATGGTCTTAAATGATGGGGCTGAATCTCTATGAACTTGGTTCAGCTCGGCTACAATTTGGGAAGCTGACGAACGTTTAAAAAATAAATGTTTGATAACAGCTCGAAATCCTTTTTACCATTTTAGAATCAATTGCTACCGTGCGAGCTTTCTAGACGGTGCAGCAAGCGGTCACGATGTTTGACGTCATATAAAGGAATCTCCTTCTAGCCCACCAGGGAGATTTGTGTCTACATCTATATTCTTTTTACCTTACTTATCGAACAGCCCTCGTAGATAACTCTTTTTAACGCTAGTTAAAGCTGATCAATTCTTATTTTTTACTGTATCTATTTATATAAAATGCCTTATTACTTTAGTTAATTCTTGGTAATAAAAGTATCTAACACGACTGGTATTACACTCAGGACTAGAAACAACCAGGTACCATCAACTAGTAGGATGGTGATATAAAATGACACTCCACCTCATAACAGGGTGCAGATTCCCTGATTTGTCATTGGTCTCCTCATTATACCTATGG
The DNA here is from genome assembly GCA_030710605.1 of Cordylochernes scorpioides. Taxonomy (NCBI): domain Eukaryota; kingdom Metazoa; phylum Arthropoda; class Arachnida; order Pseudoscorpiones; family Chernetidae; genus Cordylochernes; species Cordylochernes scorpioides. The sequence continues at coordinate 60,579,532 of CP092873.1, read as the reverse complement.
TCAAGTAATCCGATAGTAAATCCAGACATAATTCCTCCAGCCCTCTTTCATAGTGTGGACCATAAAGTTCCTACGTGAAGTACCACTGCCCAGTAACAGAACACTGTGAATTTAGACTTGAAGTTTTTAAACATCTCTGGTGGGGTCAGCAATAACAACGAGCACTGGCGGAGATGAAGGACGTCAAAACGGCTTTTCACCAGAAGCATATGTCAAATAGTTTTAATGTGAAAAGGGCAACAGAAAACCACCATATTAACATTTTCAAGTACACTCTTGAGTATAATACAAAGCCAAATGGACAGGAAGTCTGGATTATGTTGACCTGAAATAATATATCTACATTCATCATCTCTAGACCAGCTTCAATTATAAGTCCGACAACGCCTGTGACAATCTGACAATATACATTACTAACCTACTCATTTAGTAGAAGTATAAGCTTGGGAGGAGAAAATGGGTTAGGTTAGTTCAAAGAGAGAGATGTGGTAATGAAGTAATGAGCATCATTTAGGTGTTGTACAAAGATATAATATTTTAAGTAGGGAAAATATTTTTAAAAACGTGAATAATAGTTTGAAAAAAGAAGTGTAATTTTGAATAAACAAGTTTTTAAATAAAAAAAAAAATACACATAAAAATAGAACAAAAAATAAATAAAAATAATGATTATAAAAAATAATATGAAAAAGAGAGATATTTCAAACAAAATGATAAGGAGTAATTAGACATAAAATATATTATATACACTGGTGTCCAAAAATTAAGAAACTTAACCAATATTGAAATTTCTCAAAAGTTAATTTATTAACAAATATAAAATTTAGTATACAAATAGTTTAAACGATGGAGAATTTGACTAGCTATATGAAAAAATATATATATTTGAAATTATGAAATATGCAAATTATTACCAACATACCCAAAGCTAAGGTTCCAGATCTTAAAGAAATAAGATATCAATAGGGAGTATGATCACCTCTAACAGCTATCAAGGTCTCACAGCGAGCCCTCATACTGTTTACCAGGCTTTGGAGGAGGTCCAGGGGTAGTAAACCCCACTCCTCCAATAGAGCAGTTCTTAGCTGTGGAGGGGTGTGCGTCTGCTAGAACTGATGCCAGCCCAGACTAAGAGACTGCCCCCTCTAAAACTGTCTATTTCCCTGATGTTACTGGGATGATAGCGGGTTCCAGGCTCCCTCCAGATGAAAACTCGTCGAGAATCTGTGTTTAAACTAAATCTTGACTCGTCACTGAAGAGAACATTGGCCCACTGATCATGAGTCAGGCGTGATGTTCCAAGCACCAATTGAAGCGGGCTCTCCTGTGAGCAGAGGTTAAAGGGATACAGACCATTGGTCGTCTTGCATAAAGAGCACCTTCGTGAAGCCTTCGGTAAACAATTTGTCTTGAAATTCTCGTTCCAGTAGCACTTGAGAGTTCATTAGAGAGTTGAATAGCTGTCATCTCCCTATGGCGCTTGGCAGTTACGACCAGATAACGGTCTTCAGAGGTAGCTGTTTTTTTTTTTTCTACCAGAACCTTCTTTTCTTTTGATGGTTCCTGTTTCAATGAACTGTTTCCATATTTTACTGACCACAGATTTATTCACATTTAGCCATTTTGCTACTTCAACTTGTGATTGCCCTGCCTCCATTCTTCCAACAGATCTCCATTTTAAATCATCTGCTAAAATTTTTCGTAAACTCATAATTAACTAAGGATTAAATAAAATTATAATTGGACAATTCTTAGATGGGGTAAACGACACGCCAAATAGCACACTTATAAAGACAAGCAATAATTTGCATATTTTCAATTTTACCGAATCGAATGGTTGCGATAAATAAATTATACGACTTAAAATACCTAATTAAATTACCTTTTAGCTTTTAGCGTTGTATATTTTAAAACATATCATTAAAAAAACAAAAGTTTATTTTTTTTTGGACACCAGTGTATATATACTTGGTCTAGCCATAAATACTGTTACAAAAACAAATCAGTGATAAACATTTTAATTTGACAGCATGAAGTATTCAAAATACAGTAATCATTATTTGAATATCTCGTGCACACGTGTTTAAAAGAAAAATCGGAATATATTTGTTTTTTGATAATGGATTGGGGTGTTAAAGAAAACCGTATAGCTGTAATAGCCTTACACAAGGTAGGCCAAAGTCCTTTATCCATTTTTAAACTTTTACTAAATTTGAATATTACGCGTCAATTTGTTTATCGAACCATTGAAAGGTTCAACAAGGCTGGCACTATTAATGACCTTGAAAGATCTGGTCGACCTCGCATGCAACGAACGCAAGCAGTTATAAAAGCCATTCGCGAAAGAATTCGTCGAAATCCACACTGCAAACAAAAGATCTTAGCAAAGCAGATAAATTTAGCTCCAAGATAGTTTCAAGGATAATCAACGAAGACCTTGGACTGAGAGTTTTCAAACGACGCACAGGTCATTTGATAACCCCTGCTCTTAGAGATATTAGAAGGGTTAGATCAAAAATGTTGGTGGCGTAGCATGATGGTCGGTGGCATGAGAGAATCCTTTTCACAAACGAGAAATTTTTCACTGTCGAGGAAAAGATTAATCGTCAGAATGATAGGATATATGCTCGTAGCTCTCTAGAAGCTTCTTTGAAAGTCAGAAGACTTGAAAAAGTCACCATCCTTCTTTTGTCATGGTTTGGTGGGGAGTTAGCTACCAAGGTGTAACAGATCTCCACTTCTGTGCCAAAGGGGTAAAAAATACAGCTAAAAACTATAAATAAGACATTTTGTAACAAATAGTAAAGCCTCTGAATACAAAAATGTTTAATGGAGAACATTGGATATTTCAACAAGATTCAGCTCCTGCTCACAAAGCTAAGTCAACTCAACAATGGTTGGAGACGAATGTTCCGGAGTTCATAAAGGCCAATGAATGGCCCTCTGGAAGCCCTGATTTAAACCCCCTTGATTACAGTTTGTGGGCATATTTAGAGGAGAAGGTGTGCTATAAAAGATGTGATGTTCTATATTAGAAGAACGAGATTTACGAGACATGAGAAGCTTCATAGCAAAAGAAACTCTAACTTTATTATTTTTCCTACCTATATACAAGGTATGTCCCATAAGTTCCCGGACTGGGTCCATAAAAAAATTAATAAATGAAAAATGTAAATGAATTTGACTGTTTATTATATAAAAAATATCTGGCTACACGGTGGTACTAATATCGAGGCGGTACTTGCGCGCGCGCCAAGGTTATTCTAATTTATTTAAAGGTCACACCTAGCGCTGCGGCGATTTTACGATGGAACAAAAATTGAAGCAGAGGATTTGCATAGAATTTTGTGTGAAACTTCAAATATCAGCAACTGAAACTTTTGAAATGCTTAATAAAGCATACCTCAATTACGCCCCAAAGAGAACAACTGTTTTTGAATGGCATTCTAGATTTAAAGCTGGCAGAATTTCCATTGAAGATGATCTTCGTCAAGGACGCCCAAAATTTCGAAGGACTGATGAAAATGTGCAAAAATCACCGATTTGATAAAAGAAAATCCTCGAATCACTTTGCTGGAGCTAGAGCAAGACACAGGCATATCTAAAACAACGATTGGAAGGATCGTAACCGAATATTTGAAGCTCAAAAAGACTCCTGCAAAATTCATCCCAAGATTCCTCACCAATGAGCAAAAACTGTGTCGGCTTGCAACCTGTGAGGACATGATGGAAATGACAAGAACGGATCCAGAATGGAAAGACAAGATAATCACAGGCGACGAGACATGGGTCTATGGCTATGGCCCTGAAACCAAACCTCAAACTGCCGAGTGGAGAGGTTAGGGTGAGCCTAGACCCAAAAAATCCAGAAACAAGGTGTTGCTGGTCGCTTTTTCGGATAACAAGGGCATTGTTCATCACGAGTATCTTCCTGCAGGCCAAACAGTTATTAAGGAAATGTATTTGGGCATTCTTCGCCGTCTAAGGGAAGCGATTCGAAAAAAAGGCCAGAAAAATGGACTAATGGTGGCTGGATCCTACACCATGACAATGCTCGCCCTCACACAGCGCACTTGATGACTAGCTTTTTGGCGAAAAACGGGACACAAATCCTACTTCAACCACCCTATTTCCCAGACATCGCACCAAATGACTTTTTCCTGTTCCCCAAACTTAAAGCAGTTCTAAAAGGAAGACATTTTGACACCAGGGATGACATAATAGAAAAATCGCCGTTAGCATTGAAGAGCATTCCAAAAGAGGCTTATAAAAACTGTTTCGACAATTGGGAGAAACGATGGCGCTGGTGCGTTGAAGCAAGGGGGGATTACTTTGAAAAGTTTTAATAAAAAAATTTTAAAAAAATCTTACCTTTTTTTTTATGGACCCAGTCCGGGAACTTATGGGACCTACCTTGTATATACATCGCGTTTCTCGCGGACATGCAAATATATCAACCTTTCATAAGAAACAAAATGTAAAAATATATAAAACAAAACAATGATATGCAAATATCTCGAGGTATGCGACAAAAGATATCATAATTAGGATAAATTGAAATTAGCATTGGTGAGAGCAATGAAAGAAATACCCTTAGAAAAGGTGCGTGCCACCATAGATCAGTGGCCCGAACGTTTGAGATCCTGTGTCAAAAATAAGGGAGAACATTTTGAATGCTTGTATATATTTAAAATCTATGTCCTATTGGTTAATGAAATATGTATTTATATATTCCATTAGTTTTTGTTCTTAATCATTTAATTTATAAAATTGTTTGTAACATAATTTATGGCTAGACTGTGTATATGTATAACGACATATGAAATACTATCCCGCATGTGTTTCTTTTCAACGAAAATTCAAAATTTATTTCAAGGAAAAATAACGATTATTTCTAACCTTTTGGATGAGGTATGAAAGGGTGAATTGTGAAGAGTAGTGACAAACGGAAAAATAAAAGTGCCCAGGGATGGGAATCGAACCTACAGTGTTCCGCTTACCGGGCAGATGCCATGTCCTCTAGGCTACTCTGGACATATATTTCCGTTAGTAAATAATACATAAAGTAATTTATAATACAATATAATATAATGCGGCTTGTGATTGTGAAACGACATTTGAAATACCATCCCGCATGTGTTTCTTTTCAACGAAAATTCAAAATTTATTTCCAGGAGAAATAACGATTATTTCTAACCTTTTGGATGAGATATGAAAGGGTGAATTGTGAAGAGTAATGACAAACGGAAAAATAAAAGTGTCCAAGGATGGGAATCGAACCCACAGTGTTCCGCTTACCGGGCAGATGCCATGTCCACTAGGCTACCCTGGACATATTTTCCCTAGGTAGCCTAGTGGCCATGGCATCTGCACGGTAAGCGGAACACTGTGGGTTCGATTCCCATCCCTGGACACTTTTATTTTTCCGTTTGTCATTACTCTTCACAATTAACCCTTTCATACCTCATCCAAAAGGTTAGAAATATTCGTTATTTCTCCTTGAAATAAGAATAGCAAACTGTTGTGTACGGAAAATACAGATGGAAAAGTAAAACACACGTATGTCGACATAACCCAGATTTATATACTTGGCGAACAAACTTTTTATAATTAAATTTTTCGAAGATTCATTGAAATTCATAAACACATGACCATAGGTTCCCTTGCAACTGTTGCGCATGCTTCCTATTAAGAGAATTTGTTACGCATTCTTTCTATTTTTAATGCTAAAAACTGAAGTAAAATTCCATCTCTTTTTGAAAACATGTTGAGTAAAAGTGTTCTTGGACGGTGGTAATAATGTTTCGAGCACTGGATCCTTCCCAAGCCCAGCTGTAAGCCCAACGACATCCTATTCCTTAGTAAAAAACAGAAATCCCACAAAAACTTGCTTCCAAAGACTAACACCAAAAAAATTATCACCAACCTTCAAGGTTATTTATACTAATTAACATGTTTTTAAAAAGATTGAGTTTCCTTCAAATTTTATAGCATTAAAAACAGAAAGTATACTCAGTACAAAAGGAGGCATACGAAACAAATAAAAAAAAATGTTTAGGAAATGTAATTGAATAAGAAAAAAAATCAGTGCCATAATTCAAAATAACAAAAACCTTTGATTCTGAGATCTTGGCTCCATCACCCCGACTACAGAACCAGCCATCACACCTATGTCTTGTAGAGCCAAGGAGGATCCAAGGAAGGACCTCTCTCACCGCCAAATTAATTTGCTCCTTGCAGCATTCTTCCAGTCAATTTCCGCGACTCGGTAGCCGCCACGCCCCCACTGGCGCCTGCTTGTTAATACACCCCCCTCCCATCCTAATGGAGTTAATTCGGGGGTCGGGATTGATGAAGCTGCCCCTTGTCCGACCTCACTTACCCTACTGGTTGCTCTCCCCCCACCCTCTCCTCTCTCGTCGGCTTCCTCCATCTCTTTCTTCAACAGTTGTTTGTAAATTTTCCATCCAGATTACATATTATAGCGATAAAAGTATGAAAAGACTACTTATTTTATAGTTAAGAACTACAGTAGTTTCTCATGAGAGACCATAACCTAAGAACATGGTTAACTCGTCCTCTCCTGGAGGTGGTCCCTTATTTGTTATGCCAGGTCAGGTCATAAGGAGTCTTTCATTCCAAACAGAGTCTCTGATGAGAGACCATCACCATGAGAGACTGGGTTTAGCCATGTTTTTAAGTTTTGGACCTACATGACAGACCTTACTGTACCTCTATTTATGCAAAGCTTACCTCTGAACATATAACGACCAATATAAATCATACATTTAAGAAATGAGGAACATTTGTGAGCTCTTACGAAGCCCTTTGGACGAGCAGTACGTTCCGTCTTTGTCGACGAATCTTGTGATAAATAAGAGCGTAACATGTATCGATATTAGACACAAATACGTACAGAAATCTGATTTTCTTTTATTATATTTTATTCATATATATATATATTAAAAAACGAAAGAAAAAAATAAAAGATAAAAAGATCAGGTGTTGAAATCAATATTAAAAATGGCATATCCTGACCAGGAGCACATGTGCTTTACAGAAGGCAGAACGCCATCTGGTGGAACAGAAATCAACTAAACATTGATTTAGCCTGTTCCCTGATATTTGGCCACCCCAATTTCTTGATAAATCAAGAAAAGCCATCCACGAACGCGTTTCGCGCTTTTGGCGCTCGTCAGCGTGGAGTAGGCTGAACCACTGCGACCAAAAATATATTTTGGTCCCAATGGCTTCCCGAAAAACCAAGAAATGGGTATTTAAGACCAAACTTGCGTAAATACGCTTAGCACATTAAAAAACGAAAGAAAAAAATAAAATATAAAAAGATCAGGTGTTGAAATCAATATTAAAAATGGCATATCCTGACCAGGAGCACATGTGCTTTACAGAAGGCAGAACGCCATCTGGTGGAACAGAAATCAACTAAACATTGATTTAGCCTGTTCCCTGATATTTGGCCAACCCAATTTCTTGATAAATCAAGAAAAGCCATCCACGAACGCGTTTCGCGCTCGTCAGCGTGGAGTAGGCTGAACCACTGCGACCAAAAATATCAGGGAACAGGCTAAATCAATGTTTAGTTGATTTCTGTTTCACCAGATGGCGTTCTGCCTTCTGTAAAGCACATGTGCTCCTGGTCAGGATATGCCATTTTTAATATATATATATATATATACTAGGTCTATTAGTATGAAACGCGAAAATGGCTGCCAGAGGGCGCTGTGCAACTTTATTTGAGCCGACGGTGGCGCTGTTGAAGGCATTTTGTTTTTTGACACGTGGCATCAGCATGCGTGGAGTTTTAGAAAAATTCGAATCGTGGAAAATTTCTGGAGCCCGTGGAAAATGGTGATTTCCGAGCCAAAAAGTGCCCATTTGCGGGAAGTTTTGTTGTTCGCCTTCAACTGGAAGAAAGGTGCCACTGAAGCCCACCGAATGCTCGAGGAAGTTCACGGCGACCACGCTCTGAGCAAATCACAGTGTTACAGGTGGTTGAAAAAATTCCAAAGTGGCGATTTCGAACTTGATAATGAACCACGTGGAAAACCGCACCAAAAGTTCGAGGACGCTGAACTGCAAGCTTTGCTGGATGACGACAGTACCCAAACGCAGGAGAAACTCGCGAAACAGCTCCAGGTGTCTCAAGGTTCTGTTTCCCTACGTGTAAACAGCCTCAGAATGTCCCAAAAGCTTTCCAGATAGGTCCCCCACGAGTTGAGCGAAAGGCAGCAAGAACGGCGTCTGGTAACCTGCGAAGGGCTGCTCGCCAGGCATGAAAAGAAGTCATTTTTGCACCGAATCGTAACTTCTGATGAAAATCGATCCACTTCAGCAATCCTATGCGCCAAAGGTCGTGGGGCCTGCTCGGCCAATTTCCAAAACGGAAGCCTAGTCCCAATCGCTTAGGAAAAAAGGCAATGCTTTGCGTATGGTGGGACCAGACCGGCGTAGTATATTTCAAGCTCCTGAAACCTGGCGAAACGGTCAATACTAGTCGCTACGAACAACAAATGCACAGTTTGATAGAGGCATTGAATGAAAAAAGACCGGAATTGCGTGAAAAGCACAACAAGCTGATACTGCAGCATGACAACGCTCCAGCCCACAACGCTACAGTGGTCAAAAACACCATAAAAGACTTGGGCTGGGAACTCTTACCCCACCCGCCGTACTCACCAGACTTAGCGCCGTCGGACTACCACCTTTTCACATCTTTAGGACACGCCCTAAAAAACCAGGAATTTTCTAACTCAGACATACTCCGAAAATGGCTTGTTGACTGGTTCGACTCAAAAGGAATAGAATTTTTCAGACAAGGAATTCGAAAATTGCCTGAAAGGTGGTCCGAGTGTATAGCTAATCAGGGCAATTACTTTGAATAAAAAATCTTTTGTTGTATGGAATTGGTGAACTTTTGAATTCACTGAAAATTTTCGCGTTTCATACTAATAGACCTGGTATATATATAAACGTAAACTTTCGAGCACCAGGCCCTTGATCAGACGTTACTACACAAAATGTGTAGTTTTTTAATAAAATATTCACCACGAATTTTTGTGTCAAATTTTGATATATGTTTCAAATAATAAATGGTTAAAATTACAATTATAATGCTTCTCGATAATATTAAAAATGTATAATAGGAGAGTATGGATTACGAATGGAAAATGAGCGAACAATTCGACGATGATTTGGCAAGAATGATCTAAAATTATCAATGTACCACCGCGCTATTTATGGCCATGATTATCTTATAGAGCCTGAAACCATCAAGAAATATATGTTGTCTATGGAGCATATTTGGACATAAGCATCTAGGATCTCCGAAATTTATTTATAAAATTAAATTATGAATGTCGTTTACTAATATTATCAAAAAAAAAAAATACTGAATATAGATAATAAATACATTTTGCACATTTAGATTTTAAAAAAAAATTAGGTAGGTTGTATAGGCTATTCAAAGCCTATACAAATTAGTCCAAAAATTCAGGAGTCTCGAAAAAAAAATTGAGAAATTATGAAAATAATATATTGAGAGATTCCTAACATCACGACTACTAAAAATAAGGAAAATCTATACATTTATCTAGATACATAGCATGTGAGTCGGTAATGCACGGTTTCAAATGTGAGCCCGTTGGAATTGGAACTTGATATTTAGAGCGATTGTTTATTGTCTTAAAGAGTAAGAAATCTAAAATTCGAATATATAAAAATATTTGGCTGGTGTAGAATATATATATTTTAAAAATATATAAATCCAAATATTCCCTGCACAACTTCCGTCTATATTCTCTGGCCATAGAATTGGCCAAGCAACTTTGCCAGCTAAATACTTCTTTGACAAATTCCGAGGATTCCATGAATTCCCCGTGGATCTCATGATATCATGGTAACCTTGGACTGACGAGGACCATTAGCCAGAAACCTTGGTCTCCAGTTCGGCTTCTGAGTTTCCAAATATGGTGTTGTCACCGAACAGAATTCGCCTGTTTGCTGAGACGGTCAATAGCTAGCGCTTAGTTTCAGCGTTTATTTTAACAGGAGAGGTGTCCTTTTTTATAGATCAATATCCTCCCGGCAAAAATTCCATATATACCTATAGTACAAGTTACTTCGTCGATCAAAGTATTATAGTACAAGTTACTGCGTCGAAAACAAATCACAAATAACCTGTTAGGCCAGCTCTAAACATCTGCCTAGACAAGTAGTTCTCAATTTTTTTTTACCATGAGCATATTGGAAATAAAAACCGATTTTTGGAGACATAGCCGTTTTTAAATGGTATTTTCTCATTCACAACAGTTTGGTATCTTCGCTCAAACAACTGGTGCATCACTACTGGACACTCTGTTACCATTGTTATCGCAACGTACTTAGACCAATGTCCACCTGTCTGAGAGGATGTTCGCCCAACCTATATGGTTTTTAACAAATGTTTTAATTAATATGATTAGATTATCATTGCTCTCTATGTCCCCGGCTTACCCTGGGTTCTCAACGGGTGGGTATTTGAAAAAATTATATTGTTTTAATATTGTATTTTCAATCTAAATATTTAACTATAGTAAGAGAAAAAAAAAGGCATCTCCTTATCGTGCAACTGAAAGTTGCTGATGGCTTGCGCCATCTATCTGAATAAATATAAACTATTCGTTGATTTTTAAATATTCCAGAATTGGCCAAATATCCATTCTGGTTTAATCAAGAAAAGCTAACCACGTACGCGTTTCGGGCTGTTGACCCTCGTCAGCGTGGTGTAAGCAGTACCTCAACGACAAAAAAAAAAAAAACTGGTCATTCAGGCATCCTGAGAAATCATGAAACGGATAGTTAAGACCAGAATTTCGTGAGAACGCGAAATATGTGAAATATATATTTACTATTTTGAAAATAGAGCAATCCATAAATAAATCTATATTTATAAATATATCTGAATATAGGCCTTTTATTTAAAAAAATATATATACTATATATACACACGACATCATATATTGATATTTAAGCTATTAAAATATATTTTATTTATATAAATACCGGATTTTACCCGAGTGAGAGTTTATCTAAAGAGCATTGTTTTAATGGTAGATTACCAGTAGTATAATAAAAAGTCCATTAATAAATCATCGTTATTATTTTTCTATTATATAAACTGTAAATTAGTTAGTTATTAGTTTAATATCTATAAGCTTTGAAAAGTCTATATATTTTTAAAACTGTATATTTTCATCTATACATCTATTTGTTGAATATATGAATTTTTATTACATTTATATATTATACTAGCGGACGTACCCGGCTTCGCCCGGGTTTTACCCGAGTAAAGGTTTTTCTAACGAATCTCTCGATAAAGTGAACATTTTTTCCCGGTCCCTTGAAAAATACTTGATAAGTTGAATAAAAAATCAATATTAATTGGTTCCCTCGGTAATTGGAAGTTAAAGGAATAGTATCTTGCCTTGGAATTGTATCATTATTCTTGTCTCAAATAAATTGCCGTGTCATCCTGAATTTTGTCTTTCCTAATTTTCTACATTACAAAATCATCGTATCATCATAATAATATTTAGAGCAGATTGTTGAATTATAACAGATAAATTAGAATATTTATCTTGATTATTTTAAAGCGAAAAGTTATTTCAAAAATTTTATTTGCTAGAAACCTTCCCAGTACAATACTAAATAACTTCCCAAAGTTTCATGGCTTTCCAATGAGTGGTTTGGTCAGGCATAAAGGACAAACAGACCACACACACACACACACACACACACACATATACATTCATTTTTATATATATAGATATATATATATCTATATATATGTAATATTGTTGCAATGTGCCGACGTATGGATGAACTGGCAGTCGTGTACGTGAGGCGAGTGTTGGTGTTCTTCCCACACGCGGACAACAAGAAGCAGAGGCAGGGCTGGATGTTAGCACCGAGAGTGATCGGGGACAGCCCACGGGACAGAGGTAGAGGCCATGACACAAACTTGGATGCTATCTCCGAGACATGGAGAGAGAGACTGTGAAGTGGCCTGCCGCAGGACACACTCTAGAACCATCTGCTGCTGACCCCCTGCCAAAATCTGTCTTGTTTTCCGGGGTCGTCTATAAAGAGTCCCTGGGGGCTCCACATGGGCTTTGGCATTTTCCTCCCCTCTGTCCCCAGCTGACCGCTCTTTGGATTTTTATTTAGACGTCACCATTTTTAGTTTAAATACAAATAAGGGGGTGTACAGGTTATATTAATAAAGATATAGCATATATACAAAATATGGGGGTGGTAGCAAATAGAAACTATACATTTTAATAGAAGGTAGGATATTTTAAGGCATCGGCTCTAACTAATTGGGAGATATGTGGCATATACTAAAAGTGTCATTATTATACAGTTTTAAAATATACGATATATATATATATATATATATATATATATATATATATATATATATATATATATATATATATATATATATATATATATTGTACTAAACATTAACAGTTTTCTAAACAAACTCACCGAATGCAGACGGACGTCTGGAAACCCTTCTACCAGAGAGAGTAAGATAAAATATGGAAATATTTAATAATAATTGTTATTATATTATACTAGCCGAATGACCCGGGCAACGCCCGTGTTTTACCCGATTGAATGTTTTGATTCAAATACTATTTGTTACAATTATAAATTGGCGCCTTAAATAAATGCATATGTTAGTTAATAACTATAGCCTATGTGCTTTATCTGTCTATGTACTGTTGGCTTCCGTAGGCGTCTCTTACAGGGAAAAAGAAAGAGAGGATTCCATTTGGTTATTAACTAATATATAGATTTATTTAAGGAGCGACCCGCTCCAACACAATAATTACATAAACGAAAAGGCGAGTGGGGGAGCAAAGGTGGCGTGACCGTAGCCAACCAATAGGAGGGCGCCATTCCAAAAAAAAAAAAAGCAAACGGTGACAGAGATGAAAACTGATGACTGATTGTTGATTAGGAGATGAGGAATGACGCTCATAACTGTATATAGAATATTTCCGCCCGCCCGAAGCAAACACGAAGGCTACAAGAAAACAGTATTAGAAGAGAAAGAGCTATGTACAGCGCCGCGCGCGAATAAGGTTATACCTTTCGAATAAATCCTTACAATATTTGCAAACGCATCTCCGTCCAAGTTCATGAAACTTATTGCTCACACAATGAACATTATGGAGACAATACAACAATGTCAAAAATAGACTAAATTGCCAATATTTCATTTTATCATCATTAAATTTTATATTTTCTCTTGTAGAAGGGCTTTCAGTTCAGAAATCTAGAGAGTAATTTGTAATAAAAATTTCAAAAGAAATAAATTCTTAGATGCCTTAAGTCTTCACCTTAATATTTCAAAAGGAAGGTGTTAAAGATAGAGATATTTGAGTATGAAGACATTATATTATCAATCTATACATAGGTCAGCACTATCAGAAGAATCGTACACCAAATTTGCACCTGACCCATTTTTAATCTGAAAACTCAGATTTGGCGTTTAATTTTATTTTGATAAGTTTCAAAAATGAATTTTGGAGATATATTCCACAACATATTTAATGGTAAAGGCAAGATTTTGGATTAAAACATTTTCAAACTCTGCAAAATAAATCGATATTATTAAGCACTCAGTGTATTCCAAGTCCATAGCAGAGAAAAAAATTAATAAGTGGACCAAAGGTTTTTAAAATATACAAATCCTACCTCACGCGAGAGACCTGGGTTCGATTCCGGTAGGGTAGCTTTTTTATATTAAGAAAAATATTTATTATTTTATGAATATATTATTCATTTTGATATTTATATATTTTGATACTCTGTAAGATTTCCTCGTTGCCTCTCTGGTATTTTATACATTTTGATTTGTTCTTGCCTTAAATAAATTGCTATGTCATCCTGAAGTTTGTCTTTCCTAATTTTCTACGTCACATTTTGGTGGAGGTGCTGGGTAGATAAGGGAAGAAGAACTGAACGATGCCAAGCACACCTTGAGGCCATGGGTGCTGTGGACCTAATTTTTCCGCGACAAACTCCACCGCCGTTACAAGCCGAATTTTCTCTTTGAGTAGACGTAATAAAAAAGACGCAAAGCTACTAGCGTCAAACTTCAAAGGCTCTGGGAGAATTCTAAACAAAATCATGTCAGATCCATGTCAGTAGCAGAAATATTTACAAGATGTGGGTCACAGCTCCCATAGGGTAAGAGCTATGTAGCAAAATATTTATTATTTTATAAACAGATAATTAATTTTGATGCTCGGTGAACTTGCCTCATTGCCTCTCTGGTATTTCATGAATTTTTATTTGTTCTTGCTTCAAATAAATTGCCGTGTCATCCTGATTTTGTCTTCCATAATTTTCTACGTGACAGTTGTCGTGGAGCAACAGTTAACCCGTATGATCATGGATCTCTTTCGTTGTCGTTTAAGTTTAAAAAAGGCATATCCTGACCAGGAGCACATGTGCTTTTCAGAAGGTAGAGCGCCATCTGGTGGAACAGAAATCAACTATTCATTGATTTAGCCTGTTCCCTGATATTTGGCCAACCCAATTTCTTGATAAATCAAGAAAAGCCATCCACGAACGCGTTTCGCGCTGTTGGCGCTCGTCAGCGTGGAGTAGGTTGTACCACTGCGACCAAAAAGATTTTTAGGCCCAGTGGATTCTTGAGAAACCAAGAAATGGGTATTTAAGGCCAAACTTGCGTAAATACGCTTAACACATGAAAAACAATAGAAAAATAAAAAAGGTCAGGTGTTGATATTAAAAATAAAAAAGGCATATCCTGACCAGAAGCACATGTTCTTTTCAGAAGGCAGAGCGCCATTTGGTGGAACAGGCTAAATCAATGAATAGTTGATTTCTGTTCCACCAGATGGCGCTCTGCCTTCTGAAAAGCACATGTGCTCCTGGTCAGGATATGCCTTTTTTATTTTTAATATCAACACCTGACCTTTTTATTTTTTTTTCTCTTGTTTTTTCATATATATATATATATATATATATATATAGTGTAGAAACTATATAACAAAATTATAACAGTGATTCTAATTTTAAAACTTAAGGAGCAAACTGATAATAATGATAACTTATATCAGTTAGATTTGATTAGATTAGCAAGCTAAATCTAAATTAATTATAATAATAAATAGTTATTTAATTTTATAGTCCATTTTTGTATTAAGATTATCTTCACTATTATGATCATTTAAATTCAAATTATAAAATTTGTAAAATGTTATTAATTTGTAGATAGAGAGAGAAAAAAAAAATCCTTTACTTCTACTACATCCTGTTATTAATTATAAATATATAATTAACTTGAGGATGTAGTAGAAGTAAAGGATTTTTTTTTTTTTCTCTCTCTATCTACAAATTAATAACATTTTACAAATTTTATAATTTGAATTTAAATGATCATAATAGTGAAGATAATCTTAATACAAAAATGGACTATAAAATTAAATAACTATTTATTATTATATATATATATATATATATATATTTGCAGGAAAATAAACAAAAAAAATCTTTAAAAACATAACGATATATGTTTTACCTTAAATACCTTTTTGTTCTTTTTTTCATCTTTTTTCATTCATTATTCTTTAATTTTATATCGGAACTACAATATTGTCACACATAAAAAAAAATTAGGAAAGACAAACGTGAGAAGGATAAGACAATTTATTTTGACCAAAACAAAATAATTCAATCTTATTTACATAGAAAACTAAAGATTACCTAGGTTCTCCTGGAGCAAATTTATATAAAAATAAAGGGTAAGCAAGGAAAGAAATTTGCTGAGTAACAAAAATATCAGATTTAATATTCTGTTGATAAGATATAAATATTCTATTAAAAAGCTACTTTCCTATGGGAGTTGTGACCCAAAGTCAGTCGCGGAAAATTGAGTTCGTAGGACCCACGGGATCTGCTCGGCAAGATCTCCACCAAAATGTCAAGTAGAAAAATCAGGAAAAACAAACGTGATAAT
Organism: Cordylochernes scorpioides; assembly: GCA_030710605.1. Taxonomy (NCBI): domain Eukaryota; kingdom Metazoa; phylum Arthropoda; class Arachnida; order Pseudoscorpiones; family Chernetidae; genus Cordylochernes; species Cordylochernes scorpioides. Next base: position 60,563,472 of record CP092873.1, on the reverse strand, counting down.
GACAAGATAGTTTATTTTACTAAAACAATCAAACTTAATTTATTAAAATTAAAAGATAGACAAGGATATAAATTTGCTGACTAACAAAATATCAAATTATTATTTTAATGATCAAATAATAATAAATATATAAATAAAATGGCCAATATTCTCTCTGGTATTAAAAATATCGTAGTTTATTTGGAAAATTTATATCGATTGATATTGCAGCTCATCAGCAACGTTCTTTTACAGGATCATTTTTTATTATAATATTTATGAATAAACGTATCATTAATTGGAAGATAGGTATCTTTTATTTGTAAACGTTACGAGCTTTCGGGCAAACGCCCTTCTACAGGTTTGACAGAAATTAAGGCGAGAGACCGACCTATATACAAGGGATGATTTACATAATAAACAATTTTTATAACTTAGCAGTAAGAATTTTTTAATTTTTATAAGTAACTATTGTATTGATATGGTAATAAGATGTTGTATTCTAGATTTTTAACTATGTAAAAAAGGAATAGATTAACTTGAAACAAAAATATCATAAATTTCAGGAATTTCTATTTTTCTATTTATGCTTTTAAGTTTGGTGGATACTATGGATTCTAACATTAATCTTTGGTGTAGGTTGGGTATGTTACGGTAATGGATAGTGGGGTGGTTGGTATTAAAAGAGTGGCCAGTGGATGCAACATGCTGATAGATGAGGGAACGTGGGTCGTTGTTATTAATGTTGCGGGTGTGTTCTGACATTCTAATGGCGACGGTTCTACCTGTCTCACCCACATAAGTGGCGGAACAATGTTCGCATGAGACAGAGTAGACCGCCCCAGAAGAATCCAGAGGACTGAGTTGGGTATCAGTTTTTGTAATGGGGTGTCGGAGAAGTGAGTGGATATTGGGGGTATTAATGAAAAAGGTGCGAATGCCAAATGGCCTGATGAGACGGGAGATACTAACTGTTAAGGGAGAATAGGGCAACATGCAGGTAGTCCTGCAGACTGGGGGAGGATTGGAGGGAGCGGGAGAATAGGTATGTTTATTAATGAATGTTAGTGGATAGGAGGCGGCGGTGAGATGGGAGATGATACGGGCTTTTTCTGTGGTTTTAAATATGGGTAGAGAGCAGTGTGTGTGAAGGCGCCTGGTGAGTGTTTTAACGATGTTAATTTTGTGTACTATGGGGCAGAAGGAGTTGAAATGGGTGTAGGTGGGGGTACTAACATTCATTAATAAACATACCTATTCTCCCGCTCCCTCCAATCCTCCCCCAGTCTTCAGGACTACCTGCATGTTGCCCTATTCTCCCTTAACAGTTAGTATCTCCCGTCTCATCAGGCCATTTGGCATTCGCACCTTTTTCATTAATACCCCCAATATCCACTCACTTCTCCGACACCCCATTACAAAAACTGATACCCAACTCAGTCCTCTGGATTCTTCTGGGGCGGTCTACTCTGTCTCATGCGAACATTGTTCCGCCACTTATGTGGGTGAGACAGGTAGAACCGTCGCCATTAGAATGTCAGAACACACCCGCAACATTAATAACAACGACCCACGTTCCCTCATCTATCAGCATGTTGCATCCACTGGCCACTCTTTTAATACCAACCACCCCACTATCCATTACCGTAACATACCCAACCTACACCAAAGATTAATGTTAGAATCCATAGTATCCACCAAACTTAAAAGCATAAATAGAAAAATAGAAATTCCTGAAATTTATGATATTTTTGTTTCAAGTTAATCTATTCCTTTTTTACATAGTTAAAAATCTAGTATACAACATCTTATTACCATATCAATACAATAGTTACTTATAAAAATTAAAAAATTCTTACTGCTAAGTTATAAAAATTGTTTATTATGTAAATCATCCCTTGTATATAGGTCGGTCTCTCGCCTTAATTTCTGTCAAACCTGTAGAAGGGCGTTTGCCCGAAAGCTCGTAACGTTTACAAATAAAAGATACCTATCTTCCAATTAATGATACGTTTATTCATAAGTTGTACACCGGAAGAGTTTTAAGTTTTTACTATTATAATATTATTGATTTTTTTATATTTTTCTCTATTATTTCCACATCTCTTTTAATGACAGGAGCTTGTTCTTCTGAATGATAAAATTCGCCACCCCCCCCCCCCTCAACTTTTTCTTTCTATTATAGCTAATGTACAGCCGAACAAATATTACCGGGACTAGGCTAATCTTCTCTGTATCTTTCCTGTTCTAATATTCGCACTGAAGAACACAAACGTGTACCTCGAGACTAGAAGCAGAAGAACATGGCGTAGGACCAGCCTCAGCCATTCCTGAGTGATCCAAGCGGATGAATCGGCCTTGAAAGAAGCAGCTTCCCCGCCAGTAGCCCCTCCAATCAAAGAGGTCAAAGGGTCAGAGGGGTGGTGAAGGGTTAAAACTGCTCTTTTCTTGCTCCAAATTAATGTCCCGAGATAACAGGACATTTCTGACTTTTTCTACTGAATTGCTTCTCTTTTAGCGGCCATTTAGCGCCTGCCATATCAAGCCGATTGTGTCTACTGAGAGTCTCTATCCCTTCTACAAAACTGAAACTCTTTTATCTTCTTCCTTCTATAAAAAAAATGGTGTAAATAGGGCCTATTCATATATATTTCCCAAGTGATTGAAGATTCACAATTCTATTTAAAGCGATAAGTTTCTTTATTGAATTGCCGTATAGCAGCCTTCTTTCATTATTATTTTTAAGTATAAATAAAAAAAACACACACACAATCTTATATAATCCAATATATACAAAAGTAATAGTTACAAACGTTTCTCTCACACACACCACACACATACACACACAAACACACATGAATATATATATGTTATGAATAATTTGTTGTTGTTAGATAAAGGGTTGATAAGACAAAGGATCGATAAGATAAAAGGGTTGAGGTGCAGTCGTGATAAGAAAAAGATAATTATTTACCGTCAAGTAGCTTTTATTTTCAATTACTTGAGGAAATATTACACATTACACAGGCCTGCATCTTCCAGTGGAGGAGAGTTCGCCCCAACCCGGATCCTGGGTTAAAGATTCTCGGAAAACCTATTACCATAAGCCAGAATATCACCATATTGGGGGTCGAATTCGATCAAACTCGTAAATTCGTCTCCCATCTTAAGAAAATTGTACTACGGACCCGCTGAATAATTCCCCGTCTCTCTAATGCCATCCAAGGAAAATTTGGTCTGTCTTTTGTGGCTGGAAACCGCATTTTCAAAGCTGTGGTGGTACCGGCCTTCCTCTATGGGGTCTCTGCTTGGGGCAGTCGCGCTTCCTCATGAGAAGGCATTCGTCAGCCCCGGAGTCTGCAGTACCTCTTCGCGCGCCGCAAGTTACGAGGTGGTCCCTGCACTCCCACTATCTCAGCCATTTTTCTAACTGGTAGCCCTCCGCTCGATATCATAATCAAAGCGCGAATGACCTATCTCAAGGCGGCTGAGGAGGGCCAGTTCGAGTTTCGGCCTGGTACAGTTTCTCTCCCTTACCCACCCTTCCGACGCACAATTACTTTCAGTCTAGAATATGACAAAGTCACTTCCCCTGTTATACATACTGATGGATCGAAATACGAGGCAGGAGTTGGTGCCGCAATTATCCTTCCCTCTCAAGACCAACCAACACTCCTCAGACTACATCCGGATTGCTCTGCTTTCCAAGCCGAACTGCTTGCCATTCTTTGGGCAACTCGCCTCGTGGAAAGTATGCCAGCCAACCCAGGAGTCACTATAGCGTCTGACTGCAGATCTGCACTGGCCGCTATATGTACTCCTGGTCCAGCCCAAACAGTTCTAATTGCGGAGATAATTCTAGCGTTAGACCAAGCACCTCAGGTCAGCCTTTGTTGGGTAAAGGGCCACAGTGGAGTTTCAGGCAATGAACTGGCTGACCAGGCAGCAAAGACTGCAGCAATCTCCAACCTGGAACAATCCTACTCCATCCTTCCCCAAAGCTTTGCCCGCAGCCGTGCCCATTCATCTGCTATGGAAGCTTGGACCTTAGTTTACACCCAGGATTACCATAACAGAAAACTAAAAAGATTTGCGACCTCCCCAATCCGCCTTAGGTCATTCCTGTCCAAAATACGTCTTGGGATGGCCACCACTACCATCCTTACCGGTCACGGCCACGTTCTGGCAGATCTAGCGCTCTGGCATAGAGATCTAGATCCAACATGTCCTCACTGCCGGGAAGAGCCACAGACTGTGGATCACCTCCTCTTCTCCTGTCCAGATTTTATGCTACACAGGCTACATACAGCCCTTCTGATTGGAGTACAAGACTTCAGCTCGACAGCCCTGCCCATACTTCCTGACTCCCCGCCGGCCTGGAACTACCTGGTTACCTGGTTCACCTCAGCAATCTGCCCCCCCCCCCCTCCCCCATGACTAGAGTTCTCTTCTAGACTGCTGTACAGCCCGGGTAGTTGGCTATTTACGCTCCAGGAGCCCGGGTTACCTCTATTTTCTCTCTCTCTCTTATTAGTTATTTTCACATTATATAGAATTTATAAAGTTAATCCTATATTAGTGATTTAAAAGGATAGATATGTTAACTACGCATATTTACAACAAAACTGAAAGTCTTTCTATAAACGATTATAACCAAAGGTAAAAATATCAATGAATAAAAATAAAAAATATATTTTTAAATATAGAAATATTTGAGTTTTTAGAATATATATATATATATATATATAAAATGAAAGAATTTAAAAGCCATCCCAATATATTTTTTCATCGCAATAAGGGCAGTAGAAGTTTGTATTATGTATAAAAGAAACATCATGCTTTTAAATCCTTTTATTTCATATATATAGATGGCGCGTTATTGCTTTGTGTTAATATATAATTATATACGTCTTTTAAATTAATAGAAACGTATGGTCTGTTGAAGGGCACTTGGCCCGAAAGATGTACACCACACTATTGCTGAAAGGATTAGAGCGTTAAGAGGGGAAAATAAGAGGGTCCGAGTCAATAAAATTATAAATACAAGAAAATCAATTATTATAAAAACTTCGGACGAGAAAGAACCTAATTTCCTAAAAGAGGAATTATGCAAATCAACCCAACTAACAGATATATGCAAAACATTCATTCCGACCAAAAGAGATCCTACGATAATGGTTAAAAACGTTAGTAAAATCACCGAGGTAAATTCCTTCGAAGAAACAATCTGTCAGATGAACGACGAACTAAGGGATATGAAAAGCGAAATTAAAGTGTTATTCTGCACTAAATCTAACACCTCTACCCACAACATAGTTTTACGAGTTTCTCCTAGAGTTTATCAAACCATTAAGAAATTAAATAATAAAATCCACACTGACTGTGAATGATGCGTTGTTGTAGATCGGTTTCTGGTGAAACAATGCCAGAAATGTCTGAAATTTAACCCCACCCACAAAACGGCAGAATGCCCTAACACCCCAATATGCAGGACATGTGGAGTTCAGGGAGTTCATGATTGCTCGGGAATTCCCAAATGTCTCAATTGTTCCCAACATCCTAAGTATAGAAACAGGCCCTCATCACACAGAGCAAATTCAGAGAAATGTCCTATGTATAAGGTACAAATAGACAGAATAATCGAAAGAACAAGTTATTTCCCAACTGAACAATCAAGTAACTAACAAGTACAAGTCAAACAGGATAAAATGCAAGTTCCGTTGACTAAGTGTGTGCAACATAATCTAAGAAAAAGCATAAACGCAACAAATGAGCTCCTGGCTCGGATAGCTAACGACCCACCAGACATATTATTTATTCAGGAGGCTTATACAGTAAACAATGTTATCATTTTTGGCGGAGACGAGCATTCAATTTTAACAGCTAAAGGAAACAAGATAAATTCGCAACAATAATTCTAAATAAACGAATCTAAATTAATAGATACTCCATCACAACTGAAAAAGGAGGAAACGGGATGAAGGAGGGAGAAAGAAACCAATGAAGGCAACTAAACAAGGAATAAAATGTATTCAACAAAATATAAGGAAGAGTGTCATAGCATTAGATGAACTTCGAGCCTCCGTTCTGTCCAAACCTCCTGACATATTATTTATTCAAGAGCCTTATATGTTGGGGAATGATATGATATTCAATAATGACACACAGATTGTTTACTCTAAAACCGATAAAACAGTCTACACAGCAACGAGATTATTCTTAACAGTAGCATTAAATATACGACAATTGATAGATTCACTAATTCCTTTTGTACAACTATTTCTATACATTCAGAGAATTCAAATATTGTTATTTCAAACTTCTCTCTCTACATTCACCCTAACAATCTCAGTAATACTCACCAAATATTTATTAAAGAAATTTTGGAGACATTCGGGCTACAGCCAATAATCCTCTGTGGTCATTTTAACTCTCGACATCCTGTATGGTACGACCGAATAATCAATTCCAATGGTTACAAATTCCACTCTATTGTGGATGAATACAACTTGTATATCCATAACCTTAAAACGCTTACATGTCGAAATGCCAGAATAATAGATTTAACAATGTCAAACAAAAATTCTATAAAACTGATACAGAATTGGAGCACATCAACTTTTACAAGTATTTCCGATCATGTAGCAATAACCTTTGACATTCGATATAATTTTAAAGTGCAGAGAATTGGACAAAGGTCAACATGGAAATTCATTGAAAAAGATGCCAACTAGGAAAAATTTACTGAAGAGATATCATTTCAAAATGTACATAACTTGTCGAACGAAATAAATCAGGCATCTAATACTACGGATGTGGACAGGATTGTGATGAAACTTACGGACATAATTAGTGAGGCAGCTTACTCGTCTCTGGAAATCAAATCAAACTCTTTCAAGCATATATCAAATATTAAGTGGTGGAATGGGAATCTTGAAAAAATGAAAAATAATTTTCATTATATTAGAAACCTATACTGTCGGCATAGAGTTATCAATAAAATAACTTTTAAATTTACAAGAAACAAGTACATTAACGCTATCGAAAGAGCTAAGAAAAAAAGTTGGAGAATATTCATTGAAGAAAATGAATCACACAACCCATTTGGAAACGCCCATAAAATTTTTAAATCTCTCAGATCATCCAACAACAATAAAGGACTTCCAATGATCGATAATATACCGGATACTTAAAAAAAAAGAAAAAATGAAAAGTCTCTTGAATGATTTATTTCCAGATGATGATGTACATTCAGATAAAGAGGAACATGTTATTATTAGAAACTATAAACCTGAATATTAAAACCAAAATAACATTTTTATAGAAATAAAAGATGTTGAAAATATTATTTCAAAATTAAATATCAAGAAAGCACCAGGTCCAGATTTTATCAGTAATAATATGATCAAACAGGCAGGTACACTTTTAATCCCGATTTTACAACAAATATTCAACAAATGTATTGAATTAGGTTACTATCCGGATATATGGAAAAACTCTACTGTAAAGATCATTCCAAAACCTGATAAAATAAACTATGAAACAAGCAAAAGCTATAGACCAATATCATTGACGTTAAACATTTCTAAAATTTTTGAAAACATTATAAACAAAATCAATAAATATTATGAAGAGAATAATCTAATGAGTCCAAGGCAACACGGATTTACTAAACATAAATCAACGAACAGTGCAATGGAAGATATAATGGAAACCATACTGAAACACAGGCAAGGAGAACTGACTTCTTTGATTACAGTGGATATAGCAGACGCTTTCGACAACGCATGGTGGGCAGCAATTATTAGAAGACTCGATTTAGATAACACTCCTCCAAACTAATATAAGAATTATACAATCTTATTTAAGCAGTGAAGAAGGGCAAATTTCTCACATGAAGACACAAAGGTTACAAAAAATCTGACAAAAGGATGCCCTCAAGGCGGTCCTTCATCCCCATTATTATGGAATATTTTGTTGAACGACTTGCTGAAGAGTTTCAAACATCCGAACGCAAAAATAATTTACTACGCAAAAAAACGACGTTTCCATCATTTGCTGGAGCAAGTCTGTCGAGGATCTCAAAATATTAAGCGAATATATTCTATGCTATGTGATTCAATGGTGTAATAGGAATAAATTATCAATAAGCCCAGAGAAAACGAATTTACTTTACTTACATAATAAACCTAAAGTTCCAATTGAAATACTGAATATTATTTTAAACCCAGAATATCAAGTTAAGATATTAGGCATAAAATTCTCAAATCATAGAATAAAAAAGAAGATTAATTTTACCCCACATATCAACGACATTCTGTGTAGGATCGTAAGAATGAAAAAAATTCTGTTTTCACTTTGTGGAAAGATGTGGGGAATAAATACTAAAAAAATAATAATTTTGTATAGAACAATTATCAGACCAGTTCTTACGTATGGTTCAGAAATATGGTATAAATTTATAAATAAGCGATGCAAAAGAAAAACTAAATTCTACTCAATATCTAATTCTTCTGTGGGTGAGCAGAGCCTACAAAACTACATCTTCCAACAGTGTCCATAGTCTTGCGAACATCCCCCTTCTCACAGATTATATTGAATCTCAAATAATTAAATATGATTTGGCTCATCTTTCGATGGAGGATCAAAATGCTTTTAGACCGCATTCTCCGAGTATAATTGGTTCATTTTTAAGTGCAAAAATGGATGAATTATTTCGAAAAACAAATGAAACATTCCAAAGCTTTTTCCCGTTTGGAATTCCAACATTTTTCCGTTCAAATTTTTATAATTCCCAGTTTACAACGAACCATGGAAATTTTGAGGGATTTTTATCCAAAATTGGAGCGGTTGAAGACTCTAGCTGTCATTGTGGCAACGAATTCCAGGACTCGAGACACCTACTGCTGGAATGCCCACTCTTTTCTAGCGCTAGACAACAGACAATAAATAATGTTGTAGATCTACATCAATTTGTAAATAGCAGAGAGAATTATCATGGGTTTAACTATCTTTGTAAATATATTTATGATTATCTTTCTAACCTGAAAGGTTCAGGTTCCTAATATATATTATTGTTTCTTTTTTATTTTTAATTACTTTTCTTGTATAAAATGTTTATAACTGTTTGTGTGTTTTTTTTTAAATGTAAATCGACGCAATTATCCCTGGCCGGGATATCGCGTTTTGTGTGTTGAGATAAATAAATAAATAAGTGAAAAATACATTTAAAAAAATATTTTATTCAAATGCACTGAAAGGAAAAATAAAATATTTTATCTTCTGTCATTGAGCAATTAGACGTATCTGAGTGAAAATAAATGCGGCGGGGGACGATCATCATGATTTTGAACCTAATGTGATTTAATATGTGGCAACTGATTAGGATTTTTATAAGTGTTTGCTATATTTTTACCTCTTCTCTAAATATGATCGTCCCCCGCCGCTTTTATTTTCACTCAGATACATCTAATTGTTCAATGACAAAAGATAAAATATTTTATTTTTTATTTTTTAATGCATTAAATTAAAGCTTTTTTTTACAATGTATTTTTATTTATTAATTATTTAGTCAGTTTCAAGTCATGAATTTACAAAACTTAGAATCAAGAGTTCACTGGGGATTAGGCCTTAAATAGACAGAAGTCTGCTCGCGGCGAATTGGTCAATTCCTTGTAAGGGGCGTGACACACAATGCAAGTGTAGAATTTTTCAGATTAATAAATTGAGTGAGTGTCAAAATTTTCGTAATTCTATGTGATCTGGAAGTATATTAAAATTAATTTACAAAATTTGAAAGGCAATTTGAAAATTTGGCCATTTCCGGCCACCCTGACAACCCAGAAGTCTGAATATTTGTCAACTTACATTGTCATCGGGTTCTGAAAAGTGTACCAAATTTCAGATTCCTACGTGCTCTAAAAGTATATTAAAAATTGATTACAAGATTTGTGGACAGACAGACAGGGAAGAAAGTTAAATAAAAGCTTTAAAAAAAAAAACTTATCGCTTAAATTAGTATTGTGAATAGTTGGTATTTCAATATTCGACCATTCAATAAACTGGAATTGCAATTTATTTTGATATATAAATTTCTCTTTATTGTTTTTTTTTGTTTGTTTGTTTGTTTTGAGTTCAGTGTTTATCTCCTCTTCCATGACTTGCGGGGATGTATTTATAAAGAGGAGAGCTGGGGAATACTTTAAATCGATGTATATTATAATATATTTAAATAATTATAAAACACTTTTTAAAATGTAGATTTTATTTTATTTGATATATCGGACGCGATATCCCAGCTTGGGATACTTGCGCCTAAATACATTTCAGCAACTTTCCGTTTTTTATTCGATATTCTTAACCTTTCTGCTGAAATGTATAACTGGTAGTACAAGTAAACAAGCCACAAAAAGATATGGAGTAGCTTAGATGTGATTTCGGCGGATTAATAAATACATTTTTTTTTTATCAGTGAATTTTTTCAAGAGAAAACATTATATCGACGTAATCTATCGTTTAATAGGATACATTCTAATATGTTTCAGAAGGAACCACTGAAAAATTGCTAAATTACGGATATTGTTAAATTGGGGTTTGCTCTAAAGTGTTTCAATGGGAACTAGTGACAGCTCAATTGAGACTATTGCTTAAATCGTCAGTCGTTTAACTGTATATTAAGTTTATGGCAAAAATAAGACCGTTTTCTTGAGTGTCCCACAGTAGAAGAAGAAGGTAGAAGGACGTTTTGTCGTGTATCTTGTGACTATGTTACAGTAGAAAGTGGGCTGAATTTGCATATAGTCACGGATTTGACGCAATGTTAAAAATGTCGTCTGATTTTTATACTGACGCTCATCCTATTCTCCCGTAGATGGCTTGTTTTATATATAGGAAATATAGTGATCCATAGAACAGCTTAATATATTAAATATTTTTCTCATTACAGTAAAGGCAGTAGTAAATTGCTTTATTTAAAAATAAACACACGCGCTATGAATAGTTTACATTTCCATTAAAGAATCCAAACACAATTGAAATTCATTATTTATAAGGAAATTTTACGAAAATCAGATTAGTCACCAAAGAATACAACATATCCTATGTAAATATCTCACTTTTTTCCTTCTGATAATTAACATATAAGCTTCTGCCTTGCTATACTGTTTTCCAAAAAAAAAAAAAAAAGAGTTTGTCTTAAATTCTGTAAACAAATATTGACCTCCTTCTGAAAACAACAAGCTGGAATAACATGGATGATGACCAAAAACACAGATTCAATGTGAATGTTTCCGATTTATTTTCTATTTATTTTCACTGAATATTCCTATCAGTCTCCTTTAGTAGTTTAAATTTATCCCGCTAGATGGCACTGCCTCACCGCCGACTCCTTATCTCCGAACAATTTGGAAACGATTACTCTGTTCTTCATGTAAGAACTTGGGAAGCCATTCTATATTGGTGAGAGGGCATTTATAGAAAATAATCTGCAAATGGAGTTCTGATTTTTAAAAAATGTTTTTTGATTAATTTTTATGATCGAATTTGGTTTCAATGGTACGTTTAACCAGGTCAAATCTGAAAAAGTATAAATCTGTTATTTTAAAATCTTTCATTCTCATATATAACCTTAATTGAGAGAGATCTATAAACAATAATAAATCTTTACGGTCTATAGTTTATTCACTTTTCACCTTTTTACGATCAAAAGATAGCCAGCTACACTTTTTATCCTTAAAATGACCTCATTTTATTGTTTTTTTGTCCGTCATTTTGAATTTCGGTCAAATTATAATGCGGGTTGAATATATCAAAGTAATTACCGTTATTTGCTTTTGTTTGAATGCATCATGCCCCTTATTTTTGAGTTCTTATCATTTCAATCAAAATATACCTTTTCAAAATACTTTATAGAAGTAAAATATCAACAAAAATAAAACGCAAGATTTTTCACAATATGGCAACACAATATTATAAAATTCACTATTTTATGAATCATTTTAATTGAAATATTAGGTAAATCGTCCAGATATGTGGAACAAACAGAATTTTTAAATTAGTCCAATTCCGTTCTAAATTTAGAATACATTCCTGGTTTGAAGCTTTGGAAGAGACTCCTTTCAGACTTAACTCTATAATGGGCCAAAGTTCTATTACGATGGGTCATAAATATCGTTGGAATGTACGAAGAACAAACGGAATATGCAAATTAGATCATTATTAGATTAATTTGCATATTTCGTAGTTGTAACTATGACAGCGCCTACTTGCAAACCCAACTCTATATAAAGTCCAAGTTTCTTCAAAATGGTCAAATATTGCGGAAAAATATGCTGAAAAAACTTTTCTGCTTTATATATACACTCATGGACAAAACTTAAGGAAGTTGTACGTTTTAGCATGTACAGGGTGATCCAAAAGTCTTGCACAACTTTAAAAATTAATAACTCCGCGAATATTTGCGCTAGAGCAATGCGGTAAACACCATTGTGTTCAGGATGCGAATGGGATATTTTTAGGGCAAATAATGAAAAATTCGAAATTGATTTTAGTTAAAATTTTATTCGCTAGATGGCGCTCTACCATAAACAGAGATTCAGCTGCCGAATAGTTTGATAAATTGAAAAATATAACTGATCGACATGTTTTTTTCCTGTTTGAATACAAGAAAAGAACCCTAATAATACCAAATGATAAATTAATAAAACACCATTTCGCCCAAAGTAGAAGAATTGGATGACAATTTTAAAATGCAATCCGAGATATGTAAAATAGGTAAATGCAAATTAAAACATATAGCAATATATATGTGATATCTTGGTACCTCTGGGACCAGTGTTACCTGATGCTAGACGAACCTCGATGTCACCTCTACCGTGCAGTCGTGGTGGAAGGCGACACAGTTGGGCCAAAGGTGAAAAAAAACAAACAGAGATTCCACCAAGAAGCGTCTGAACATCAAGAAGGAATGGGGCGAGGTTTCTGGCAGGAAAGGGTTCACCTCTATAGGAGCGGCCTGCGCGGACTGGGATTGAAACAAAGGACTGAAGACTAAAGACTCACTAACTAACTGAGGCTTGGGGCCTCCTTTTATAGCTTCAGGGTCCAGGCAGGTTACTGCTCTTCTCTGACTTAAACAGGGGGGGGGGGGGGAGTTTCATCATCCAGGAGAGCCACGACCTCGTAAAAATTGGACAGGCTCGATAGGCCTACTTTCTTATTCTCACTTAGGCCTGATTAGTTTTAGCCTTAATTATGTCCTGTTATTCTTCATTCCTTCTATCTGTACAGTTGTTATACTTTGTTAGATTCTTACGCGGTACAGATTGATGTTAGTTGAGGCTTTCTATTTGCAGTAAATAACAAGTTATATACAGTCACGTAGTGAAATATGTGGTAGTAGATATCTGGATTAAGTACAACAATTCCATGGTCTTAAATCATCACAGATGGCCCCGGATGTGAGAGAGTTCATATGGAGGGATTTAAGAGAGTGGAATAGGAAGACTGTTATTAAGGACGTAATTTTTAAAAATTAATTGAAATGAGTTGGTATATAACATGGGGTTGATTTCTGTATATCCATAAGAGATAATAAAGTATAAACAACTAATACTAATCATACTATTTGCAGTAAATAACAAGTTATATACAGTCACGTGGTGAAATATGTGGTAGTAGATATCTGGATTATTTACAACAATTCCATGGTCTTATATCATCACACACACATATATATATATTTTGAAAATAGAGCAATCCATATTTAATTCATTAGATAATAAAAAGGCATAACCAGTTTTGGTACCGACGCGCTTCGCCTAGCAAGAAATATTTTATTAAATCCAATATATGCCTTTTTATTATCTAATATATATATATATATATATATTAGGTGCGGTTTTGTTAAAAATATGATTGAATGTTTGAAAACACTTCTGAAACCAATACACGATATTTTGAAATGTTAATATAGTACCAAAAATCATGATGGCACTACTAATAAGATTTCTTGCTATAAGAAATGTATAGTGTTTTGAAAAATTGGCGACACCTGACTATTTAACTGGAAATTTGTCATGATTCAACAAATGAAATAAAGAGGGGGGTGACAAAATCTATCTGTCGTACTCAAGTCCAAATATCCTATGGGCCAGTCAAATGTTATCATTACATTATTATACTGTACAAAATTTTTAAAATGTGTCTCCTCAAATAAAAATAATTTTTAGAACGACCTTTTGCGTTGAATAATGTGGTAGTAAAACAATTTTGTATTATTTCTTTTGCGCAAAATTTCTAAATTTAGGGGTGTACAGAGAATATTCCTTATGCTATTTCTTCTAATAAGCGAAAAGCGATAAACTAAGCATAAGGGGTAAATTTGTGTGTACCAGTGTTATTCGAGAAGTTATTAACATTTGGTCTGCACGACATAATCTACTTATATATTTGCCTTATTCTGTTTGTCTGTTTGTCTGAAGCTCACGGATAGAATGCGCGCCCATTGGCCGCCAGCAAACACGTGACCTCCCTGCCCGCCCCCCCTCTAGACAACCCTGTTAACAGCTGTGTGATACATACACCTGTCTATAGCGGCCATTCTAGACAACCCTGTTATCAGCAGTATGTTACATCCACCTGTCTATACAGACCACCCTGTCTATAGCGGTCACTTTAGGCAACCCTGTTATCAGCAGTGTGATACATACACCTGTCTATACAGACCACCCTGTCTATAGCGACCACTCTAGATAACCCTGTTGTCAGCTGTGTGATACATCCACCTGTCTATACAGACCACCCTGTCTATAGCGACCACCCTAGACAAACCTGTTATCAGCTGTGTGATACATCCACCTGTCTATACAGACCACCTGTATATAGCGGCCATTCTAGAAAACCCTGTTATCAGCTGTGTGATACATACACCTGTCTATAGCGGCCACTCTAGACAACCCTGTTATCAGCTGTGTGATACATCACCTGTCTATACAGACCACCCTGTCTATAGCGACCACCCTAGACAACCCTGTTATCAGCTGTGTGATACATCCACCTGTGCTGTGTGATACATACACCTGTCTATAGCGGCCACTCTAGGCAACCCTATTATCAGCTGTGTGATACATCCACCTGTCTATACAGACCACCCTGTATATAGCGGCCATTCTAGATAACCCTGTTATCAGCTGTGTGATACATACACCTGTCTATAGCGGCCACCCAAGACAACCCTGTTATCGACTGTGTGATACATACACCTGTCTATACAGACCACCCTGTATATAGCGGCCATTCTAGACAACCCTGTTATCGGCTGTGTGATACATACACCTGTCTATACAAACCACCCTGTCTATAGCGACCACCCAAGACAACGTTTTTAAAATATATTCGCACTCGGGTAAACCCCGGGCGTTGCCCGGGCCATTCGTCTAGTACAAGATGTGAGCAAATAACAAAAAAAAAAAAAAAACTCTTAACAAAAAAAAAAAAAAGAGTCAGGATGTGAGGACAGCATTATTATCCCCATAACCCAACACAAAGAGCTGCAAAATATTGGTAGAAAATATAATGCATGGCAGCTTATATAACACATGAGGTAACTGCCTTCTCTCTTGTATAAGGTCACAATCCTTGCTCAATGTGGTACCCTTCATTCTCAAACACCGCCTGCAGACGATAGATGACAGATTGGGCAGCATTAAATAACATATCTGTTGAAATTGATTAAACGTGCCGTCTGATAGAAGCCTTCAACATGGCCAATGTGGTAGGCCGGCATCGATAAAAACGCGACTTAATGTACCCCCATAGCCAAAAATCGAAAGGCGTCAGGTCTGGTGTTCTTGGAGGTCACTGGTGTATCAAGTGGCGACTTATCACACGATCTTCACCGAACGTATCTTTAAGCAATTGTTTGGCACCCCGGTAGATAGGAGTCGGTCCTCCATCTTGCATGAATGTTATTTCGCTTAGTACTTGTTTTTTTGCAATATGGGAATAACCTTTTCTCTCAAAAGTTGAACATAACGTTCACCAGTTTTACAGAAACGGTTTTAAAAGATTTTCCATTGAAGTCTTCAATAAAAATGGGCCGATAATAAAATAAGAAGTGAACCCACACCAAACTCTAACTCAGGGCTGAAGAAGAGGCATTTCTGTAAAAATCCTTGGGTTTTCTGATGCCCAAATGCGACTGTTTTGAGGGTTAACTTTTCCGTTCCGTTCCATGCAGCGAATTCTTGACGCTTCTCAAAATCACCGACTTTTAGCTCGTGAAATTTTTGAATTTTGTACGGGCATTTTTTATAAAAAAATCTTAGTGGTCTCCAAACTGTTCCATACGAAATCCCCGTTTGTGAAGAAACTTGTCGAGCACTTACTTCTCCATACGTGGATAACGTTTCAAAAGCTTCAACCTTCTGCGAAACCACCACTGACTTGCATGTCGATGGTCTTCCACTCCTAGGTTTTGCTTCCAGAGATCCAGTCTTCTCAAAAAGTTTGTATCATTCGCCTTAGAGAGTAGCAACTCATGGATCCTTTACCGCTTCGAATACCTTTAAAGGTACGAAACGCTCGTAAAGCTTCAGTGGCAGATTCTGAATTGCGATTAAAAATTTTCACCAAGAGTGCTTTATCCTAGAGTGACGGCATTTCAGAGTAAAATAAATTATCAGAGATAGATAAATATTTTTCAAATGAACTAAAATAAATATAATCGATACTGAGAGAGAGTTGAATTAAAAAAATAGAAATTTATCATCTTTGAAATTTAAATGCTGAGAGGATTCCAGCAAACCACATCTAAAATATAATTTTTTTGCTACATTTAAAAATTTGCATTTACTTATTTTACCTATTTCGGATTCCATTTAAAAATCGTCGTCCAATTCTACTAATTTTGGCGAAATGGTGTTTATGGCTTTATCATTTGATATTATTAGGGTTCTTTCCTGATATTCAAAAATAAAAATAAAAAACGTTTCGATCAGTTATATTTTTCAATTTAACAAACAATTTAGCCGCTGATGCTCTGATTCTGGTAGAGCGCCATATAGCGAATAAAATTGTAACTAAATTTGATTTCGAAATTTTCATTATTTGCCCTAAAATATCATATTGCATCCTGAACACAATGGTGTTTACCGCATTGCTCTAGCGCAAATATTCGCGGAATTATTAATTTTTAAAGTTGTGCAAGACTTTTGGATCACCCTGTATAGCGGAATTCATACAATAACTCTGAAATATATTTGATATATAGTGACCTTTATTGAAGACACACGAGATAATCAAGTGTGAACAATTTTATAAATATATCGAAAATAATTTTAAATTTATTTGTTAATAAAGTGTCAGTTTAGCATGTTAAAAACCAAACAATTACCATTTTATCATAGCTCATTTTACACTGCGTGACATTGAAAATGGAAGACCAAGAAATAGTGGCCAGAAAGTGATAAAACTCGGCAGACAGAGAGAGACAGGGACGAACAATAAGTGATCTTTATTTCAAAATGATAGTCATAATACAGAGCGAGAACGGCGTCGGCTTAGTAGCATGTAGGACCACCGCGGACGGCGATGCACGCAGCAACACGTCTAGGTAAAGAGTCAATCAGGGTACGGATGGCGTCCTGAGGGATGGCTCTCCATTCCCTCTCAATCATTTGCCACAGTTCGTCTTCTGAACGCGGCTGTGGCAAGGCATGCAAACGGCGTCCAATGATGTCCCAGACGTGCTCGATTGGTGAGAGATCAGGAGAGTACGGTGGCCAGGGAAGCATCTGTACATCTTGCAGAGCTTGTTGGCTAATGCGAGCAGTGTGCGGTCGGGCGTTATCCTGCTGATAAAGGGCATTGGGTACCCCCTGAAGGTAGGGGAGTGTCACCGGTCGCAGCACATCATCAACGTATCGTTGGGCCGTCATAGTGCCCTGAATACGAAGTAAAGGTGACCTGGAATCATACGCGATTGCGCCCCAAACCATGATTCCACGTTGTCGCACGGTGGGGCGTTCCACAATTGCTGCCGGATTGGACCTTTCTCCACGTCGACGCCACACGCGTACACGGCGACTATCACTGGACAAGCAGAAACGCGACTCATCTGAGAACACGACCCTGTGCCATTCCGTCATCCACGTCGATCTAGCCCGGCACCATTCCAAACGTTGGCGCCTATTCGGTGGGGTCAATGGCAGTCTTCTTAGCGGACGGCATGAGTGCAAGCCATTAGCCACCAATCGACGGGAAATGGTTCTGGTCGAGATGGAATGATCTAGGGTGTCTTGCACATGTTGCAGGATGGCGGTACAAGTGGCTTGTGGGGCCGCCACTGCTTGTCGAAGGATACGCCGATCCACACGTGCTGACGTCACTCTGGTTGCACCGGCTTTCCTATAAATTGCCACATTTCCTTGTTCCAACCATTTTCTCCACAGTCGGTGCACCGTGGACGCACCAAGGTGTGTATCAGCTGCGATTTGACGTATGGACCAACCTGCCCTTTTCAGTCCGATCGCCATGCCCCTCGTAAAAGCGTCTGTCTGCTTGAACTGCCTCCGTTTACGATGACCTGGCATTCTCTGTTATTACACGTGTCTTTTGACACAAGAACAAAATTTCTACAATGATTTTCCTTGAAGAAATAACGACACGAATACTGTCCTTTCTGCAAGTTCCTTCCCTTATATCTTACTCCATGTGCGCACGAGAGCTGCGCATTTTACATCATTTGCATAACTCGGTTAGGCGCGTCTTCCCTGAAATTTGCATAATTTTCTGGCCACTATTTCTTGGTGTTCCATTTTCAATGTCACGCAGTGTATATCATAGCCTATGTTTGCTAACAAATAAGACTATTTTTGTTAAATTTTCAGCATTTATACTTTCTATTTTTGTTTCCCTTTTTATTCCTATTTAAAACATTTCAATTGTTACATTAGCTATATATAACTTAAGTACTTAATTAATAAAGGAGATTATAAAAATGATAAATATATTTATTTCGAGAGAGATACTCTTGTTCAACGCCAGCAGAGATGGCGAGCAACCACACTGGTCTTTGGAAACTTGTGTATAGTCCATTAAACATTTTGTAACCTACATTTAAGACAGAGAGTTTTGCGGTCCCGAGTCACTAATACAATTCAGTGGAACCTCCAAAATGGAACATTACAGCTAGAGGACACCTCTCTATAAAGAACAGTTTTCATAGCTAAATTATAATTTTTACTATTTAGAAGCTCTCCGGTAAGAGGACTTCTCTCTTTAAAGTACACTTTATCTCTGAGCAACTAGGTGTTGCCCTTTACAGTGAGGTATTTTTACAGTACCGCTAATCAACGTAAGCTTTCGAGATAAGTGACTCTTCAACACGCACATATCTTGAACAAGGACCTATCAGATACAGGAGTTAGGAAGGTGCGCTATTTAGCTCGAAAGTTTACGCTTAACCAGCGGTACATGTTGGATATACTTTTTTTTGTACATGATTTCTGCTTTGAACAAATATATGTATGTGATGATTTAAGACCATGGAATTGTTGTACATAATCCAGATATCTACTACCACATATTTCACCACGTGACTGTATATATAACTTGTTATTTACTGCAAATAGAAAGCCTCAACTAACATCAATCTGTACCGCGTAAGAATCTGATAAAGTATAGCAACTATACAGATAGAAGGAATGGAGAATAACAGGAGAAAATTAAGGTTAAAACTAATCAGGCTGAGTGAGAATAAGAAAGCAGGCCTATCGAGCCCAGTCCAATTTTTACGAGGTCGTGGCCCTCCTGGATGATGTAACTTCCCCCCTTGTTTACGTCAGAAAAGGGGCAGTGACCCTGCTTGGACCTAGAGAGGCTATAAAAAGGAGGCCCCAAGCCTCAGTTAGTTAGTCCTTTGTTTCAGTCCCAGTCCTCGAAGGCCGCTTCTATAGAGGTAATCAATCCTTTCCTGCCAGAAATCTCCTCGTCCCATTCCTTTTTGACGTTCAAACGCTTCTTAGTGGAATCTCTGTTTGTTTATTTCACCTTTGGCCCAGCTGTGTCGCCTTCCACCACGACTGCACGGTAGAGGTGACATCGAGGTTCGTCTAGCATCAGGTAACACCGGTCCCAGAGGTCCCAGATATCACAGACTCCCCCGTCCAAAGAGCCGACTGGATAGTGGACGCCAAGGTACAAATAAGCAAGTAGACCACTGTCTGTACAGAAAGATGGAACAGGGAAGAGAGGAGGATTCAAAGGAGCACATGAACTCCGATCCCGACTATGAAAGTGGCGAAAACACCACTTTTCCCAAGATGGAAAACACCCTCGGTAGGACGCAGGAAGTTCCCCCCAGCCAGGAGGACGCCACGCCCCCCGCCGGTGGTATCAGATGTCCTGGGGAGTTTGGCCAGGACGCTACATCAGCTGTCCGCGGCGACCGGACTATTGCGAGATGTGGAGGTACCGCGCTACGATGGTTCCTACGAGGCGCAGAGCTTCTTCGACAATTACGACGCCCAAGCTGATCTGGCCCAACTACAATACACCGAAAGACTGAGAAGGCTACCAAACCCCCTGCAAGGTAAGGCCCTGCACTACTTCCGCAGCCTAAAATTAGATAAATTATATTACGTTGACAGAAGGCAGGCCTGATAGACCTCTTTCCTGAAACCACAAACGCGTCATTCGCACGATTCTTGGCCATTAAGTTGTCAGATCGCTCCTCGTTAGAGGAGTATTATCAAAAAAAGACGGTGTGTGGCCTACAGCTGAATCTTCTCCACAAAATCCTATTACAATCCCTGACTGATGGGTTACCCGTCGCTGATCAGCGCATTGTCGCTGCCGTGCAACCGAACACCCTCCAAGAGTGGTATAGGGTAGTGTCGCGCGTAAGAGGAACCCACAGTGCGTCACAAGTGTGCCAACAAACGACCAGAACAACTCCCAACCCTTCCTTCGCACCGTCACCGAGGTACAGTTCTCAGCGACCGTGGTCAGCATGGCCCAACTACGCTTGCCAATCCACCCCCTTCATCCTGCAGGTATTGTGGCGCCATGCACTGGCACGCCCAGTGCCCCAAACGGCCTGCACAGAGCCGTCCAAGACCTGTGTACCGAGCCACAACTTATCCTAAGCACGAAAGAACTGTGTTGTCTTCTCCCGCACCCTTCCGAGTTACCAACACGCGAGCGCATGTTACCCGCTCCCCTGATCCTCTCTACACCACGAGCCCAGCGCAAGCAGTGAACCCTAGCTGTCCCATGGGTACTTCGACCACGGCACCAAAACAGGCCTGTTCCGATCCACAAGACAGCACAACAGTAGGTTTCTTCCTCACATAACTTTCGTTGAACAATTGCTCGTTCGAGCTGAACTGTCCAATAATGTACACCTACCTCTACTACTTGATACAGGAGCCTCTATCGATATAATTAGGCAGAATACTTTTAAAATAATAGAAACCAGTTTGCAAAAGAAAATACCTGTCCACCCATTCAACTTAACTATTAACGCCATAGCTAACAATATTTTCACCATAGGTTATATATTTTTAAACTTAAAAATAGGTAAAATAACGCAGAACCTAAAGTTCCATATCATAGATACACCCTTGCCTTTTGGCATATTATCCCTTAACTCCATAAAAAGATTTCTACTAATTATAAACTGTCCCTAAGCTATTCCTGTATCAAGATAATGTACCCCTACCAACTACATTGGTACAAATTCACCTCGTGCAAGCAACACGTGTCCCATGGACAGGTTAATACAACTGTCTCCCAATTACTAAATCTTCCCCTCCTGTAACGGGTTGCTCACACGTGGTGAACTCAACGCTCTTATTTGGCCTCATTGTAATGTTCCTGATCCTATTGTCAATGCCTCTATGTCCTCCTCTTGCATAGCTTTGGACACAAGTAACCTAGGTCACTGTCCCTATAATTACATAAGGTACTGCATCAATTTGCACCCGTTTTCGCGCCAATAAATACGACGTCCCTAGGCTTAAAATACCTCCGTAAAAATCAATACTACTTCGGACAAGGTAATTGTCTTACGTCCTTATCGAGTACCCCTAAAAGACCAACTTGAAATACAAACATAAATCGAAGAAATGCTTGACGTACGGGATAATTACAACCTCTGTATCTCCCCATGTCAGTCCCATCACGCCTTGTCACCAAACGTGACAAATCAAAACGCCTAATTTCGGATAGAGCGCCCGCATTCACCTCCGAAAAATTCCGCAAATTTCTGCTATCTCGCGGTATACAACCACTACTTACCACCAGTAACAATCCGCAAGCTAACGGATTGATAGAACGATTGAATGCCATAATTACTGGAAAGCTAAGGCTACTATATCTCGAAAACCCAAAGACATCCTGGACCAAATTAATTAAACAAGTTGTCCAAATCTATAATCAATCCCCGCACACCGTCACAGGTTCCCACCGATCTTTTTGATGTTTAATAGCATCCCACCAGAATTAAAAACCATTATAACCCGTTCCCCGACGTACAGAAATCTAGGCAACTTGCCTTCAGCAGAACACAGCTTAAGCATGAAAGGGACAAACAAAGATATGATAAAGGTCATCAAGCCCCGCATTTCGAGATTGGTGACCTAGTCCTCGTGAAAATTATAAACATCCCGATACGGGAAACTGGCACCATACTTCACAGGTCCGTTTACAATTATAGAAATAATATCTCCGAACGTAGTCTGAATTAACAGACCCAATCGACCCCCTAAATAAAGAAGATGATACAGTTCATTGTGACCAAACTTAATACTATACAGAAAACATCCTATTCTCCCGCACACGCCACTAATTCAAACACCTCGTGTAACACCTGATGCACACTTAGTAGAATTTAACCATTTATGTCTCATGATATTTGACGCTCAGAAATCCCGTCTTATACCCCTCGACTCGCTCAGCCCCTTTTCTACATCTCACTGAAGAGATCTTCCAATAAGTTAGATGGAACCAGCTGTCCCCACAAGGAGCCCCTGACCTAAATAAATAACGATAAAAAATACCTACCCCCCTCTTCCGTTTGACACGAGCTAACAAACAGCCGACATTTTCTTGTCAAGACCCCTCACTACTGTC
Source organism: Cordylochernes scorpioides (assembly GCA_030710605.1). NCBI lineage: Eukaryota > Metazoa > Arthropoda > Arachnida > Pseudoscorpiones > Chernetidae > Cordylochernes > Cordylochernes scorpioides. The sequence continues at coordinate 60,540,360 of CP092873.1, read as the reverse complement.
GGGTGTCACTCTAATGAATTTTTCGCCATCTATTAAATCAAATATTAGTGCGTACCTCTTACTATATACCGTTCTAATCCCTAAGCAATTAATCTACGCCGATGTCCTGTTTAGCTACAAATAACTTGCCTAACACGTTATTTTACATTTACTAACAAATCAGTCCACTAACAGAATAACAAATCAATTCAATAACTAATCCCGCCTACTGATCCCCAATGAATTAAAATATCTATTCTTCATTAATGACCCAAAACCAAGTCACCAGGTCTAGATTCTCTCGCCCTCGATTAACTTGTCCACTTAACATCGACACTTAGATACAAGGACAACAGTTTACCTACAAAAATCACACACACCCACAGTGTAAAAAAAACCCAATCCTTGACCGGTTAGAATAGATCGCCGTGCTTCCTGCACACACAATATAAATGCCGCTTTAGGAAGAATCACGTTTTCACCTAAACGTGGCGCAGGGAACAAAATATCGACAAGATTAGAACTCAGTGAGTTTCACAGTTGGAAACAATGTGATCCACGAGTCGCGTCGAAAATAAAACAAATTCGATAAGTTAGAACAACTTATGCCAACAAGACCAAAGATATCGCACCCGAGGACAATTTAAAGCTCTCTCCACCCATCCTAAAAAAAAGGAACATACATTTGGCCTACTACTTTCCATTCTTTCCCGATATACAACTTCTATATATAATCATACTTGCTCTTCTTTCTCGATTAATATATTTTTAAAATTTTCATTTTAATATCCTTTATATAATCATTATCTAGCTCTTTAAAGTGTTTTTTTACGTCAACCAATCAGTTTAGACTATTGTCATTTTATATTAGTTACTTTTTTCCTCTTTACCAAATTGTTTTTTAGTTTTGCTTTATGACTCTATTTTATAATCAACTTTATATATATATATTTAATCTTTCATATATAATAATCTCAAGTTTATGTTTCATGTTTATATCACTAATTTGCATTTGTCATTTTATATTTTCTCTCACTTTATAAATTAGATGTTATTTACATTGTTTCATCTTCCGCTACCATGTTCAATGCTATCGAGTATATTATTGCTCATTTTTTTCATTTAATATGTTCACTTTTATTACCCCTTATATACTGCTATAGTGTGTTAATATTGTATTATGTCATCACTATTTTTACTTTTTTTAAAAATATTACTTTGCATTTAACTTCGCAATTCTATTTCGATTTTTCAAATCCTTTAACGCTATATGCAAAGCCTTAATTTCGCAATTTCATATCTCAATGATATATTCTTTTATAATCAAACTAAAAATCATGATCTAAAAACAGGGCAATCTTCAATAACCTCTTAATCAACCACTTTAAAGGTTACTTCTTAATAAATACTAACCCTTTTCCCAGGAACTTTTAACAATCCTTCGCAGGCTAGACTTGACCTACTTTGATTTCGTAATTAACAATATTGACACACCGTCCCCCAGATTTACCTATCCCAACTTCTGGCTTGGACACGTGCAAATTGTATTTTTTTTATATATTCCAGGGCACTCTCATGCCACACGCTGGCACATCTTTTTTTTTACTCTTTTTCTCGCTAAGCCCCTGACGACTCCAATTAAAACTTTGATTTCTGGTCACTGATCTTCGCCTCATTTATCCTGCATGCGTACGTCTTAACGACTAATTAATAAAACCCATAACAATCACCCTTATCTTACTATTCGATTGTGGTACTGTAACTTTATTCGGTCCTTAAATTTACATGTGAAACATGGCCTAGGTTTCCGCGCCGTGCACATTAAATGGTTTGGGACTTGAGTCAAGGTGACATTGCCTCATCCTGAACATAACTAACCCCTCAACCTTTTCTAAGCCCATCACGAAGAGATCATGATTTACCCATCCAATCATTTATATTTTTACCTATCATCATTATATGTTCTCTATTAAATCTTTTATTCCTATTTTTATTTTTACTTGTATGATTAGTATTAGTTGTTTATACTTTATTATCTCTTATGGATATACAGAAATCAACCCCATGTTATATACCAACTCATTTCAATTAATTTTTAAAAATTACTTCCTTAATAACAGTCTTCTATTCCGCTCTCTTAAATCCCTCCATATGAACCCTCTCACATCCGGGGCCATCTGTGATGATTTAAGACCATGGAATTGTTGTATAATCCAGATATCTACTACCACATATTTCACACGTGACTGTATATAACTTGTTATTTACTGCAAATAGAAAGCCTCAACTAACATCAATCTGTACCGCGTAAAATCTAATAAAGTATAGCAACTGTACAGATAGAAGAAATGGAGAATAACAGGAGAAAATTAAGGTTAAAACTAATCAGGCCTAAGTGAGAATAAGAAAGCAGGCCTATCGAGCCCAGTCCAATTTTTACGAGGTTGTGGCCCTCCTGGATGATGTAACTTCCCCCCTGTTTACGTCAGAAAAGGGCAGTGACCTGCTTGGACCTAGAGAGCTATAAAAAGGCCCCAAGCCTCAGTTAGTTAGTCCTTTGTTTCAGTCCCAGTCCGCGCAGGCCGCTTCTATAGAGGTAATCAATCCTTTCCTGCCGGAAATCTCCTCGTCCCATTCCTTCTTGACGTTCAGAAGCTTCTTAGTGGAATATCTGTTTGTTTATTTCACCTTTGGCCCAGCTGTGTCGCCTTCCACCACGACTGCACGGTAGAGGTGACATCGGGTTCGTCTAGCATCAGGTAACACTGGTCCCAGAGGTCTCAAGATATCACATGTACACTTAATTTGGCTCTGCAACTAGATGTTGTCCTTTACAGTGAGGTATTTATACAGTACACGCACATATTGAACATAATATATTGAACAAGGTCTATTAGATACAGGAGGTAGGTAGGTGCGCTATTTATCTCGAAAGTTTGCGCTTAATCAGCGGTACATGTTGGAGATACTTTTTGTTTTGTACATGATCTTCGCTTTAAACAAATATATGTATACTTAATTTGACTTTGCACCTAGGTGTTGTCGTTTACAGAGAGATTCTATTGTATGATTACTGAAAATAAATAAGACCTTTATATTTATGGCCAAATTTGATTGGAAACTGAGATTTATATAAGTCCTCGAAGTCAAGTTTATATTGTAAATTGACCGCATTTAAGTTCAGAACGTTTTGTTTTAAATTTGTCTAGAGATTTTCCGAATTCAATATTTTATTTTCTATTTGTAGTTAATACAATAATTTAAAGTCAAATTCAGAGATTTTTTGGAGTGTACAGTTCGCATAGAGCGAATAGTGTTACGCGGAGAAATACATATTTTGAATACGATATATAATCTCTTCTTTTTTTGTACATTATAATTAGCTGAAGAAGGGCTTGCCCGAAAGCTTTTAATCGCGTTAATAATAAAAAAAAAAGAGTTGCGGCGATATATGATTCCTTCTCTTTCTAAATACATTTGTAGTAGTAATGACAATTATTTAGTAATTAGACGAAAGGCCCGGGCAACGCCCGGGGTTTACCCGAGTGCGAATATATTTTAAAAACGTTGTCTTGGGTGGTCGCTATTGACAGGGTGGTCATAGACAGGTGGATGTATCACACAGCTGATAACAGAGTTGTCTAGAGTGGTCGCTATAGACAGGGTGGTCTGTATAGACAGGTGGATGTATCACACTGCTGATAACAGGGTTGCCTAAGGTGACCGCTATAGACAGGGTGGTCTGTATAGACAGGTGAATGTAACACACTGTTGATAACAGGGTTGCCTAAGGTCACCGCTATAGTCAGGGTGGTCTGTATAGACAGGCAACTGATAACAGGGTTGTCTAGAGTGGTCGCTATAGTCAGGGTGGTCTGTATAGACAGGTGTATGTATCACACTGCTGTTAACAGGGTTGCCTAGAGTGACCGCTATAGACAGGGTGGTCTGTATAGACAGGTGAATTTAACACACTGATGATAACAGGGTTGTCTAGAGTGGCTGCTATAGACAGGTGTATGTATCACACAGCAGATAACAGGGTTGTCTAGAATGGCCGCCATATACAGGGTGGTCTGTATAGACAGGTGGATGTAGCACACTGCTGATAACAGGGTTGTCTAGAGTGGCCGCTATAGACAGGTGTATGTATCGCACAGCTGATAACAGGGTTGTCTAGAGGGGGGCAGGGAGGCCACGTGTTCGCTGGCAGCCAATGGGCGCGCATTCTATCCGTGAGCTTCAGACATACAGACAAACAGACAGAATAAGGCAAATATATAAGTAGATTTATTGACGATTTATAGTATCTTATTCTAAAACAAATCAGATTTAAGACCTATGTAAAACGACCCCTTAAATCGGGAGTGGCGAAAACAAATCGAGGTCTTAAACATTCATATTGCTAAAAGAGTTACTATTGAAATTTTGTGTGTCGAGTTTTATATATATATTTTTCACTATATATTTTCATCAATACTCTTCAGAAATGCCTTGCATAATCTAGAATACAATATTTCTGAGGAGATTGAAGGATACCTTGAAGACATCAGGTCAATAGAGGGTTATCGTATTACATTTGTGGACCAACTGAATAGAGATGAGAGAGAGAGAAACCATGGCAATAGTTGAAAACTATGGCTATAATTCGAGTGTCTTTGAGGAGCTTGATTGAGGAGGAACACCAGTCCTAGTATTGATTCATATAAAATAAATATATATTAAATAAATCTGGAATTTTACTATACAGATAATTCTACCGAGGTTCCTTTACAGATTTCAACAAAGTGCCTTTCGATAGGACTATATTTGTAGATGTGACAGACACTTTCACAATTTTGTATCTCCTTCTTAATCTGGTATACAGGATTCACTTCCACAGTGAATATGTGTGTTAAAATATTTTATAAAATTATTAATCAATTTATAAGTTTTAGAGATTTATTTCAGTTTAGCCTGCATCTCTACCATCCCAGGAATCTCCCTGTCGAATATGATGCTGGACTGATATTTTCTTGTAGTCTTAAAAACAATTTGAAAATGAATTTGCTCAATACAGCTACTATATTTTTAGAATTGACAATGTTGATAAGAGAGTGTTTCTTTGAGGAAACTTTTTAAACTTATTTTAAATTTTCCAATATTTCAACGAACGCTTTAGTTCCAGAATGCTGTGTTATCATGAACACACGCCCAATATCGCGCGCATCCAATCAATTTAGAAATAGTGCTGTGTTTCAAATAACAATATTTTTTATTAAATTTGTGTTTTATTCTCATTTTATATTCTCAAGAGACATTTTTGAAAGGAAATAATCATAGCTTATTGAAATAAACTTCAGGAATTGGAAATATTTCTCTCTCAAATCTTTTTAAAATATATTTCGTAAAAACAACTCCAACTGTGTCTATAGTTTTTTTTTGTGAATTTCCTCCTGCTCACAGACTATATTGAATCTAAAATAAGTAAATATGATTTGACTCAACTCTCAATAGATGATAAAAATGTTTTTAAACCACATACTCTCCAAGTATAATCAGATACTTTTTAAGTGCAAAAAAAAAAAAGGATAAATTATTCATTAAAGCAAATGAATTCATTAAAACTTTTTCAATATACAGTTCAAAACAAACCGCGGAAATTTTAGTGTTTTTTGGCAACAATTAGAGCTGTTGTGTGTGTGAGGACTCAAGCTGTCACTGTGGCAAGGAAACACAGGACTCGAGATACCGATTGATGTAATGCCCACTTTTCTATAGTGTTAAGCGACAATTACTAATGTTGAAGATCTGTATAAATTTTTAAATAGCAGAAAGGATTATGAGAGATTTAATTACTTTTGTAAATATATTCATGACTATTTGTCTGCCTTGAAAAGATCAGGTTCCTAATCCATCTTTTTTTTTTTGTATTGTGATCTATATAATTGTTTCTGTTCAACAATCATAAATTGACGCAATTATCCCTTGCAGGGATATGAGGTTTTGTGTTAGATGAAATATATAGGAAAAATCAATATAATTTTTGTCCAAGTTTTGCTCTCGTGTTATTGTTGCTTGAAACCATCGTCGTTAAAAGTACTTCAGGATAACAACGAACGTTGGTAATGGACAAGAGGATCCACATTTTTATTAACTACATTTGGGAATTGAGGTCAAGAGAAAACAGCACTGTACTTTAGAGACCTAATTCTCTAATACCGCATTACATTTATTAAAAGTTCTATCAAGCGCATGCACGTACATTCTGATTTTTTTCTGGTATCATCATCAGAACTTCGTAATTCAATGTTCACACAAAGCTTACTTGAGTATTGTTGAAAATGGGTTAGCTATTCTCTAGATTTAATCTGATCTTCTAGGGGAAGGTGTTGGGCAACGGGCAAGCTGGGGAGTAGGGGAGAGCTTTGTGGCTGACCCAGATCTTGGCAATTAATGCACAGTTAGAGGTATCGTCCTGTGGAGTAGCCTCAAGGGCACGGGTCGGGGGAATCTCGGGCTCTATACAGGTGCAGGACAAAAAAAAAAAAAACGAGAGATAAAATGGGGCAATATCTTCTTGAGGTGGGCATGGGGGGGCGCTCTTCAGTTTTATGTAACAATACGGGATGGACTTGAAGGAAACTGTCTCTTGACAATGTCTCTTCTTCCGTGTTTCTTTGACACTTCCGCGAGGTCTGTCTGGGTCACGCCAAGCGGAATAGTCGGCTTTTGTGACACGCGCATCTGCCCGCTACATGCGCTGAGGCGGGGCATTCGATTCGGCCGTTCAGCTCAAGGTCTTCTCCCACCTGTAGGCTTCTTCCTTATTGGCAACCGTCAAGACACTTTTAATTATGAACATGTTCTTAATTGGAATATAATCCTAGAGTTAAAGCCTTCTTTGCAACTCCAGTTCAATCTTTATTGTGGTTGCTGCGCTCATGAAAAGAAAATACCCGGTAATAATATTTACAATAAGGAATATGTACAGGTTCGTCTTATTTATATTTATAATACATTTCCTTGAGCGGACACTCTCGCTAGCAGACACCTGTGTAAGAAGGCCAGTTTTAAACACTAAAATGTTTATATTTACCAATTAGCTGCTCTCTGGCCCTATGTATTCATTAGGCTAGTGTCTTGTGGTATAGGATTCTCGGTTACAGATATTCTTTGGCGTAAATCGGGCTGCATTTATTCCCTCAACATTTTCGTTTTGATTACTTGTTTTCTTTCGTTTTTCCTAGTTTTCCTTTTGCTTTAGCTGTTTTGAGTCCCCGTGTCTTTTCTGTTTCTTTTTTGTAGTTGCAAACTTCTCTTGAAGGGCTATGTTTCTCAATTTTCAGATTTTTTCGTAGAAGTTGAATGCTTGTATTTTACGAGAGAGAAGTCGTTTATATTTCAATCTTTTAAGATACTTTACAACGATGCCGTTTTAAAGACCCCGTTAGGTTAGCCACCAAAAGGCTTATACATCTCTCCCCTTACCTTTTATATAATATCCTAAATTATGGCTCAAATTCTTCCTCTGACCACTAAAATTTGTTCCCAAAGCTATAATTTATTTTATTTTTTTAAGTCTCAAAAATAGCTATCAGCTTTTATCATTATATTTTAAAATTCTAACTTTTTGCTTTATATATAGAAGACAATTGCGCCGGTTCTAAGAACGGATCTAGAACTACAGTGGTCGCATACCTTACTAAAGTTTTATCTAAATATATATGTCGTAAACTCGGGTAGGCCAACAAGTGAGTTGGAAGCAGTCGGGGTTGAGTGGCAAGGCGTGCAGAGTGGGAAGTCCGCACGGGACAGTAAGGAAAAAGTTTGGGATCAAAAGACGCTCTCCCAGTACGTCTCAAGTGGCACCAGAACCAGGGGGAAGTTGAGGATTAACAGAGGAAAGCTCGGCGTCCAGCCTGAAGCCGCGGGGACCGTCGTGAGATGATAATGGCCTAGAACTGAGCGGCCTGTCCGAAAATATCCACTGTAACCTAACTAACTGTCAACATCCGGACCAAACGGCCCTTTTTGTCCCTCTCTGGATCCCCGGGTGTTGATGCTCATTGGTCAGTCTTATGTGGGTCATCCTCCCCTCCCCTGGGGTCCGGTAGCAAGCTGGTGTCACTTTGAGACGACTAGAAAAGACGTCATACTTTTTATTACTTACATATCACATTGTTTAAATTACGATAGAATGTGCCCCCGGTGAGAAAGGTTTGATTAGGGGAGGGAAATAAAATGGAGCGAAAAGCTAGCAAACCTATAAAAAGGGAAATAATTTGGGGCACAAATTAGCTATTAGAATAAAAATAAAGAGGAGAGTAGAGTGGTTGCACACTGATATAATATTATAAAAATACAAATATGCAGGCGTTGTTGTTTTAAAATCCTAGGGTTAATTTCCACGCAATACACCTGGCGCGGGATCACCAAAGCAATATTGAGAAGTACAATAAGTCTTGCCCTACTTGTCAATTCATAAAAAAACCGAACGGTCCAACTTATGGTAGATTAGAACGTCCTCCAACAAAATTGCTGGCATGGCAACCCTCCGTTAAAGAGGTGGAGGGCTGGTTAGGAGGTCAGACACTCTTTAAGAGTGTTAAATGATTGTTGGCATTTTTGGCGTCCCAGTGCCATGGAGTATCTTTCTTAAGGAGGTTATTAAGGGGGACTCTAATACGGGCATGGTCTTTTATGAATTTATTATATACATTGATGGCGCCTAGGAATGATTGGAGGGTTTTAATATTAGTGGTGACTTTAATTGCATTTATAACATCTAGATTTTTAACTGAGGGGGTGTATGTGCCAGAGGATATTGTATAACCTAGGAATTCCATCGAAGTTTTAAAAAAATCACATTTATTATAATTTAACCTAATGTTTTCTCTACTACACATATCAAAAAATTGTTGGAGATGGTGTAAATGTTCGTGTATGGAATTTGAGAAATTAATAAAATCATCGAAATAATGGGCTTTAGAATCTATCTTATTTCTTTGAAGGATTTGTTGTATGGCTCGTTCAAATAACTGCGGTCCTACACTAATGCCATAGGGGAGTCTGAGAAAGGTATATTGTGCGTCTAAAGTAACAAAGGATAAAAGATTCCTATCGAGGGGACTTATTTCTGGGGACCAGTATACGGAGGAAAAATCGGCTCGGAAGAAGTATTTGGCATGCGCTAACTTATCTAAAATGTTGCCTATGCGGGAAGATTATTTCGTTAAGCCGGCGGTAATCAACACAAAAACGTTTAGACTTATCCTTTTTGGTAACTGATACGTTTCTATTGATTGTTAACTATTAATGGTGAAAATTATTTTTATAAGAAATTGCACTTTAAATATATATGCAGATAAATGAAAAGATACACTATTCTTAAGCAACTCTAATTAATTTATTAATCTTTTTACAAAACGATTATATGTAAATTGTTGTTTACAAGATGATGATCAATAACACAGAGTAGAGTAATAATATATCACAGATCACTCCTCCTTCCTTATATTGTTCATAGATGGAGAAAACCGGCAAGGAGGGCGTCGAGGTCGGGTAGATCTCCTAGGTGGAGGTGTCGTGGAAATTTGAGGGTCTTGTTCCAGTCGGTGAGGTCCTGCTCCAGCGTTGTCCAAGGTCCAATCAGAATCTTCAGCATATTTGGTATCTGAACCTGTCCTCATCTGATTGACATGCACTTTAAATGTGCCTTTTAGGTTCTTTACTAGATAAACATTGTAACCTAGTCGTCGTATCACCTGGGCCTTGAACCATTTGCGCCTATTTTGTATTACTCTTGTAAACATCACTTTATCTCCAACTTGAAAATGTCGCCTTCCACACTCATTTCTCCCAAAAGTCTTCTGGATAAATTCAGAGTTCAAGCAATTTACAAATGTTCTAGGCACATAACTTAGGAGACGTTCTACAGGAGGCTTATCTAAAGAGGTAGGCGTATTTCTATAATTAAACAGAACATTTTGTAAAATACAGTCCATATTTGAGTTTGGAGATTCTTCTAACGACTTTTCCAGAGATTTTTTTATTATTCTTACCGAAACTTCAGCAATTCCGTTAGACGAGGGATTATATGCTGGCGAGGTTAAGTGGTATACATTATTTTTCCGTAAGAACTCCTTAAATTCAATCGAATTGAAGGGGGGGCCATTGTCAGATACTAAGCATTGCGGTAATCCATACCTGGCGAAACACTCCCGTAGTAGCTTAATATTTTCTTGCGAAGTAGTACCTCTAACTGGGAATACTTCAATCCAATTTGAATTTGCATCTACTACTAATAAATAACAATCACCTCTGAAATAGAAATGGTCAACATGAACTCGCTGCCACGGTTGGTTAGTCCTGGGCCAAGGTGTGTTCTCAGCAGGAGTATGATGCATACAGGGAGAACATTCCTTCACAAACTCTTCAATTTGACTATCCATTTTTGGCCACCAAACCGATGATCTGGCTAGAGATTTCATGCGATTGATTCCTATATGACTTTGATGAAGTAACTTCAACATTTGATCTTGACAGGTACTTGGAATCACTGCCCTAGAATCAACAAAAATGCATCCCTGCAGTACAGAAAAATTTTCCAATTTTGAAAGGAATGGTTTCATTGTTTCATCCTTTTTTGCTAACTGAGGGTCTTCTAATAGATATTCCTTGAGCTTATTTAAAACCGGATCTTTATTGGTTTCTTCTTCAATAATGAGGTGGTCCAATGGAGTTACATTTAAAAATGATATATCATGTGTCACCAAATCAATGTTGTCTTCCCTTGAATTCATTTCCTCAAGTGGAAGTCTTGAAAATGCATCCGCACAGAGCATGGTATCTTTATTTGTATATCTAATATCGAAATCGAAATTTGACAACTCTAAAGCCCACCTATGCAAACGATTTGCAATTAAAGGCGGAAGAAGTCTTTTGTTTCCAAAAACAGTCGTTAAAGCTTTATGATCACTCTTTAACACAAATTTTCTCCCAAACAAGTATTGTCTCAGTTTGGAAGTTGCAAACACAATAGCAAGTGCTTCTTTCTCAGTCTGAGAGTATTTGACTTCTGCACTTGACAATGTTCTGGAAACAAAGGTGATTGGCTTCTCTTCCCCTTCCACAATATGACACAAGACCCCACTTATGCCATAGGCAGATGCATCGCAGGTTAAAGTTAATGGAAGCTTCATTGAATAGTGAATAAGCGCCTGGGAATTTAATAGAGTTAACTTCAAATTCAGAAATGCCTTTTCGCATTGGCTAGACCATTTCCAACGATTGTCCTTCTTTAGGAGTTGATAAAGAGGACCAGCCAAGGTTGACATATTAGGTATGTATTTTGAATAGAAGCTCAACATCCCTAGAAAACTCTTCAATGATGTTTTGTCGAAAGGCTTTTTACACCTTTCTAATGCTTCCAATTTCTTTGAATCTGGTCTAACACCATCTTCATTTAATATGACCTAGAAAACAAATGTCTTTTTTTTAAAAATAAGCATTTTTCTTTATTAAGGGTGAAATTTAGCTCTTTCAATTTATCGAAGATTATTTTTAAAATTCTGTAATGTTCTTGTTCATCTTTAGAACCAATGAAAATATCATCTAAGTATATCACCGTGTTGGGAACATCATGAAAAAGGCTGTCCATACACCTCTGGAAAATGGCTGAAGCTGGACTGATGCCAAAAGGCAATCTATTGTATCGGTAAAGTCCTCTATGGGTAGATACCACTAGCAGATTTTTTGATGCTTCATCCATTTCAATTTGATGATATGCGGAGGAGAGATCCAATTTGGTAAAAATCTTGTTTCCTCCTAGATTTCCCAACATAGTTTCTATAGTAGGTAATGGATATTTCTCATCTTCAATGCAATTATTCAAAGTATTTTTAAAATCACCACACAAACGTAGTTCTCCATTTGACTTTATTACCGTTACTAAAGGCGTAGACCAATCACTAGCATTAACTTTTTCAATTATTTGACTTTTTTCAAGTCTGTCTAGTTCTTTGTCTATCTTCTCTTTAATGGAAAAGGGTACTGGTCTAAATTTAAAAAATTTGGGCTTAGCATTTGGCCTCAATGATATTGAACCTTTAATGCCTTGAATTGGTAAATCTTTATCTTCAAATACTCTCTTATATACTTCTAAAAACAGTTCTAAGTTTGAAATTACATTTATATTATTACAGATATCAAAAACGCAATTGGGCCAATCAGCTTTTAAAATTCTTATCCAATTTCTGCCCAGTAACGGCGTTTGGTTATTAAACTGGCCTGTCACAATTAGGGGTAGTTTTTCCTGATGGTTTTTGTAACTAACATTTACCAAGCATTTTCCAAAAACTGGTATCATATTTCCTGAAAAACTTTTCAAATGTCCACTGTATTTCTCTAGAGTGACATTTTTGAGATTTGTAAGAAAAAATTTCTTTGAAACTACAGACACGTCTGCACCAGTGTCAACCTCCATTATAGTGTCTGCATCTTCAATTTTAACGTTTACCATTATTTTTGGTGCGTTTTCTAATGTGTTGCACTGAATAGTATTCAATTTATTCTGATTGGGTTTATTCATTCCAGAATTTTGGGCCGATTTTTTATTCCAACACACTGGAGCAATGTGCCCTTTCTTATTGCAAATGTAACATTGAGCATTTTTAAATTTGCATAACTTCGTATCGTGGTTAGACTTTCCACAAATTTTGCAAGGATTATTGTATTTACATGGGAATTTAAAATTTTTAGATCTGGCTTTCAAATTATCAATATCATGACCAGGATTTTTCATCAAATTTACTTGTGACTTCGCTGCCTCTACAGAATTTGCAATAATTATTGCACTATCAAACGTTAAAAATGGTTCACTTAGCAGCCTTTTAAGCGTAGCTTCATCGAAGCAACCACTTACAAATTGATCACACAAATTTTCATTTATGTCAGTAAATTTGCACTTGTCTGCCTGAGATTTAAGCCTCAAAACAAATTTTCCCACAGGCTCATTTTCTTTTTGTACAATCTTATGAAATAAATATCTTTCAAAGTGCTTATTTTTCATTGGATATAAATGGTTGGTTAAAACCTCTACCAAAAGTTTATATTTAAGGTCACTTGGCCTTCTGGGTACCAACAAATCGCGCAAAGTCTTATAAACATTAACATCAATAGACGTTAATAACACAGATACTTTGTCTGCTTCTAATGTTTTGTTCAATTTAAAACATTCTTCTAATTGTTCCAAATAACAATTTAGATCTTCGCCTTCGCGAAACCTTGGAAAATTTGAATTAGTGGTGGCCATACTTACGTTAATTCTTCGTCGCCATTTGATACGTTTCTATTGATTGTTAACTATTAATGGTGAAAATTATTTTTATAAGAAATTGCACTTTAAATATATATATGCAGATAAATGAAAAGATACACTATTCTTAAGCAACTCTAATTAATTTATTAATCTTTTTACAAAACGATTATATGTAAATTGTTGTTTACAAGATGATGATCAATAACACAGAGTAGAGTAATAATATATCACAGATCAGTAACTAAGGTAACAGGTGAGGAGTAAGGCGAAAAGGAGGGTTCTATAATATTGTATTTTAACATCTCTCTGATTTGATCTTGTATTTCATGTTGGTCGGCGAGAGATACGCGGTATGGCCTGAGACTTATAATTTTATCTGAGGTGGTCCTTATTCTAACGGGGGGAATTTTCAATTTAGGGATATCATATTTATTGATTGAAAAAATATGGTTATAATCATTTATAATCTTTAGAAATTTTACAGGGATCTCATTCCTAGTGCATATATTACAATATGGATCAAAGATTTTACATATGTGTTCTAATAGACAGGGTGGTAATAAAGAAGGTGAAGGATGGGTATGGTATATGGTTTGACTGGGTACATTTTTAACAAAGGTTTGGGTAGAGGTCAGGTTATTGGGACAAGGTGGAGGTTTGACATTTTTCCCCTGCAAGGGCGACTTACCCTCTCCATCATTAAATGGGTGTACATAAGTTATGTGGTACCATCTCTTAGACAAAGGAGCATCATATTGATGAAAAGAAGGATTACGCAAATTTAATGTTAAACAAAATTTACTGATTGAGTTTAATGATAAAATGCCAAAGGGTAATAAACTATTGATTACATAGAATTTAATCGATTTGGTTATGTTTCCTATAGTTATCGTTAAAAAGGTGTATCCTATTGCACTTACATGATTGGTTATGGAATTAATTCGCATTTTACATGGGTATAATTTGAAAAAATTGGGCAAAGTCCTATTAAGATGATTAAGGATATTTAAATTAATTATGTTTATGGAAGCTCCTGTGTCTAAGAGGAATAGACATTTGACAAAGTTATTGATATAGGGGATACAGATGATATGGTGCAGTTCAAGGGGGTTAGGCGGGGGGCACTCCGCCGTCATTAGATGGTGGCGGTGACCTGGAGGCGGCCGTCGTCGCGCCGCGAGTTTCTGGCTGAAAGTTCTGCCTTCGATTTTGGTCGGGAAAGTTTTGGGGCCGAAATGGCCGTCTGCTCAGTAGAGGGCAATCATTGTTCCAATGATCCCCGTTGCAATGTCTACACGGGGATGGTGGTTTTCGGACACTCGTTTGGTATCGCGGGGTACTGTGAGTGGGGTACCGCTGGTAGTTTCGACCCCTAAAGGGGTTTTGGGCACCGTAGGGAGTGTCATGGTCAGAGGGTGCACGCCTGGGGGGGCTCCGCCTGTGCGGCCATGGAACTCACGCCCCTGATTCTGGTGAGGGTCGCATACCATTCGGTCAAGGAAATTGGGGCTACTGCTCGCATGAGGCGTTGGTCTTGGTGGGATAAGCCCTCTGTTAGGGCCTCGGTTATGATGGGCTAGTTAGCCCTAGTTTGAGGCCCATTTTTACTTTGTTCCTATAGTACTCTCCTATGGAGAGTTGACCAGTCAGTCTATACGACATGAAGTCCCTGAAGGTGACTTCGGAGGTACCAGGGTAGAGGTCTACCAAAGTCTGCCTGGCCTGGTCATAGGATCGGGAGGCCAAGTTGAGCTCATTGAAGAGCGAAAGGGGCTAACCTGTGAGGAGCTCGT
The DNA here is from genome assembly GCA_030710605.1 of Cordylochernes scorpioides. Lineage (NCBI taxonomy): Eukaryota > Metazoa > Arthropoda > Arachnida > Pseudoscorpiones > Chernetidae > Cordylochernes > Cordylochernes scorpioides. The sequence goes on along the minus strand of CP092873.1, from coordinate 60,525,288 downwards.
GGAGTCTCGCAGACCCGTACCCGATGTCGTTCCGCACGGCTTCCAGTTGCCGGAAGAAGTTTTCCGCCGGATAAGTCCCGTCGTACGGTGCCATAGGCGGGGCATAGGCACGTGGCGCTGTCACTTCTTGGAGGGCCTCGGTGAGTCGGTCTATCAAGGTGCCCACGCTGGGCCGGATGAAAGTGGCGGGCACCTCAGAAGCGTCCACGTAGCGTTCCCCGTCCTCGTCCATAGTCCTTTATCCACTGTACGCTATCAATATCCTGTCGACTTATACGGGTGTACTGTCGTAAACCCGGGTAGGCCAACAAGTGAGTTGGAAGCAGTCGGGGTCGAGTGGCAAGGCGTGCAGAGTGGGAAGTCCGCACGGGACAGTAAGGACAAAGTTTGGGATCAAAAGACGCTCTCCCAGTTTCAAGTGGCACCAAAACCAGGGGAAGTTGAGGATTAACAGAGGAAAGCTCGGCGTCCAGCCTGAAGCCGCGGGGACCGTCGTGAGATGATAATGGCCTAGAACTGAGCGGTCTGTCCGAAAATATCCACTGTAACCTAACTAACTGTCAACATCCGGACCAAACGCCCCTTTTTGTCCCTCTCTGGATCACCGGGTGTTGATGCTCATTGGTCAGTCTTATGTGGGTCATCCTCCCCTTCCCTGGGGTCCGGTGGCAAGCTGGTGTCACTTTGAGACGACTATAAAAGACGTCATACTTTATTACTTACATATCACATTTATAATATGATGCACTAGCGCGCCATCTGTAATCAAAATTCGAAACTATTTTAAAACGCGTAAGATTCCTTTTGAAATTAAACAATTTCTACTGCCCTTACTGCAATGGAAAAATTATTGGGAGGGCGTGGCTCATCAGTGGTGAACCCTCCCAGCGGTTTCGCCAGTTTAATCTACCATACCGCTGTTATATTGCATTTTTGGAACTTCCTTTTATAGTGATACTGTTGCTTAGACTCTTTGAATGGGCATTTTAGAAGAACTATGGACATAAGCTTTGAGGACAGTAGAATTACATACATTTATAATCGCTCTTCCGCAAATATCAAATTGTTTCTTTTATTAGAACACTAGCCGAATGACCCGGGCAACGCCCAGGTTTTACCCGATTAAATGTTTTTATTCAAATACTATTCGTTACAATTATAAATTGGCGCCGTGAATGTCACTCTTGTAAATCGTCCCGCTCCAAACTTTGTGTCAGAGAAGCGATATTTTTATAAAGAGATGATCTGGCTTTGTGTCTTCTGCTCGAATAAATGTTTTTATGAGAATTTTGTTCCTGCACACTAAAAATGAACTGGCTTCACCCGTGGTCTCAGCTTTTTGGAATTTTTCCCGATATAATTTTGTATCTGATAATCAAACATGATACAGCAATATTGTCATCATCATTTTCTGACTAAAAAAACAACTATTTTTGCCCAGAACCTGTCAATTTGAATTTTTATTGGCTAAAAATCCGATAAATATATTTTCCAGATTTTTCTCTATGTCCTGTCAAAACACGTTTTACATGTACATTAGATCAGCTGATATTACCTCCCATCTTCACCGCTAGAGGCGCTGCTTGCGAGCGAAAAGGCAGATTTGCAACGCAATTTGCAAATAACTCGAAGAATATTCGGGATAGAGACCTGAAATTTTCACTATAAGTTTCCCAGATTCTACTCTATATACTGTTAAAATTTCACTCAGATTAGTTACGTATTGTGGACGTGTATAGCCGACATAGATACCCACATACATACATATATACATACACTGACTTTTATATATATTGAAACGAGTTAAAACATCGGCTAGAAATTATGTAAATCTGTTGTGATTGTAAATAGCTAATATGTAAATAATTATCTTAAAAAAAAAGACTGCCTTTATTACACCGGACGGTCTTTTTGAGTTTAAGGTCATGCCTTTTGGGCTGTGTAATGCGCCCGCAACTTTCGAAAGGATGATGGATAATCTCCTGAAGGGCCTGCGATGGACGATATGTTTGTGTTACTTGGACGACGTCGTTATATTTGCGGATAATTTTCGAGATCATTTGAGACGACTAGAGGTGGTCCTGAATTGTTTCAAGAGAGCTGGGCTGAAGCTCAATCCCGGAAAGTGTTCTTTTGGAGCCAGCAACATCAAGATCCTTGGACACCAGGTGGATAAGGATGGAATCCGACCAGATCATGATAAGATCAAGGCGGTCAGTCAATTCCCGATCCCTAAGAACTTACAGCAGCTAAGAAGCTTCCTTGGCTTGTATCTTATTATAGGCGGTTTATTAAGAACTACGCAGATATTGCGCGGCCCTCAATTCACTACTATCTAAAGGAACAAAGTTTCAATGGAACACAGACCAAGAGAGAGCATTTCAAAAACTGAAGAATGCCTTGACGTCAAAACCAGTATTGGGACATTTCGATGATGACGCTCCAACTGAACTACACACAGATGCCAGCGGATATGGAATAGGTGCCGTGCTTGCACAAAAGCAAGGGAACGGTGAAAAGGTCATCGCCTATGCTTCGCGTACCCTTTTAAAGTCCGAGAAAAACTATTCTACCACGGAGAGGGAATGTCTCGCCATAGTATGAAAAATTAGAAAATTTAGGCCCTATTTGTTTGGACGCCCCTTCAAAGTTATAACTGACCATCATTCTCTGTGCTGGTTCACCAATCTTAAAGATCCGGCAGGTAGATTAGCGAGGTGGGCGTTGAGACTTCAGGAGTACGACGTTTCCATTGTCTACAAGACAGGGCGAATGCACAAGGACGCCGACTGTCTGTCAAGAATCCCATTGAAAATACGGAAAAGGTTTTCAATGACGACGTCCCCACATTATTCTTTTTTAGCGACATCAGTAAAGAACAAGAGAAAGACCCTTACATTACAGGAATAATCAAGGAGATATCTCAGCCGTCACCCGCCAAGAACGACAACAAGTTCGAGGTTGTCAATGGGATCCTATAGAAAGAATTATGACCGACTGGCCTACCTTTACTGTTAGTGATCCCAAGACACCTTCGAATGGAGATCTTGGGGGACTTGCACGACGCACCTACTGCTGGACATCTGGGTTTCGCAAAAACCTACGACAGAATTAGGAGAAGGTTCTATTGGCCAGGAATGTACAGAAGCGTGAGAAAGTATGTTGGCCATTGTCAGGACTGCCAGCGTCGCAAGAGTGTGCCACAACTTCCTCCTGGCTATCTGAGACCCATACCACCACCGGACCGACCATTCCATAAAGTCGGTATAGATTTGCTGGGACGCTTCCCCATATCGCAAGGGAATAAGAAGTGGATAGTTGTTTGCACCGACTATCTAACTAAATATGCCGTTACCCAAAGTCTAGGTTCGGGGGGAGCCCAAGAAATTGCAAAATTTCTTTTGGAGGAAGTTATTTTGAAGCATGGGGCTCCTCGAGAAATAGTGATGGATCGGGGTCGAAACTTCCAGTCGAGACTCATTCAGGAGCTAACCAAGAACTGTCACATCAAAAAGAAGACAACGACGGCGTATCATCTCCAGACTAACGGCCTGACAGAAAGATTGAACAGGACAATTGCCGACATGTTATCAATGTATATGGACCTCGATCAGAAAAACTGGGATGAGATGCTACCATTCATCACATTTGCCTACAATACAGCGAGGCAAGAATCAACTGGCTTCACGCCATTCTTTCTGGTCCATGGGAGGGAAGCGGAGACGACCCTCGACACTATCTTTCCCTACAGTAGCGCGTCCGAGGGGGAAGAATTTATTCAATTGGTGGCGAGCAGAGCTGAAGAGGCGCGACAAATAGCCCGACATCACATCTTCAGGGCTCAAGAAACCAACAAATTGAATTACGACGCTCGGCATAAAAGAAAAGTCTACCAACCAGTAGATCTAGTGTGGATTTTTACACCTATCCGACGAGTGGGACTGTCTGAGAAACTTCTAAAAAGGTACTTTGGTCCCTACAAGGTCATTAAAAAGATATCGGATGTGACATACGAAGTGGAAGCATTCGGCAAGAGTGACAAAAGACAAAAAGGACGTGACACCGTCCATATCCTAAGGATGAAGCCATACTACGACCCAGAGGGGCAAGAAGACGACACATCGGGAGAGGATCGCGCTCCGTCTGAAGATGAAGAATAGGAGGAGGATGAGAGATAGAAATAAAGCTGTGGAACAGCTCTTCCTTGAGGAGGGAGTAGTGAAACGAGTTAAAACATCGGCTAGAAATTATGTAAATCTGTTGTGATTGTAAATAGCTAATATGTAAATAATTATTTTTTTAAAAGATATATAGTTATGGCTCGAGAGAGTCGTGTTATGTAAAACTTGAGTATCAGCAGCGTCTGGTTCTCATCGTTTGTTAACTTCCAAGTACATAAAACAAAAGTTCATCCTAACCAACGGCTGGCCTGATTTCCAACACTACAATATATAGGGATTTATAATATGATGCACTAGCGCGCCATCTGTAATCAAAAATTTATATATTTATAAATGTATGTAATTCTACTGTCCTCAAAGCTTATGTCCATAGTTATTCTGAAATACACATTCAAAGAGTTTAGCAACAGTATCACTATAAAAGGAAGTTCCAAAAATGCAATATAACAGCGGTATGGTAGATTAAACTGGCGAAACCGCTGGGAGGGTTCACCACTGATGAGCCAGACCCTCCCATTAATTTTTCCATTGCAGTAAGGGCAGTAGAAATTGTTTAATTTCAGAAAGAATCTTACGCGTTTTAAAATAGTTTCGAACATATCACATTGTTTAAATTACGATATATATATATTAATAAAAAGGCATATTTCGGATCTAAAATAAAATATAACATTTTACTTATTATAAAAATCCAATATTTCGCTAGGCTGTACGCCTATCTTCGTCGTTTTTTTTTTTCGTATTTTGAAATGTTTTGGTTAACCACGCGATGCCTTCACGCGACGATATATAAAATATTTACAAAATGCACTCTGTGGCTGAAATTTCAAATGTACACACATTTATATTTGACTATATATGTACATTTATAAAATTTAATTAGTAATAAATGAGTCCTAATAAGTATTGGGTTGTAAAGAAAGTTCGTTCGGTTTTTGTATCCCTTTGTATCATAAAAGTTTCTGTTGTTATACGGTAAAGTGTTTATATTCTTTAAATAGTACTTGTTATGCTCTACAAATCTGTATTATTTGTCTTTTGAAAAACGTAATTTTTGTTCTTTTTCCAGGTTTGAAAATGAAATATCCAGAAGGCAAAAATAAACATTTTCGACATATGCTTTTCTTCGCTTTTCATCGAGGTCAAAAAACAGCCGAAGCAGCTCGGGACATATGCAACGTGTATGGAAAAGGTGCCATAGGGAGCGAGCAGCACAAAAATGGTTTGAAAGTTCAAAAACGGCGACTTGGACCTTGACAACACGCCTCGAAGCGGACGACCATCTGAATTCGACGAGGAACATCTAAAGGCCCTGTTGAAGGAAGACGGTCGCCAAAAAACCCGTGAGTTGGCCGAAAAATGAAATGTAGTGCGGTGACCATCTCCAACCATCTTCAACCAATAGGGTTTTCTCAAAAACTCGGAGCTTGGGTACCTCACGAGCTTAATGAAACCAACAAAGAAAATCGCCTTCAAATCGCTGCTCAACATCTCGCACACCATCAATCAACACGGGGCCATAAACAACGATTTTCATACCGAATCGTTACGGGAGATGAAAAATGCTGTCTATACGTGAATATGAAGCAAAGAGTGGCTGGCTCCAGGAGATACACCGAAGCCAAGAATAAAGCAAGATCTTCATCCACAAAAGGCTATGATCTGCGTTTTTTGGGACTGCGAAGGTGTACTGTACTGGGAAATGTTCGAAAGGAATGCCACGGTCAACAAGGACCTCTACATTGCCCAATTGCATCGCGTGAATGAGGCTATTCAACAGAAAAGACACGATCGACAAGGTCAAATCATTCTCCTTCACGACAACGCTAGGCCGCATGTTGCACAAGTCGTCAAAGCAGCCCTTCAAGAGCTCGAACGGAAAGTTCTACAGCACCCGCCGTACTCTCCGGACCATGTACCAACCGATTACCACCTTTTTCGCTCCATGTCAAACCATATTAGAGGCACTACCTTCGATGATGAAGAGGACCTCAAAACCTGGCTCAACAACTTCTTCGACATCAGACTGGGCGATTTTTGGCGAAACGGCATCAACAAACTAGTCGAACGTTGGGAGGAGGTCGTAAATAATAACGGAGAATACATAATGGATTAATTAATTGTTATAATTAATGTTTTTTTGTCTAAATAAAATTGTCGAATAAAACCGAACGAACATTCTTTACAACCCAATATAAAAAGAACTAGCCGAGTGACCCGGGCAACGCCCGTGTTTTACCCGATTGAATGTTTTGATTCAAATACTATTTGTTACAATTATAAATTGGCGCCTTATATAAATGCATATGTTAGTTAATAACTATAGCCTATGTGCTTTATCTGTCTATGTACTGTTGGCTTCCGTAGGCGTCTCTTACTGGGAAAAAGAAAGAGAGGATTCCATTTGGTTATTAACTAATATATACATTTATTTAAGGAGCGACCCGCTCCAACACAATGGTTACAAAAACGAAAAAGCGAGTGGGGGGGGGGGGGCATGATGGGGGGGGGGGGGGGGGCAAAGGTGGCGTGATCGTAGCCGACCAATAGGAGGTCGTCATTCCAAAAAAAAGCAAACGGTGACAGAGATGACTGATGAAGAATGACGCTCGTAACTGTATATAGAATGTTAAGTAGATTTGAACAGTAAATATAATGGCGGGATGTCAATTTTTCTATTGATACCGTTGCTATCTTTCATTGATGTCCAACTTTATAAAAATAATCTTGAGTGTTTATCCTGAATATTGTGGCATATAATTTCTGATTTTTCAAAATTTGGTATATGGTCCTGTTTGAGTGCGTGATCCACCAAAAGTGATGTAATCTTGTATCAGGTTTTGATATTGTATTTTTAAAGAATTCTCGCTATTCTCTCAATGCCATAAAACCTCCATGAGAGGACACTCCAGCTAGAGGACACCTCTCTACAAAGGACAGTTTTCATTTTCAAAATTACCATTTTTACTATGTAACAACTCTCCGGTAAGAGGACACTTCTCCATAAAGGACACTTTTGCTCTTCAACTAGGTGTTCTTTACAGAGAGGTTCGCCAGAGAGGCGAAGAAATAATTTATTATTTAATTTAATTTAATTATTCAGTGAAAATATTTGGACACAGATTTAATTTAATAATTCAATATAAAATAATGATCGAAATATTTATTTGCGTGCTTGCTCAAGATTCTCTAGATGTAGATAGTTTTGTTGAGTTGTTGATAATTGTCGATTTGTCGTGCTGACGTCATCAATAAATACTTTCACATCCCCAGATATAAGAAGACTTGATTTTCTACGTTACAATATTTTAAATATCTGTTAATAATTTTCAAAGTATGATCTTCCTGCATCAATGCATCGCCTCCATCTTTTCTCCCAACTAGTGAAACATGCTGCAAAATCGTCCTCCGTAAGACTTTTCAAGGCGTCCAGAGATTTTATTTTTTATCTCTTCTTTCGTGTCAAACCTCTTGCCTTTCATGAACCTTTTCAATTTAGGATAAATGCAAGCGTCATTAGGGGCTAAATATGGAGAATAAGGGGGTTGAGGTAGGAGAGGAGTGTTGTTTTGGGCCAAAAAAGCAGTACTGAATGGGGTGTGTGCGGGCGTGCGTTGTCATGATGGAGGAACCAATCTTTACGGAACCTCTTTTCCGGTCTTTTCTTTCTAATGGATTTCCTCGGGGGGCGCAATATGGAAAGATAAGTGTTTAGATTTATTGTGACTCCATCTGGTATAAATTCATGGTGAAAAATTCTTTTTTTTTTTTTGTGGAGGAATTTTACAAGTAGGACCTTCGTTTTAGATTTGCACTTTCGAACTTTTTTCGGTTTTGGTTCATTCCGTGCTATCCATTGACTAGTGGTTTCGAGGTCGTACCCTCGTAGACAGGTGGTAAAGTTATGATGATGATGGGCATGGTGGCTTATGAGCAGTTAATTGCATAATTAGTTATTATCTCAATAAAGAGCACACGTCCTGTAGTTAGTCACATTAGCCGTCAGGCATTCTACTGTATTATAAGTGTGAGAGTTGTTGAGTCGAGAACATGGGAGGTAAGTCCATCTATACCTACAGTGTTGTGGCTCTGTTTTTTTTCTCTTTGGACAAAAAGTCATATAAATATATAATTTCTATTACACCTTTGCCTATCAGTCTGAAACGAATAATGATTATGATTTATAAATATATATTTTCAGATGAAAATTCAACAAGACTTAAGACTAGCTGTCGTTTTAGGTGTGTTCGAAAATGGACATTATCTGTATAATTAAGAGTAAAGTCTTGCTCGGTTGATTGTTTATGTGTGTGTGGAGCGAAACCCCTATTGCAAATATTAGTAGATTGCAATGCTAATTAACTGATAGCTTATATATAAAATATTCTGTATTTTTAAAATGTGATTTCTATTTTTAATCTCTCATAATTATATCTTTTGGGTGTATAGACACACTCGAGTAAAAATGCATTTGGGGAAAACCCAGACATTAAGACATTGTCATATTTGTTTAGATTTTAAAATATGAAAAAAAAAGTGTTGCATTGAAATAAACAAGTCTTTTAAAATTTCCTATGGGAACAAGTCAAAGATGAAAAAAGTATCAGCTTCAGTTTTAGAAGAATCATAAGAACAGTGCTAATGAGGGACCACACTCCATTAGCAAGAAGTATAGACGTCGTAGGTGGAAGACTGGGAAGATAAAGTGATCTACTGTCTGTTCTCTTTCTTCAACACGATTATCTAGAATATTTTTGGTTTTTAAAAAATTACAAAGACATTTTGGACGGGTCCACCATCAAATATTTGGTTTTTGGAAACTGTTGTGTTTTGCCCGTTGATTTGTCAATAATCCACTCTGAGTCGTCGGAGCTTCCTAGGTACCGGTTTTATTTATATCCAGTCCCGGAACACAAGTAGAACATCCCCCGCCGCGAGGCGCGAGGTGACGTGAGGATTCTCGCCTGAACCCTCAACATCTCCCCCAAAAAGTTTAGAGGAGGTTAGCGCTGGACACGCTTGTATCTTCTCCCATACCGCGACACTTTCCCAGGTGAGGGAGACAGCTGCTTCATCTCTGGAGCGATTGCAGTCTGCTGTTGTAGCTCCTCTGCAGGCAGTTCATTTCCCGGAGTTTCCTCCATTTCAGCGGGGAGTTCACTGTCAGGAGATGTTTCACTGGGGTCGACCTGTTGTTGGGAAGAAGCCAGAAGAAGAGAGTTTCGCCTGTAGGTCCCTACAGGAGTTTCCACGATGTATGAGCGGGGCGCTGAAGCCTTCTCGATGACACTTCCCCACGCTCGAAGATCCTTCACCCAAACTTTCTCTCCTGCAATTAGTTCCGCCTTTTTCGTGGCCGTATGGCGTCTGTCAAAAGCCGTTTTCTGCGCCATCTTCCGCTGCTCCTCTTCCCCCCTGAGTTTGGATTGATCCACCGTTTTAGGGGTTAGTGATGATGAAGTGCAGGGAACCATAGTGCGAATTTTCCGTCCAAATAAAAGTTCTGCAGGGGAGAGTCCGTTTGCCAGGGGTGTTGCCCGATACTCCATGAGTGCTAGGACTGGATCTTTATTCTTTTTCATCGGGTTTTTCACAATTTTGACAGCAGCCTCTGCTTGACCATTTGATTGTGGAAGTTTTGGGATGGAAGTGATGTGTCGAAACCCAACTTCAGAGGCAAACTTCGTAAAAGCTGAAGTTGTTGATGGGCGAAATTGTGGTCCGTTATCACTGATTACAATGTCAGGGATGCCATGACGAGCAAAGATGGCTTTGCAGTGATCTACCACAGCTTCCGACGAAAGTTTAGTAAGTCGTACGACCTCGATAAAACGAGAAAAATAGTCTACGACGACTAAATACTCTCTTCCTTCGTAATAGAAGAGATCCATCTCCCGACTTTTTGCCACGGTCGTTCCGGAATGTCGTTGGGGATGAGTGGTTCGTGCTTTAGGGGTTGATTCTCGATGCATTTCTCACAGGTTTTTACCATATCCTGGATTTCTTGACCTATTCCTGGCCACCAAACATGATCCTTTGCTCTTGCTCGACATTTTGTTATTTCTTGATGACCTGCGTGGATGCGGTTCAAAACATCTTTTCGCATGTTAGAGGGGATGATCACTCGCAGTCCTCTCATTAGTATGCCGTGCTCTTCCCCTATCCCTTCGCGAACATCATAGAACGAGCGTTCTAAGGGAGAGAGCTGACATTTGGCAGGTCAACCGTTTTTGGAATAAAATGCCACATTTTGAAGGGTAGGCTCCAGCTTCTGGTTGAGGGCTATTTTGGCAAGTCTGTCGTCTGTCGTGGATTGATGCAGGACGATGCTACGCACAAAATGTTCAACTTCTTCCTGGAGCTCTTCATCTTCGGGAAGATGACCTGGAAGTGGATGTCTTGAAAGGGCATCAGCGGTGATTAGGTCCTTCCCTGGTGTATGAAAGATATGAAACGATAACTGTAGCATCCTCATACGGTACCGTTGAAGCCTTGGCGTTAGATCGTTCAGATCTTTAGTGGTGAAAATGGGGACTAAGGGTTTGTGATCTGTTTCGATGAGGAAGGTTTTTCCCACCACAAAGTCCTTGAAGCGCTCACACGCCCATGTGATTGCAAGGGCTTCCTTCTCTATTTGAGCGTATCCCTGCTCCGTCTTCGTCAACGTCCGTGATGCAAAGGCCACTGGGCGCCACTCGTTGGCTTCATGCTCTTGCTTGAGGACAGCTCCCAGGCCATACGATGATGCATTGGCTGAGACCATGGTCTTCTTAGAGATGTCAAAGCTTGCCAGAACTCGGTCACTGTCCAGAAAGTCTTTGACTTTCTCGAACGCTTTTTTTTTTGTGGTGAGCCACAGATGAAACTCGCATCTTTCTTTCGTTCAGTGGCTTTGTGATTTCCGCTAGATTTGGAACAAAGCGGCCTAGGAAATTGACCATGCCCATAAAACGTTGCACCCCGTGCAAGTCAGCTGGCGGTTTCATCTCGGCGATGGCTTTGACTTTCTTTTCGTCCGCCTTGATACCGTGTTCGTCGATGTAATGTCCCAAGAATGTGACGTTGCTTACACCGAACTGGCACTTTTCTTTGTTAAGAGTAATCCCTGAGTTCTTCAGGCGTCTCAAAACTTCGCGTAGTGTCTCATCATGCACTTCCTTTCTCTTTGCGAAAATGAGAATGTCATCCATGTGACAGATTACCCCATTGATTCCGCGTAGGATAGCAGACATACGTTTCTGGAAGTGTTCTGGAGCGCTGGAAATTCCAAAGGGAAGCCTTTTGAATTTATATCTGCCAAAAGGCGTAATGAAAGTCGTCAGCGTTTGGCTTTCTTCAGAGAGTTTAATTTGCCAAAATCCGCTGTTAGCATCCAGCTTGGAAAAGATTTTGGCCCCGTTAAGTTGAGCTAGTTCATGTTCATGGACAGGAAGTGGGTGAAGCTCACGTTCCACATTCAGGTTAAACCGGGATCAGTCTACACAGATCCTGATTTTCCCGTTTGGCTTTCCAGCTAGGACGATCGGTGCGCACCACTCCGTTGGCTCATCAACTGGTTCGATGACTTTTTGAGCCACCATGGCATCCAGTTGCTCTTTTAACTTCGGCATGAGCGGAAGAGGCACTCGTCTTGGGACTGGTACGGAGAAGGGCTTGGCACCTTCCTTCAACTTGATGTGATAGGGCTGTTCAAGAAGCCCCAGTCCTTCAAATAGCTTAGGGAACTCTCGTTCAGGATTGACATCCGTTGTTCCGTTGATGACAAGATCAATTCGTCTGATGAGTTGGAGGTCTTCACAGGCCCCGACACCCAGCAGAGGTTGCTCCAAATGGTGGACCACGTACACGGTATCCTTCATTTCACGTGTATTAGCTCGGAGCTTCGCCAAGAAGGTCCCAGCATTCTCCAATCTTTGGTTCGCGGCCGCCATCAGTTGGCCGTCGTTAGGCGTCAGTTGGACGTTGCTGAAATACCGCTTGTACAGGGAGAATGGTATCAGTGTCAAATCCGAGCCCGGATCCAACTTGAAGTGGATTGCAGTGCCGTTGACTCTTACTGTTGACTTCCACCTGCTCTTTCTGCTTCCCAGCGTAGGCTCGCGGACAGCATATACAAATGAGGCCTTCTCCCGCGCTGGGGTTTCCTCTGAGGATATGGCGTTCACCTCATTGTTTTTTCTTCGACAGAGATTAGTGTAATCGCCCTGTTTCGCGCACTTTCCACAGACCTTGTCCTTAGCTGGGCACTTATCTCTGTAACGATAATGATGCTTGGTAGTCCCACAGTTAAAGCAAGTTGGGAATTTTTTTCCTTCGTCTGTTTCCTTGGCACTGTCTGTTTGTCTAGACGTTGATGTGCCATTGTCCTTGCCATGACCTGATGCTTTAGGCTTCTGCTTGGCCACTTTCCGCGTTGTGTCGACCTGCGATGTAGAAGGATTAAGATCCTTTTGTTCACGCATCACAGCTTCCCACTGACGGGCGATCTCGACTGCTTTGGCCAAGGACAGGTTTTCGTTTACCATCAGTTTCTCCGACAACTTCCTATCTTTTACTCCAAGCACTATACGATCACGAATAAGCTCCTCGCGCAGATTAGCGTATTCGCAGTGCTCAGATATTCTGTGCAAAACTGTTACAAATTCCTCAATGGTTTCTTCCGGCCGTTGACTCCTTAATCCGAACAAAGCCCGCTCATACACCACGTTGCGTTTGCCAATAAAGTGGTTGTCGAACGCTTCAATGACTTTGTCGAGGATCTTTGCGTCATCTGCTGAGAGATTGAACGCAGAGTGTATTTCCTCAGCCCTCTCCCCCATAAGATATATCAATGCTGTGATCTGATATTCTTGTTCCTTGGCGTTCAAGTTGGAGAGAAGTCTGTATCGAGAAAATCGCTGTTTCCAGCTTGGCCAATCCTTGGCGTCGAAACTGAAGTTAGGAGGCGGAAGGAAGGAATTTGATTCCATGTCAGGTTTGATTGTACAAGAGTGGAATTAATTAAAAAGGCACTTACTTGGGCTCTTCACGATCCCACCGCTGCCACCATGTTGTGTTTTGCCCGTTGATTTGTCAATAATCCACTCTGAGTCGTCGGAGCTTCCTAGGTACCGGTTTTATTTATATCCAGTCCCGGAACACAAGTAGAACATCCTCCCCGCGAGGCGCGAGGTGGCGTGAGGATTCTCGCCAAACAACCAATTTTGAAATGTACATCACTTGATGCTTGGTCTTTAACAGATCATTTTATACATGTCCATTGCTTGAAATTTGATCCTTAGGAACAAATTGGACATGTTCGTGGACTGGTATTATAAGATCAACTTGGATATGTGTCCATGGCCTGGTTTTTGGTCTTTAAATATCAAATTTGATTTAAAATGGTTTGATGTTTGATATCCATGGCCTGATGTTTTGTATTTGAAGAAAATCCTGAAATGCCGGCGCGTAATGAGAGCTGACCATCTTCACGACAAATTCTATGTAATTATTTTCATTGTGAATATAAAAAAGCAGAGTCACATATATATATATATATATATATATAATATATATATATATATGTTACATAAAGATTTTATTTGGGAAATGTTATATCAAGATATTATTTAAAATGTTATATTGAAATATTTTATTTAAAAATGTTATATGTTAAAATGTTATTTTATTTAAAGTTATAATTTCATAGATATAAATACTCTGTTTAAATCGACCGCCAGAGGTCACGCTTACCATATAAAATCTCATTGTTGTTCTTCCCCCCGCTGGCCGACCCAAAACCTTTGTACATTATGTAAATAAGCTTTTATTTTTTATTCTTACGCCTTAAGCCAGGCAGTCCTTTAATCAAATTATGTTTTTATATTTCTTAGCTCAATTAAAGCAATTTCTAATCTTTACTATTTTTATTATTTTACTTTCAAGATTTTAGCCACGACTGCACCACCATAGCTTAATCCTCAAGATAACCAAAATCAAGATGATCCAATATCAAGCAGAAACTCAAAAATCTTTTTTTTTAAATTAATATAATATAAGCCGACAGGATATTTACCTGCTTTTTCAAAATGACAAAAACAAATATTTCGAATTCAAATATGCAAATTTTCCTATCAAAAATAGTTCATTTCAACCAAAAATAATCTACTTTTCCAAGACATAGCCCAATTCAAACAAACATCTCTCTCCACAACAAAACATAGTTCATTTTTAATTATGCAAATCAAACATAACCTACCCCAATCAAAAATAGCCTTCTCCATCGAAAAATAGTCACCCCCAAGCAAACATAGCCATCTCCAAACAAACATAGCCTTCTCCAAACAAACATAGCTTTCTCCATACAAACATAGCCATCTACAAACAAACATAGCCTTCTCCAAACAAACATAGCTTTCTCCATACAAACATAGCCATCTCCAAACAAACATAGCCATTTACAAGCAAACATAGCCTTCTCCAAGCAAACATATAGCCATCCCCAATCAAACATAGCCCAATTCAAGCAAACATAGTCATCTCTACAAACAAACATAGCCGTCACCATCTCAAGAATTTTCAAGCATCCTTCTCCCATCCGAGGTTGGATATCACCAGCCATCACACCTTCCGCCCAACACCAGCCATCTCCCGAGATCTTCAAATCCAGCCCATCTTCAATTTCAAGGTACTTTGTATCTGACTTTTACATAATTTGCCCCGTTTTAACTTTTTCTCTCTTGTTTACAATAGTTTTCAATCGCTTGTTTTTAGTTATTTCCCTTTTTGTTAAATCAATTTCAAATATTAATTTTACCATTGCCCTTTAAATTACCCCACAGCTTTAATCCTCTTAAACCTTATTTTTCCTTATTTAATTAGTTTCTATATTATATATTTCTCACACATTTAATCTCTTTATTACGCGAATTAACTATCTATAACATTGTAAATAGATATTTATTTAATATCTATAACATTGTTCACCATATTTTTGTAATTCCAAATGTAAAACAGTCGGCCAAGAGGACAACAACAAAATAACATTACCTATTTCTCACATCTTCAATATTTTTTATACTAGTCTTAAACCTTGTTAATCATATTCCCACTATATTTTTTCGTTAATGACAACAATACCTTATAGCTTCACATTTCTATCTTATATCTGAAATTCCCTAACTTTTAATATTTTGATAGTTTAATTTCATTTCTTAATATGTTATTATTATCAAAAATTTTCATTTTTACCCCCATTACTTGTTTCATGTGCAATTAATATCTAAAAGCGTTTCTGCAAATATGTAAATTTAGCGCTACCAACATATGTAAATTTCAACTTTTGTTTTTTTGTCCACAATTTATTGCTCTTTCCTAAATGCCTTCTTTTATCAACTAATTTTAGCATTGGCATATATCTTTTGCCTTTTTTTTTCTCAATGCCTATTTTTTATTCTTACCATTAATTTCATTTATCCTTACATGTTCATACCTGTTTTTACATTTGCCTTTTGTACATAAACTTTGTCTCAACTTATTGTTTTTTTTTTATAAATGCCTTTTCTTATAATCATCAAATATTTTTAGTATTTCCATATATCTTTGCCAATTATTTTTTATATTGTTTTCAATGTTTTCTTCATTTTTCATTCATAAACATTTTAATAATTCATGCATTTTATTTTTCCTTCCTCATTTTTAATATTATATATGTTCATTTTTTCTTGCTATTTCCAATCTATTGGTTAATAACAAACCAATATGATTAGGGAATATCACATTTTCACTCTTTGCCACATTTTCACTCTTTACCACAATTTTCACTCTTTACCCCAATTTTCATTCTTTACCACAATTTTCACTCTTCACCACAATTTTCAATCAACCACATTTTCACTCTTCACCACATTTTTGTTATCATTATTCACATTATCATTTTTGTAATTTCCTGTCTCTATTGGTTAACAACAAACCAATATGATTATGGAATATCACATTTTTACTCTTACCCATATTTTTGTTATCATCATTCACACTTGTAATTTCCAATCTATTGGTTAACAATAAACCAATATGATTATGGATTATCACATTTTTATTTTCACTTGCTCCCAATTGTTTTGTTATTATTCACATTTTTATCATTTTATAATTTTGTACTTTCCTGTCTATTGGTTACCATACAAAAACCAATATGATAAGTGAATATCGCCTCTCACATTATTTTCTTACCATTAATCATTTTATCTTTTTTAAAGCTATATTTTCATTACTTTACTCTTAATTTACCCATATTATTTTCTTCACAGGGGGGAAATGTTACATAAAGATTTTATTTGGGAAATGTTATATCAAGATATTATTTAAAATGTTATATTGAAATATTTTATTTAAAAATGTTATATGTTAAAATGTTATTTTATTTAAAGTTATAATTTCATAGATATAAATACTCTGTTTAAATCGACCGCCAGAGGTCACGCTTACCATATAAAATCTCATTGTTGTTCTTCCCCGCTGGCCGTGAAGACGGCCATGAAGGCCGAACCTGCCCATCCATTGCTGACCAGCGCACCTCCAAATGTGCCAACTGCTGCTCCCAGGGCCTTCCTGACAAGCACGAGGCGAGAGCCTCAAGCTGCCCCATCCTGAAGTCTAGGGCCCTCAAGTTCTAGGCTTCAAGGACCTTCTGCCTCCATTTCCATCTGCCACTTCTCCTGGATTCCTGGCCTATTCAACGCACCCGCCTCACTGCACCCTGGCGCTATTCCCTGCTTGCCCAACGTTTCCACCACCCCTGCGAGACATCTCCTGCTTCCACATCCTAGGGTCCCTTGCCACCTGACATCGATTTTGGGCTCAAAAATCATAACTTTTGGTTAGTAGCCCGTAAATA
>CP092873.1:60457705-60508133 GCA_030710605.1 Cordylochernes scorpioides | reverse complement strand
ACGGAGTAATAGTCTGTGCATACCAGGATCCAACTATTTCTTCTTCCAGATTTCGGGAATCTCCCCATCAAATCTATTCCCATTTTCTCGAAAGGTCTTGAAGCTGGTGGAATCGGCTGCAACAGTCCTTGAGGCAATTGGAAAGATGTCGTGCGAAACTGGCATTCAGGGCAACTCGATACATATTCTTCCACAGTTTTAAGCATAGAGGGCCAGAAGTATTTACTCTTTAAACGATTGTAAGTTCTTTTAATGCCCATATGACCTGATGTTGGCTGGTCGTGCATATTTTCTAAAAGCTCTTCCTGTTTGTTTTTCGAGACTATCAACAATCACAGATCGCCAATCAAGGAAGGATTTTTCTTGAATAATTTATCCTTAAATTTGATGAAGTTTTCTCTATAGCTGTTTGGATTCTGATTTACCAAATTATCGATCTTTTTATATAAGAATCATAATCATGTTCCTCATAATTAATTGTGGAAATAATTTTATCCGGGATAGGACATCGTGACAATCCATCTGCATCTAGATGAGTTTTTCCAGGCTTGTATTTAATGGCAAAATCATATTCTTGTAGTTCTAGTGACCACCTCGCTAATCGCCCTGCAGGGGTTTTCATTTTTGCCATCCAGCACAGACTATGGTGATCGGTATATATAGTGAATTTTCTTCTGTAAAGATATGGTCTACAATTTTAATCGCCCAAATGATAGCTAGGCATTCTTTCTCGGTTGTAGAGTAGGTGTTTCTGCTTTCTGTAATGTCCTGCTTTCATAAGAAATTGGTCGCTCTTTAGTGTTTTCGTCTAAATGAACAAGCACTGCTCCAAGTCCTTGGTCGCTTGCGTCTGTTTGGAGGCCTATAGGCTTATTTGGATCGTAGTGTGTTAATACTTCAGGAGAGATGAGTTTGTTCTTCAATGAATTGAATAACAATTCCTGTTCTTTACTCCATGCAAATGAATGGTTTTTTACGGGTCAAAATCTGTAAAGGCAATGCAACTTTTGAAAATTATTTTATAAATCTCTTCCATAGTATGAACAAAATCAAAAAAAGGCTCGCACATCTTTAACAGTTCTGGGCGTTAGAATTTTTTTTTTTTTGGGTCTGGCGCGATTCCTTCATTTGAAATGACATGTCCCAAAATAAAAAGCTTGGTATATGCAAATCGGCATTTCGAAACATTGAGCGTTAATCCTGCTGTTTTTAAGCAAGCATTCTAAAATCGTCTTCAATCTGTTCAATTGGGACTGTAGATCTTCTGAAAATATAATGACGTCGTCGAGGTAACACAGGCATATTTTCCACTTGTGGGTTCTAAGAACAGTATACATTAGCCTCTCGAAAGTTGCTGGCCCGTTGCACAATCCAAAAGGTAGAACATTAAATTGATAAAGTCCATCAGGAGTGATAAAGGCTGTTTTTTCACGGTCCTGTTCTACCACCTCCACTTGTCAGTAGCCTGAGCAAAGGTCAAGTGAAGTGAAGTACCTGACTCCATGAAGGGAGTCGAAGCAGTCATCTATGCGCGGAAGAGGATATTGGTCTTTTACTGTGACTGAGTTCAGATTTCTATAATCCACGCAAAATCTAAAGTAATGATTCTTTTTCTTCACTAGAATTATAGGGGATGCCCATGGACTTGATGAATGTGAAATAATTCCATTTTTTAACATACTGTTTATTTGATCATCAATTATCTTTCGTTCTTTTAAAGATACTCTGTAAGGATTTTTCCTAATGGGGATATCGCTCGTTGTTTTAATTTTGTGTTTGACGAGATGTGTTCTAACCTTATACTCATCCGGTGCCGTAAACATCCCGCCATATCCACTAAGGAGGGACAAAACTTGGCTGCGTTCTTCTGGACATAATTCCGGATTTATATCAAAATCAGCTCTAATAGAGGCTACTCTTTGGTTCTCCGTCTGGTACAGTCTGTCTACCTCCGAAAGTATTCCTATCTTTGTGTTCCTGAAAGGTTTCACAGGTTTGTTCCTACCGTTTGAAACCCATATGGTCAAGTGTTTCTTCGCATTACTCAATAGGGATCTGACCGGTATAAGATTATATTTGGTTGTCAGAGAAGGAATATTCTCAATTAGTATTTCTCTGCCTGTAATGCTAGTTTTACTATAAATTTTTACTGAGCATAAACAAAATTCAGGAATGATTTTATCTTCAGCTTTATAAGCCTATCTTAAATTTGAATCATTTTGATCAAATACGTTTGGGGATTCCACCCACAAGGTATTGTTTTGACAATTTATAAGTGCTCTATTTCGACTTAAAAAGTCATCTCCAAGGATTATTACAGGATTGCATTTTTTTAAGATAATCATTTCTATTTAATATTCTTTCTTATTGATTTGAAATTTTACTTTTGACTTCCCTATTGCATTGAATTTTTGATCACCTGCTGATTTTAATTTTAGATTTTATCGGGTATGATCTTTAATTCGAGCTTCTTAACAAATTCCTCATCAATTCAACTGACCATTGCTCCGGTGTCTATCAGTCCTTCTATTGGAATTCCTCTTATTACAATGCAAATGGTTTTGTTTTCCTGAAGATTTACAATTAAATTTATTCTATCACCGGAGCGTTGTAATCCTTTTGACTTAATTAGTTTTTTGACGCTTCCCCTAGAGTAGGGAAGTCTTCCTCACTATGAATGTCGAAATCTGGATCCTCTCGCTCCCCTATTCTCGATGCCTCTACAATTCTTTAGGTATTCATCATGTGGTGTATTTGGTTCGTCTATAGACCTCGTATATTGTTTTAGGATAGGTCTGATATTGTATTTTTGGTGTTGGGGTTTATATGGGCATTACCTCGAAATATGTCCTTGTTCCGAGCAGTTTCAACATATTCTTTTGTCAACATGATACTGCCTCCGATAATAGGTGTTAGGACGTGTTATTCTTTTCTCGTTGTTGCGATTTTGTTGAGGTGGGGGTGAAATTCGCACATTGTTGCCACTTGTTCCTGCTCTAGGTTCAATTATTCTTTTTCCCTCGAATTTACTCGGAATATTATTTTGTATTCCATAGCCAGTTGGGCGCTCGTTCGATATTTGGGGTCTCTCGTTTGAAGATCGTGCTGGACCTCTATAGTTGTTATAATTATATTTTCTTGTCGGAAATGGTTGGATTGGATTCACTCTTTGCCTGCAGCTCCTTCTCTGTTCGAAGTCAACCAAATGTTGATCAATGCGTCTGCTAGTTCCAAGAATTCTTTAACTGTACTGCAAGGTGTCATTAATACGACGAGCAAGATATTTGTTTAGTCAAGTTTTCATATAATAAAGTTTATCCTCAGCGAACATTTTAGAATTTACCTTGTTACATAGGTTGAGTACATCTTCAGCGTATCGTAAAGTAGATTCATTATATCCTTGTATTCTATTCTGGAGCTCCATGATTAATTTAAATTTTGTCGTATCTGCAATATTAAAGTCCCGCATCACTGTTTTCTTAAAGGTTGTCCAATTGGAAAATATTTGGAGGGTGTTTAGCTTTGCCCATATTTTGCAGGACCTTTCAGGTAACTTCTGGCATATGCCAGCATCACGTCCTCGGGCCATCGCTGCTGTCTTGCTAGAAGCTCGAGTTCTTCGAGCCACTCTGCTGGGACCTCTTCAGAATACCCTCCGAAAAGTTCAGGCTTGTAGGTGGTGGCTGACAGAAGAAGACGTTGTTATTCCACAAAGCGGCATCTTCAGGATCAACCCTTATACGTCTTGATGGCGAGGCGCTAAAAGATCTAACTGGTGGTAGGCCTTGGGTCCGCCTGCTTCTTCTTGGGTTGGAAACAGCATCTCCACCAGTGTTGCGCTGTTGATCTGATGTACTGGGATAAAACATCCGAGAAGCCTTTTTTAAGGTTTATTCACAAAAAATGGTTTTAGAAAGAACACCTTCTAACTAAAGATTATTGTCTTAAATAATCTTCAAGAACAAAAAGTATTTAAATTAAACGATAGGAAAGTATGGCAAATATTTATACAAAATTAAATTATGTAAATATAATCATACATGAAAGTTAAAAGGAATAAATAAGTTTTAAAAAGTTACCGTTAAGTCCACGGGAAAAGATGTAGCCAAAACAAGTAGGTTTAGAACAGTGGCACGTGAGCAACCGCCTCGAGCCGATTTCAAATTGAAAATGAAATATTTATTATAATTTATTATAATTATTTATTATAAAAAAATCAAGTTGAAATATTTCAAATGTTTTAATAGATACATATATTTTTACATTTATCTCTTAATGAATTATATTTTATGCACTTAATACAAATATTTTAAAATATATGATAGACCTCATTATTTTTTTCTTTGATATTTTGAGATATTTAACTTATTCTGATTGAAATTTTTATAATAATATTTTCATCCCAATTTTCCCCACCTACTTTGTATTTTAAATGATTATTTTAACTGTGATATTATAACGCTATGCGGCGCTGAGTTTGTGTATACAAAAGTGTAATACCTCGATAAAGGTTGGCGTTCAGCCAGCCGAAATATTGGCAAATAAATCTTCATTCAATCCAATATATTCCTTTTTACTATCTAAAATATATTTTATATATATATATATAGGAAATCTGGGAGAATATATACTGTACCACCTTTTGAGACGAGTAATGTGTTAAAGGTTAATGTACTTAAATCCCTACCATTAAAATATAGACGAGATACCTGTCTGAGACCATATCTACTGTAACACATTCTGTGAGACGAGGACTGTACTAACAGATGCAGTACCTATATCAAAATAATATATATGAATGAAATACCTGTCTGGGATAATTTATACTGTACCAACCTTTGTGATACAAGGACTGTACTAACAACTACAAAACTTATTTCCCAACCATTATATATAGCTGATATATCTGTCTTACCTTCTTTGTGAAATGGGGATTGTGCTAATAAATTTATTTGTATTGCCACCAGGTAAGATAACAACAACACTAAGGCCACACCAGTGAATAAAGAAAAGTATGGCAGCATTTTATTTCACTCTTTAAAGAGGGCCTCGTCTTAATTATTTCAAACAAGCCAAATGTCCAAAGCAGATACTTGAGAATAAAGGCAAGTATTATAAATATCAATATTGCAATGAAACTGTCAAATTATTTGACAAATATAAGCAGTTTAAGCTTATCAGTTAGGTAGAAAGATTGTTGTTTATTTGTATTTAATTAGCGAACTAATCTTAAACGCCTTCTGATTGGACGAATATGGTCATGTTTGTATATAAAGGGGGTCCTTAGACATGCGAGGTCTTATTACATTATTAACAGATCTGCTACTGATTTTGCGTTTGAATCGAAATGGGAACAGGTGCACCATACAATGAATCAAGGGTCACAGTGGGATCGTGGGCATTGACATTGCGGACAAACTCTCAAAGCGGAGTGCGGAGTCTGCTAACCCAAGCTGCTACAAACTCGCTCCTTTGTCGCGTGTAAAATCGGCAATCTTACGGGCGGGCGCGTGAAGCATGGGAGAGCAGATTCCTCTCTCTCTAGCTCCTTCTATCCACACCCGCGTTGGCCTTACTCCAAATAGTATTTTAGACAAAAGGTATGCGTACATCGTCCCGAGCGAGCACATCATGGTTGGCCTGCTATCGGGACACACGTGAACGGACAGTTTCGCCCACAGGATAGGCATCATTGACGATCCTTCCTGCGACGTTGACAGGGAAGAAACTCTTTCGCACATCGTGAAAGAGTGCAGAAACCTTGATGCCCTTAGATTCCGCCTCCTCTCCACCTGTGCAGTTGAATTGGGGTACACTCCGCGGTCACTCAAAGACTCTTTTTTCAAAAGGAGCACTTGGCGAGCTTGCCTGGAGTTCCTGAAGGCCTCAGATAAACTTAAGCCACGAGTCCGCGCGGACCATTCCGATCACCCGCGTGACTCGGACTCCTTACCTCATCGTTAACATCGGCCATTAGCAGCCGCTCATAGACGCAACTATAACATGTGCCGCTGTTCAAAATCGGTTTCGCGACCTACCTTGCCTATGTGATCACCCCTGACGCTGTCTCTATAATCTCACGACAGAGGGCAAATGGTTAGGATTTTCGACGGCGCGGGCCGATCGGGAAATCGACTTACGCAGCGACCTATTTAAACGCACCATTCAATCTCTGGTGTATATTTGTGGTTGGTTGTCTAATTACTGTCACCCACACTAATCCTCAATTTCAAATTAAAAAAGAATAAGAAAGAGAGACAGGTGTTGCTAGATAAGAAGAGAAAATAAAACGGGCCAAATTCAATAGGTGCTAGGAAAAGATAAATTTATTTTTGTAAAAATAAAAGTAAAAAACCTTTGGTAGAATTTCAATAAATAAATATATATATATGTAATAATGTGTTGAGATCCTGTCGACTATCTGTAATAATGCGTTGGGGTTTGGTAAGCCTGTTGTAGAACCTCGTCGACTCTCGCTATAAGTTGTGGCAACCGAGGGTCAAACCTGTAGTAACCGCGAGGGACAGTCAGGGGTGGAGAGTTTTCCAGTGCCTCTCTGCACCTTGTAGGACCTTTAACAGTTCTCACAAAGTACAGGCAGTCGTGGTCGAGGCAGAGTGGAAAACTGGGGAATGTCCACACACACAAACGAAGAGACACAGTTGAAAGAAAGTTCCTTGAATAGATAAAAAGCGAGCCAAGAGCAAAGATGGAGATCGAGAAGTTTTCTTACTGTTTTACATCGTCGATGAGTTGGTGACAACCGGCGACACGCAGATGGGGAACTTACTGGAACTCAACTGAACTGGCTGTTGCTACGCGGCCTTTTTATACGACCGCCCTGACTAAGAGAATTGGGTCATGCACGTGTCGATGGACACCGGACACTGGCGACAGACTGTCGGGGTCCAATCTATCTTTAGAAGTCACTTGTGATTCTCCTCTTTGGCTCTTAACTTAGCTTTTAATCTATTATATTTTATTTATTCATCCTCAGTACATTACATCTGGAGATACAAGGACACACGTCAATTATGCGTATAATTAGTTGTAGTTTATAATTAGTTCTATATACAACATGACAAGCTTGTTATATGTATTACATAATATAGGGTTATTGGTTTAAATTATCATAGATGGGCCCCCGTGAGTGAAAGGGTTTATCCGGTTTAAGCGGGTAAAGCCTCTCTAACACAGGTAAGTAATTAGAATTTATTTTAATTAATTAAAACCAGGAGGGAAAAGGGCTATAACAAGATGTTTATTTGGCTATATCTGAAAATTATAAAAATAAAACTTATGTTTAATTTAAAAGTTATGATATCCATTATAAAAGAGAACTGTAGGTAAACCTTTGTTTGCTAAAAAAAATAATGATGATGTTCTAAGAGATTATTGGCGGCGTTGGAAAGGGTTAGGGGTTGAAGAATATGCAATTGTAAGTGTTGCACAGACAATCAAATACTGAGATCCAGGTGCAAAGCGAGGATATAGACTTGTGCGTCTTCCTAGGCAATGTTTCACCTGCGATCCTGTATAAGGTTACAGTGCTTTGTCACAATTGTAGGGTTATTGGGTTGAAAAGTTGTTGAAGAAAAAGACTTAATATGATTGAAAGGGGTGGTAGAGCCATGCGATAAGTAGAATTGTTGGAGCGACAGTAGGTGGTCTGACTTGACTTGAAATCAAAGGTTGATTGTGGTCCGCTAGAGCTGAAAAAAATTGAAAGTTGAAAAAAAGTGAACGCTTGGTGCATGCGTTGGTGATGTGCTCTGCGGATGATTGAAATAAACTTTTGAAACGTGTTCAGACCAAAAAGTCGAGACTTGTACTTCTGGGGAACGGTGTTTTCAAAGAGTTTGTTGAATTACGAAATCAAAAGAAAAATTGTCAAGCAGTGCTGTCGTTTCTACTATCGTTCGAAGCAATGGCTGAAATAGGTAGTGAGAAAGTATAGGGAATTAGTTAGTAAGTAGGATTATTGAAAAACGATTGTTGTAGATGCCCGATAGTTGATGATAAACATTGTCATATAATAAAGTTATTTAAACAAAAATATAGTGAATAAAAAGATAGAAATATGATTGCGGATAACAACAGTATAAGGGGATAAAATCAAACAGGTAATATACAAAAGACATAATAATGAATTAGCAAAATATAAAAGATATAATAATTAGAATTAGTAATATATAAAAGATATAATAATGAATTAGCAAAATATAAAAGATATAATAATTAGATAAGTGTTAAGTAGTAACAAATGGAGCAAAAAATGTCTCTTTTGAAGAAAAGTTAAAAGAAAGCAAAAAATATTCGTTCCTGAAAAAAAAAGAAAGGAACATATTCACACAATGTCTAGGTGTAGGTCCAAGATTATTGGTGTCTTTAGTTTGACCTATGGGGAGGCAATGTGGCCCTATGTCGCTTTGGTCCGGTCTGAGAAGTTGGTCTTTGCCAGATCTTCCCGATTATATTATGTGAGACCAGACGGGGAGCGATCTTGATCCCTAAAAATGATGTAGTGTAGTGGAAGATGGGGACTTTGGATACATGAAGTGTATAGTGCATGTCTTAGGCGCTAAAAAGATTGCAGAGCGTTTTATACAGTTTGGTCTGCAAAATTTTTAGGTGAGCCTACCCAAACGCCGGCTTGTTACGCTTGGGAAAAAATCATTTAAACTATTAATTTAACAGATCTTTTTTTTTCCATGTAACATTGCGTTACCTATGGAGAAATGAGAGGTTAAATTCTTTTTTATTCCTAACGAATGAGCCGGTAATGTTGTGTTTGTTCATATTAAAAGCGTACCCAAAAGTCATATAATTGAATGATTGTTCTTTTGCGTCAAAAAAATTCCACACTGGGCGTGCAAACAATGTAAAAGTTGTAAAACACACGATGATAATTAAAGATATAAAGTTTAATGATATTTTTTTTCAATATTAAAATTCAAATTAATAAGTGAATTGGGTAATTATTGGTAAGTCAATTAGTTTTAGGTGCTGCAATCTATCCATTCTGCGAGCTGTGCCACGAGTTTCAAGTACAGGCGAACTGGGCTTGGAGGTGTCATGTTAACCTGACGCCGCTGCAACTGTTTATTGATGTTTGTGAGTCACCCTGCTGGCTATGGGAAAATCTCTCTGCCTTCCACTTGTTTCCTGACCTAATTGAAAATACTGGGATTTAAATGTAAAAAAGGCTGTGAGCTTGTAGGCGGTATAATTCGGAAATATTGTGTTTCAAAGATATCTGGAGTCAAATGATTGAATTCAATGAAATATACATCTTGAGGCAATCGCTGTGGGTGTTGAACGAATCGGGGCTGTGGAGGTGTTATGTACAACACATCCTCTGTGTAATATTTTAATTTATTGACATGTATGGTGTCACTATCTCTATTCAGGGGCTGATTTGGGCGATCAATTCGAACGACATTTGGTGAAATTATTTCAATTATTTTGTGGGGTCCAGTAAAATATGGTGCTAATTTACCTGTGTCGGGATGTCTGTAATTTTTTACCAAAACAAGATCATTCTCTTCGAAATGTGGTGTTCTGTGCTGCTTATCAAATGTTTCTTTATCTTTTTTATGTTTATTTTGAGTACGAGAGCTTGCTATCTCTCGAGCTATATTTATCTCGGGATATGGGTTAAGATGAGTTCTTAGATCTGGGGGGATAACATTGAACATTAAGTAGGTAGGTGGAAAACTTGTGACAGAATGGGGTGTGTTATTGTACGTCTGAGTGACGCGTTTAACTAGTTGAGTCCAGGAAGCTTTCGGATTTTCTAGATAAGCTAGTCTGAGCTTGCCTGTAATGGTCGCATTTAATCGTTCTATTAAACCGTTTGCTTGTGGATTATTGCTCGTAGTTAGAAGAGGTTGTATACCATGCATTATTAGAAATTTACGGAATTTTTCTGAGGTAAAAGCGGGTGCTCTGTCAGATAACAGACGTTTTGGAGATCCTTGCTGTAGTACAGTCTTGAGGGTTTGAATGTACGTTAGGGTACTGGTGGACTTTGATGGAAAGGTCCAAGCATATCGCGTTAAATGATCCACTATTACGTGTAGATAGGTCTTGGAGTGTCCATATTTCGAAAATCCAGCTATGGTATCTATAGAGATTAAGTCGAATGGTTGTTGAGGTGGTGGAATTTGTCCGAGGGCACCATAGGGTTTACCTTTGGGCCTTTTAATGATTTGGCAGGTGTGACACGACCTGACAAATTTTTCTATAGATTTAGAGATACCTTTCCAGTAGTACTGGGTAGTAATTATGCGGGTCATCTGAGAGATGCCTGGGTGGTTATATTCTTGGTGAACTTTGTTCATGAGAGTATGTTGCAGGGTTTCGGGAATTATTATTTTAGTTACACCTTTTCGGGTAATGGTATGTAAGCCGTTTGTATCAATGTTGAAGGGGGATGCTGTTGGTTGATGCTGTTTTATAATATCAGTACTGATAAATCCTACAAAGGGGTTTCTTGAGAGTAAATCTGCCTCATACTGTTGACTGCCTTTGATGTAGTGTATTTCGTAATTATAGGTAGATAGTCTCAGGCTCCATCTAAATAGTCGGCCTGACGGATTTTTTATAGTTTTAAGCCATTGTAAAGCTTGGTGGTCTGTGTATATGGTGAATTTTATACCGGTGAGGTATATTCGGAATTTGTCTACACTTTCGACGATGGCGAGGCACTCAAGTTCGGAAACGGTGTAGTTTCTCTCATGTGCCCTAAGGGCGCGGCTAAAATATTGCACAGGATGTATTTGTCCGTCTGGGTGTACCTGTTTGAGTATGCCGGCAATCCCTTGGGTGGATGCGTCGCAATAAAGGCGGCATGGTAAACCGACTTGATACAAGTGTAGTACTGGTTTACTGGTTAAACTCTCTTTGAGAGTGGTGAAAGCTTGTTGACAGTCTGTGTTCCAATTCCATTTTACATCCTTTTTAAGTAGTTTATTTAAAGGTGCTCGTAAGCGGGCATAATTTGCTATAAACTTATTATAAACGTTTACTGCTCCTAAAAATGATTGTAGTGTTTTTTGATTGTTAGGTGGTTTTATTGCATTTATAGTATCAAGGTTGCGCGTCTGCGGTGCATAAGTACCTGCGGTAACAGTGTATCCTAAGAAATCTATTTTGTTTTAAAAAATGAACATTTATTATAATTAAGTTTGATGTTTTCGTGTTGACACACTGTTAGAAATTGTTGTAGGTGTTGTAGATGATCCTCTAGGGTGTCAGAAAAAATAATGAAATCGTCGAAGTAATGGGTAACAAAATTAGTTTATATTTTTGCATGACCTGGTTTATGGCACGATGGTATATCTGTGGTGAATTTTTAAATCCGTAAGGAAGTCTACAAAATTCGTACTGACTATCTAACGTCACGAAAGCTAGTAGATTACGTGAGTTAGGTTCTATTTCCACTTGCCAATATGCGGATGCTATATCTACAGAAGAGTAATATTTGGCTTTTGACAATTTGTCAAGAATGGTTTCTATTAAGGGTAAAGGATGTACGTCTGGAGCGATGATTTCATTAAGTTTTCTGTAATCAATACAGAAACGCTTCGTTTGGTCACGTTTGGTAACAAGCGTTATGGGACTGGCATAAGGTGAAACTGACGGGGCAATGATTCCATATTGGAGCATTTGTTCTATTTGGGTTTGTATTTCTTGTTGGTCGTGTAGTGGCACTCTATATGGGCGTAATGCTATTATTTTATCTGTGGTGGTATTGATTTTTACCGGTGGTATGTTCAATTTGGGCACATTGTATTTATTAGTAGAGAACACTTGCGAGAATTCATATAGAATTCGGTGGAGTTCGTGTGGACAATGTTCTAACTGAGGTGCCGCATTAGAAGGTATAGAAATCTCAATATCATGGGTAGGAGAAATAGTGGGTGATACAATAGTGGGGGAACATATAATTGGGGTAGGGTCCGCCACGTGTAAACAGGACTGGTGCGCGGGGAAAGTGGTAAACATATCAGTTTCCCTCGGTTGAGTGGGACATAAATCCTGTTTGCACTTGGTGAACTTATAGACATTCGTTGGGAGAGCATCATTATTTTGATAAATTTTGAGATTATTAAAATCTATAATTAATTTAAATATTTTAAGGGTATTAATAGATAAAATACCAAAAGGTAGTGAAGCTTCTACTATAAAAAATTTTAGTTTTTGGGTGAGGTTACCGATTTTAAGTTTTAAAAAAATATATCCAAGGGTATTTACATTGTGGGCTATTGCATTTATAGTTAAACTGTACTGATGGATAATAATTTTATATGGTAATCTATTTTCTATGGTTCTTAAAATATCTAAGTTAAGTAGGTTTATAGATGCTCCCGTGTCTATTAAAAAGGGCAAGTTTACATTTGGTGACAATTCAGTCCATATTATTAATTGTTCAACGAAAATAAGTTTCAGGTTTTCCTACCGTTGAGCTGCTCGCGGGGCTTGCAGAGTCGTCTTGGCTTGCAGCTTGGACTTGGGGAACATGGCTCGGAGGTTGGACCTTGGGCTGGGTGTGGGTACCACGTTTTGGTACAGTGGTTGTGTGTGGTCGGGCGCTGTAGACTGGGCGTGTTTGGTCCCGTGGGAACCGTTGTACACACTGGGAGTGCCAGTGCATGGCATTGCAATACTTGCAAGGCGAGGGGGGAGGTGTAACTGGGTATGTTACACGTGATGGCCGCTGGCTGTTGTACCGCGGTGGTGGGTTGTGGTAGGTGGGGTGTGGAGCCTTGTCTACTTGGCGCTGGTTCACTGCACTGGTGGCACACTGAGTTATTCTTGACACTAGGTCGAACCATTCCTTAATGGTGTTTGGCTGCACAGTTGCGACTAATCGCTGGTCTGCGACGGGTAGTCCGTCGGTCAGAGATTCAATTAAAATGTCGGCGGGTAGGTCGAGTTTCATACCCATAACAGTTTTGTTTTGGTAGTAGTTTTCTAGGGACATTTGGGGTGTCATTTTGATTGCCAAAAAGCGTGCAAACGACGCTTCTGTCGTTGCTGGGAATAAGTCTATCAATCTCTGGCGGGCTTCAATATAATATAACCTATCTAACCGTAGGCTTCGGAAATATTGGAGGGGCTTACCTTGTAGGTAGCAGGGTAATTTGCGTAGGCGATCTGTGTAGGTCAGTTCAGTTCGGTCTGCTTGGGCATCGAAGTTGTCGAAAAAGCTTTGGGCTTCAAAAGTACCATCGTATGGACTTACGTCTATCTCCCTAGGAGATCGGGCTACTAGTAACTTACTCAGGGCATCGGCGATCTGTGTCAGTGGGTCTGCGGAGGTATCTTGGGGCGGCGACGTTTCCTCCTCTTCCAATGTCGTTTCTTGTTTGGGGATAGTTTGTTCGGCTGTATCGTTGGACGGGTTGGTTTGCTCCTCCATCTTGCTTCTTGGCTCTTTTCTATCTGGACAGTCTTTACCTTCTTCGTTGTGGTCTCCTTCGTTGTGGTAATCCTGTCGACTCTCTGTAATAATGTGTTGAGATCCTGTCGACTATCTGTAATAATGCGTTGGGGTTTGGTAAGCCTGTTGTAGAACCTCGTCGACTCTCGCTATAAGTTGTGGCAACCGAGGGTCAAACCTGTAGTAACCGCGAGGGACAGTCAGGGGTGGAGAGTTTTCCAGTGCCTCTCTGCACCTTGTAGGACCTTTAACAGTTCTCACAAAGTACAGGCAGTCGTGGTCGAGGCAGAGTGGAAAACTGGGGAATGTCCACACACACAAAACGAAGAGACACAGTTGAAAGAAAGTTCCTTGAATAGATAAAAAGCGAGCCAAGAGCAAAGATGGAGATCGAGAAGTTTTCTTACTGTTTTACATCGTCGATGAGTTGGTGACAACCGGCGACACGCAGATGGGGAACTTACTGGAACTCAACTGAACTGGCTGTTGCTACGCGGCCTTTTTATACGACCGCCCTGACTAAGAGAATTGGGTCATGCACGTGTCGATGGACACCGGACACTGGCGACAGACTGTCGGGGTCCAATCTATCTTTAGAAGTCACTTGTGATTCTCTCTTTGGCTCTTAACTTAGCTTTTAATCTATTATATTTTATTTATTCATCCTCAGTACATTACATCTGGAGATACAAGGACACACGTCAATTATGCGTATAATTAGTTGTAGTTTATAATTAGTTCTATATACAACATGACAGGTTGTTATATGTATTACATAATATAGGGTTATTGGTTTAAATTATCATATATATATACTACTCTGATCAAAAGGTTTCGACACTTTGCTCATAAAATCCTGAAAACTCAATATATTTTCTCCCGGTTTGTGGCAAACGCAAGCGTCGCCCTTGGCTTGAAGACCTGCCAATTTTCAAAATTCAGGCGCCACAACAGCGCGAGCAGCGGCTGTTCGAAGTGAAGCCATTTTGCCCGAGCTTCGATTTCGTTGGTCACCGAAATGGAGGATCAACGAATTTGCATCAAGTTCTGTGTGAAAAACGGATTCAAGGGTGCCGAAAATTTTTGGATGTTGCAAACAGCCTACGGGGATGCCGTCATGAGCCGAAGACGAGTTTTCGAGACGTACAAGCGCTTCAAGGAGGGTAGGGAAGAGACCGCCGACAACGAGCGTTCCGGGAGACCGTCCACATCAACCACGCCTGAAAAAGTGGACAAGGTGTTGGAACTGGTGCGTGAAAACCGACGAATAACTGTCAGGGAGGTCGCCGAAGAAGCAGGGAGATCATTCAGGTCGACTCAATCGATAATGAAGGATATTTTGGGAGTGAGAAGACTTAACGCCGCGTTCTCGTTCCCAAAGATTTGACTTTTGATCAAAATAACGCCCGGAAAGAAACGGCCAGTCTCAATCTCGAAGCGACAACCGACGACCCCGAATTGCTGAAGAGGGTCATTACTGGAGACGAAACATGGATTTACGGCTTTGATTCGGAAACTACCCAACAGGCATCGGAGTGGCGCTTCAAAAATGAGCCGAGACCAAAGAAAGCGAGGAAGGCTCCCAGCAAAGTCAAGGTCATGTTGACGGTGTTCTCCGACTACCAGGGCATCGTTCATCATGAATTTCAACAACAAGGCTCTACAATAACTGCTGACTCCTACCTGGGAGTTTTGAGGCGATTGAGGAAGGCGATCAGGCAGAAACGGCCGGAGCTGTGGAGGAGCAAGTCGTGGATCCTCCACCACGATAACGCGCCGGCGCAAACAGCCCTCAAAATCTCGAAGTTACTGCAGGACCACCCAACCTCTGTGTTCCCCCAACCTCCCTACAGTCCCGATTTGGCCCCCTGCGACTTCTTCCTTTTTGGAAAGCTAAAAAAAAAGTTAAAGGGTCGGAAGTTTCAGAGCATAGAAGAGATCAAAGTGGAATCGAAGAAGGCCATGAAGGCGATCCCGAAAACAGACTACCAGAGGTGTTTTGCCGACTGGAAAAAAAGGTGGCTGAAGTGCATCGCGGCCAACGGGGACTACTTTGAAGGGGACAATTTGAATTTGGTAGAATAATAAAGTTTTTTTTAACTTATGAGCAAAGTGTCGAAACTTTTTGATCAGAGTAGTGTATAGTAAAATATATGTTAATTTACACGACATTTTTTCATATATACCATAATTATAAATAGTGTAAATGCTCAAATGTATTAAACCTCATTGCGCCAGCTTGGCCCTCATGTAATCAAAAACAAAACAATAAAGTTTTATTGAGAGTCAGCTACACCCAGGCAAGGCGAGGTCCAGTTTGGTCAAGATTACGTAATTTCCTCCCGGGGGAACTATCTTAAGTCGTTAGTGAGTTTTACAACCAGCTGCCGCTGGACAACAACAGATCATCTCGACATATCTTGCAGAACACACATCCTCCTGGACCTTGCCGTGTCTTCAGTCGCTGGCCTTTCATAGCTGCCATCCAACCTGCCTCGTTCTTTGTGTTCCCCATAAACGCTTGAAACCACTTAGCCCCATGACTGCTAGTGCTTGTAGTACGACAACAACCATCCACCAGGATTATATCGAGGACAGCGCAAAGAAGATGGAATCTGGAGAGTAGATCGACGCCGGACATCACCCCCCACATAGTGGCACAACTCGCGGGACTCATCCAAGACATCACCGCTTCTAGCCTAAGGCCACAATTACAAGTTCAACGTGCTCGCCGCAAATATCCGGACTCCACCTCACGACAAACTTCTGCCCCTGCACAACTTTGCTTTCTTCAACCTTCACCAAGGACCTGACCATGGCCACATCGACCAGTGCGAACTTTCCGACTACACTCCAACGAACACGTTTGTACTGTGAGTACCACAAATTTGTGATTGTCTGTCGAGTAGTTTTTTTTATTTCATCTTAACCGTAGCCCCTGCAATTAGATACCCATTTTCCATTTCATTTATACATTTTCTTTATTTCTTGGATCATATTTCATTCAAGTTTCACCTTTTCAATTTTATACCTATCCCACTAAATTCTAAGTGCGTCAATCACTTATATTGCTTCATTATATGCTACTTAACATTAGTAATAAAAACCATTTCAACTCATTTGAATTTGTCTTTATATCGTAAAATATAAATTAATTTAACTTACTTAAACTTCGTTTTATACATTTTTATAATAATTTTAATTTTCAACTATTTTAGCCGAAATTGATACCCCTTTTTAGATATTTTAGTTTTCAAATAATTTTATCGTTAAAATAAAAAACCTTTCTTCACTCATATTTGTTCATTAAAATTATCAAGTTTTTGGCATTTTGAAATGTATGCCTGCTACTCACAAAAATACCAATAGCCATCACTTAGAAATTCCAGTGTCCTTATCACAACACAACAGTCATAAATATTAATTCACTTCACCTAGTGTCAAGCAATTCTCATCATTGTTCCTTCTGTAAGAATATTCCATTCCACAAATTAACTAATCACAATAACGCTACTTTTTAAAAAGATAAACTCTTGACTTTCAAACACATTCTACAAAGATTTCACTCTCACACCTTTCTCTATCCTCTTCACCTTTATCTACACTTATCACCATATCCACCTCCACAGGACCGCATACCAACAATCTCACGAACAGAACTCCCAATAAGGAATTCAATGGCAGCAGACCTCAGGAACCCTATTAACCGCCATATTTCTCCCAGATCAAGTGAACCGTTCCTCATTAAAAAAACATATATTCGATCAAATAATCCCTTGTATCAATAATAAAATGAAAATAACAGATAATTTTAGAACAATTTGCTAGCTCCCTCATTGATATCAAGGCTTCGGTAAAACCACGACTTTATAACAACGCATCTAGCACATTTTTAAATTCTTCTTTTATATCCAAACACACACACACGTTCCAAAAATTATTCATGTACATCACAAAACTTTCCTAACACACAATAAAGCCATATCATGAAAATACGTTTCCACGCAAATTGGTCATCGGTCGCCTGAGACCATACGTCCCCCCGCCTGCTCTAATGGTGTTATTTCTTCAAATTTATTAGTCTGAAAATTGGCAATAAAATTTTAATTGTGCTGTCTTCCCCATTTTAGTACTCGTCTTTAATTCTTTCCTACACCCCAATTGTGATTTTTACATAACCTACCTCTCCCAATGAGTTACATAATCGGTTTCTAAGACAAAATCATTTAGGTGTACGTATGTATTAACAATTTTTGCTTACCAAAACGTAACGACTAGGTCAAAGTTCTTTCTCTCTTCTATTTAGCACAAAATATCATACCATGGCCCTTTCATTAATTTATTCTCTATCCTTGTAAGTACCACTGTGATTACATTGAGTCACGTCCAATCCCACTAAACTAAACCAACCTTCCCCAACTCACATACATTTTTAAAACACCTATCGCCATTTCAAAATTCGAAGTTTTACCTTCAGCCACCAGCTATTTTTTCTCAACTCAAAGCAAGCGCACCCATTACAGTTGCCATATATACTTCACATCGACAAACAAAAACGGCAGCTATAGTATCACTGTCCAAAGTACCCCAGCATTACATAAGAACAACATGTCAATCACCAACGCCGACACCTCTACATCGAGGTCAATCTAACTGACCTTTAATCATCTGCAATGCTTTTACGGCCATCTTTAAAACGTTTATACCAGAAATAAACTTTCGTTCGTGACAATTTTTCATCTTCATGAGTTTCATTCATTAATGCTAATGACAGAATTTACTATTTACGGGTTAACACACAAATTTGCAATATATTAGGGCATACAGTAAGAGTAACTTAAACACAAAAAAAGGTACACTCAAGAGTACAACACCAACAACAAAAAGGGGGTAAACAAAAAAAACACGATTTGTTAAATAAAATAAAAACAGTACTTATCTTTTATTTGCAGCGTTGATAAGGAGCGGACCAGGGTTTCACAGGTATGCGAGGAGAAACACCAGACAAGCACACAGAGG
Organism: Cordylochernes scorpioides; assembly: GCA_030710605.1. Taxonomy (NCBI): domain Eukaryota; kingdom Metazoa; phylum Arthropoda; class Arachnida; order Pseudoscorpiones; family Chernetidae; genus Cordylochernes; species Cordylochernes scorpioides. The sequence goes on along the minus strand of CP092873.1, from coordinate 60,489,667 downwards.
ACGCTTTAAACGTCTCCACTCGAACACCACTCCACGACTCCTCGCATTCCGTTTCAACCCTCTTTTATGTACAAACATGGCCACATTCGTCCAATGAGAAGGCGTGGGAGATCAGTTCACTTAACAAATAAACAACATACTTTCCGCATAACTGAGAAGATTAAAACTGCTATGTTTGTCAAATAATTTGACAAAAAGTATCCTTCCAAAGAAAAAAAAAGAAACTAACCAATCTCCCAAACATTCCCATTGTCCCGTAAGGAAACCCTCCCGCTGTCGGGTGGGAAAAAGCTCACGGGAGCCATGGTATAATATTACAAAAAAAAAACTAAAGAGAGGATATGTAAGCATCCGGGTCGTTCCATAAAAGTGCCTTCCATCTTGTTCCTCCCAAAAGAAACTTCAAAAAGGAAAAATCTGCGCAAACTACGTGAGTTACCATGAGTGATTACCAAGCACACACATATATAATATGCTTTAGTAGGCAGAGTTTAATGGGGGACCAATAAGCTCTCATCTGGGACCGGCTGGGTATGTTGTGTAGAGACTTAGGGAACTGACCGACGCTCACTTGATGAGAACCGAATGATCCAATTCCATTCAGTTCTCTCAAGTCCAAGAGCTAAAAGCTCTTCTTAACGCCTGTTTATAAACGCTTTCATCCAATCGACATGCACAACTTTCACATCGTTCATGGTGAACCCTCTTACTCTGAAGTTAACATTGGAGACCCTAGATTCCACACGGAAAGGCCCATAGAAGTTGGAGTAACCTTCATTCTTAGGAACCGCTAGCATTACCAGGTCTCCTTTGTCGAAACTTCTGGAATAAGGTGGCCTAGGATTCATAAGCTTTTTAACAGAATTATCTGACATGAACTTTCTGACAGTTTCCTTTGCTGCCCGCATTACCCTTAACCTCTCAGCCCAAGTAGGCTTTCTAAAAATATTAACAGACCTAGCGCTACATTCACAGTTTCTGTTAAACTCAGTAGGTGGCAACTTTACAGCCTCGTTTTCAATGCGCTTCACTGATTTCTCCTCGAAGGAGCTTAAAACCATCGGCCTATGCACACTCGAAACGTAGCTAAGGTCTACATAATCTCGGTCTTCTGGTTTCAAGGAAATCATGTTGCAACGCTCCCGTATGGCAGGCAACGGGATATTGAATCTCCTTATATCATTGATTCCCAGAATCCCGTCGTAGCCCTTATCTCCGAGTGACATTAGCCAAAACCTTATCTCTTGCACTTTTCAGAATCAATAATACTGACTCGGCTTCCTGTATCATATAACAGGTGCCACATATTGCCATTAATATTCACCTTAACTATTGGCAGATTTCCATACGAATCTCCGCCATATGAACGTATGTTCACTATCTCGGCATTGTCAAGAGTATTGCGGTTGGCAAACATAGAAGACTGTCTTGAGCAATCACTAGCTATATGTCCTAATCTATACTCAGGTGGACTCAGCCTGATTTCGCCCAACAATTTAGTCAGTTTTTCTATCTCACCTCTAAGGTCTTTAATACACTGCTCATTTTCGTGCTTATCCTGTTTACACTTTTACTAAGCATCTTCATCTCACCCTTAATGCTATTTATTTCTTCAACCCCTTCTACTGAACATACCCCTTTCATAAAGCTGCAACGGTGTTCTACACTATCCTCCGTGGCCATGACACTGACTGCTTTGTCTATTGATTTAGCCTCACTGCGAACAATAGCCTCTCTATACTTATCGAGCACATTTTCGAGGAAAATTTCAAACACTAGGCTATCGTCAAATCTGTACTCTACTTTATCTCTAATGGCCAGGAATCTTTCTTCAAAAACCATAGGACTTTCCCCAACTCTCTGCTTAAGACCTTCTATTAATTTAAGGCATTCCCTAATACCACGCGCCTTTTTAGGGTACAATATGTTCAGTTTACTAACAATACTTTCGAAACTGCTATCGTTACGGATACCCATCTCCTCTAAGCTCCACCTAACTTCAGGGGATAGAGCCTCGAACATGAGCAGTGCTTTGACCTCAGGATCCCACTTGCCTATTCGAGCCTTAAGCTCGACTTCCTGAATGAAAGAATCGAGATCAACTCCATTAAACACTGACAAGTTAAGCATAGAGTTCACAAACATGATGTAGTACAAAAAATAATAATAATAATAAACCACTCAATCAGAGAAAAAAAACGCACGTAAAAATTACAGGAATTTACACGTGCAAACACCAGGAATCCTGGCAGGCTCGCCAATGACAAAATTTACTATTTACGGGTTAACACACAAATTTGCAATATATTAGGGCCTACAGTAAGAGTAACTCAAACACAGAAAAAGGCACACTCAAGAGTACAACACCAACAACAAAAAGGGGGTAAACAAAAAAAAAACACGATTTGTTAAATAAAATAAAAACAGTACTTATCTTTTATTTGCAGCGTTGATAAGGAGCGGACCAGGGTTTCACAGGTATGCGAGGAGAAACACCAGACAAACACACAGAGGACGCTTTAAGCGTCTCCACTCGAACACCTTTCCACGACTCCTCGCATTCCGTTTCAATCCTCTTTTATGTACAAAAATGGCCACATTCGTCCAATGAGAAGGCGTGGGAGATCAGTTCACTTAACAAATAAACAACATACTTTCGGCATAACTGAGAAGATTAAAACTGCTATGTTTGTCAAATAATTTGTCAAAAAGTATCCTTCCAAAGAAAAAAGAAACTAACCAATCTCCCAAACATTCCCATTGTCACGTAAGGAAACCCTCCCGCTGTCGGGTGGGAAAAAGCTCACGGGAGCCATGGTATAATATTACAAAAAAAAAAGAGAGGAGATGTAAGCATCCGGGTCGTTTCATAAAAGTGCCTTCCATCTTGTTCCTCCCAAAAGAAACTTCAAAAAGGAAAAATCTGTGCAAACAACGTGAGTTACCATGAGTGATTACAAAGCACACACATATATAATTTGCTTTAGTAGACAGAGTTTAATGGGGGACCAATAAGCTCTCATCTGGGACCGGCTGGGTATGTTGGGTAGAGATTTAGGGAACTGACCGACGCTCACTTGATGAGAACCGAATGATCCAATTCCATTCAGTTTTCTCAAGTCCAAGAGCTAAAAGCTCTTCTTAACGCCTGTTTATAAACGCTTTCATCCTATCGACATGTACAACTTTCACATCGTTCATGGTGACCCCTCTTACCCTGAAGTTAACATTGGAGACCCTAGCTTCCCCACGGAAAGGCCCATAGAAGTTGGAGTAACCTTCATTCTTAGGAACCGCTAGCATTACCAGGTCTCCTTTGTCGAAACTTCTGGAATAAGGTGGCCTAGGATTCATAAGCTTTTTAACAGAATTATCTGACATGAACTTTCTGACAGTTTCCTTTGCTGCCCGCATTACCCTTAACCTCTCAGCCCAAGTAGGCTTTCTAAAAATATTAACAGACCCAGCGCTACACTAACAGTTTCTGTTAAACACAGTAGGTGGCAACTTCACAGCCTCGTTTTCAATGCTCTTCATTGATTTCTCCTCGAAGGAGCTTGAAACCATCGGCCTATGCACACTGGCAACGTAGCTAAGGTCTACATAATCTCGGTCTTCTGTTTTCAAGGAAATCATGTTGCAACGCTCCCGTATGGCAGGCAACGGGATATTGAATCTCCTTATATCATTGATTCCCAGAATCCCGTCGTAGCCCTTATCTCCGAGTGACATTAGCCAAAACCTTATCTCTCCCAGCTCGCTGCCGTTTTCGTTACCAACTCTACAGGTTTTAACACGTGTAAGTGTCTGCTCGTGGCCTGTCCCTGACACTATACGCAAAGTTTTAAGTGCATCGTCCCAATTCTCCTTCAAGACCTTGCACTTTTCAGAATCAATAATACTGACTTGGCTTCCTGTATCATATAACAGGTGCCACATATTTCCATTAATATTCACCTTAACTATTGGCATATTTCCATACGGATCTCCGCTATATGAATGTATGTTCACTATCTCGGCATTGTCAAGAGTATTGCGGTTGGCAAACATAGAAGACTGTCTTGAGCAATCACTAGCTATATGTCCTAATCTACACTCAGGTGGACTCAGCCTGATTTCGCCCAACAATTTAGTCAGTTTTTCTATTTCACCTCTAAGGTCTTTAATACACTGCTCATTTTCGTGCTTCATCCTGTTTACACTTTTACTAAGCATCTTCATCTCACCCTTAATGCTATTTATTTCTTCAACCCCTTCTACTGAACATACCCCTTTCATAAAGCTGCAACGGTGTTCTACACTATCCTCCGTGGCCAAGACACTGACTGCTTTGTCTATTGATTTAGCCTCACTGCGAACAATAGCCTCTCTATACTTATCGAGCACATTTTCGAGGAAAATTTCAAACACTAGGCTATTGTCAAATCTGTACTCTACTTTATCTCTAATGGCCAGGGATCTTTCTTTAAAAACCATAGGACTTTCCCTAACTCCCTGCTTAAGACCTTCTATTAATTTAAGGCATTCCCTAATACCACGCGCCTTTTTAGGATACAATATGTTCAGTTTACTAACAATACTTTCGAAACTGCTATCGTTACGGATACCCATCTCCTCTAAGCTCAACCTAATTTCAGGGGATAGAGCCTCGAACATGAGCAGTGCTTTGACCTCAGGATCCCATTTGCCTACTCGAGCTTTAAGCTCGACTTCCCGGATGAAATAATCGAGATCAACCCCATTAAACACTGACAAGTTAAGCATAGAGTTCACAAACATGATGTAGTACAAAAATAATAATAATAAACCACTCAATCAGAGAAAAAGAACGCACGTAAAAAATACAGGAATTTACACGTGCAGACACCAGTAATCCTGGCAGGCTCGCCAATGACAAAAGTTACTATTTACGGGTTAACACACAAATTTGCAATATACTAGGGCCTACAGTAAGAGTAACTTAAACACAGAAAAAGGCACACTCAAGAGTACAACACCAACAACAAAAAAGGGGTAAACAAAAAAAAACACGATTTGTTAAATAAAATAAAAACAGTACTTATCTTTTATTTGCAGCGTTGATAAGGAGCGGACCAGGGTTTCACAGGTATGCGAGGAGAAACACCAGACAAGCACACAGAGAACGCTTAAGCGTCTCCACTCGAACGCTACTCCACGACTCCTCGCATTCCTTTTCAACCCTCTTTTATGTACAAACATGGCCACATTCGTCCAATGAAAAGGCGTGGGAGATCAGTTCACTTAACAAATAAACAACATACTTTCCGCATAACTGAGAAGATTAAAACTGCTATGTTTGTCGAATAATTCGACACTAATGTGTCTGTGAAAGACTTTTTAATTTTGCACAAAATTTAATATTTGCCCTTTGCTCAAATTATGACATTGCAGAAATCGACGCGAGCTAAATACAGGGTGATCCAAAAGTCCCGCACAACTTTAAAAATTAATAACTCCGCGAATATTTGCGCTAGAGCAATGCGGTAAACACCATTGTGTTCAGGATGCAATGGGATTTTTTATGGCAAATATTGAAAAATTCGAAATTGATTTTAGTTACAATTTTATTCGCCAGATGGCGCTCTACCAGAATCAGAGATTCAGCGGCCAAATTGTTTGATAAATTGAAAAATATAACTGATCGGCATGTATTTTTCCTTTTTGAATACCAGGAAAGAACCCTAATAATATCAAATAACAAATTAATAAAACACCACTTCGCCAAAAGTATGAAGAATTGGTTAACGATTTTCAAATACAATCAGAGATATGTAAAATAGGTATATGCAAATTAAAACATGTAGCAAAAAAAAACCTGATATTTTAGATGCGGTTTGCTGGAATCCTCTCAGCTATTTATATTTCGAAAATAATCATTTTATATTTTTTCAAATTCAACTCTCTCTCAGTATCGATTATATTTATTTTAATTCATTTGAAAAATATTTATCTATCTCTGATGATTTATTTTACTCTGGAATGCCGTTGTTGTTTTTGTCGTGTCCAATAAAGAGCCTCAGATTCTTTTCGTTTGGCCAACAAAAAATGTCCAATTTATATACACATATATTCTTACATAATGAGACTTTAAAGAATGCAAATAATCTTCATCTGTTTACATAAACAACACATATTCCCCCTTAATAATACTCCAGTCGGTCTAGGGGTTTCCTGGCTCTCTGAGGTCTAGGACTGCGGACGGGCACTTGCACAGCGGCAGCCTCCGGTTTAGGAGTGCAAGAGGGCACGTGCACAGCAACAGGCCCTGGTATAGGAGTGCAAGAGGGTACGTGCACAGAAGCAGTCTCCTCCTTGTTTCCTGATGTAACATCTGGAACCTCCTCTTCACTTTATTTCTGACTTCCACGTACAGGCTTCTCTCCTGATGTTCGAGGAAGTATCAAATTTCTTGTCTTCACTTGTTTCTTTCTCACAGGTCGCAATTGATTGATATGCCTCTTATACACGACGCCCTCGCAACTTATAAGGTAGTAACGGTAGCTCAATAATTCCAAAATGGTACCTTTTTACCGTTTAGGTCCAGTTGCATAGCTGCGGAATTAAACTTCGCAACCTGTAGTAAACTGCTCCTGCCTTCTTACGGCCTCAAGAAATACCTCTTGCGGATTTCCCATCTTGGTATTAAATTCGAGAATCTTGATCTTAAACTTCTCTTCATTAGCAGTTCCGCCGGGGAATTCCTTTATTACAGTTTGGGGGAATGCTCTATGAGCAAATAGGAAACTTTGTAGATTCGTCTCTAAATCATCCTTCCCATTATTCTTTCTCAAAATATTTTTAAACTCTCTTACATATCTCTCAGCTAAACCATTTGTACTAGGATTATACGGACTGGTCTTAGTGTGCCGTATACCATTCATTTTGGTAAATTGCTCGAATTCACCGGAGACAAACTGTCTTCCGTTTTCTGTAACAAAAAATTAAGGTAATCCAATTCTGGCGAGAATTTCTCTAAGATGACTTATAATCGTTTTTCTGGTAATATCTTTGATGATAAAAATTTATATCCACTTTGAGTATGCGTCCACGAGAACCAAAAACATTTTTCCCATGAACGGACCCGCTAGATCAAGATGAAGTCGATGGCACGGTTTTTCGGGCCAAGTCCATTCCGAGATGGTAGCTGGGGGCATGCTTGCCGATTCTTGGCATACTCTACATTCTCTAGTTAACTCCTCGATGTTACTGTCTATGCCTGGCCACCAGAAAATAACGTCTGGCAATCATCTTCATTTTAACAATCCCCATGTGTATTTCATGCAAGTCATTTAAAATTAAAGATCTTAATATTTGGGGAATTACCACTCTTTCACGCCATTGAAGACAACCAAACTCCACCTCATTGATCTTATAATGAGGAGCTAGTGGGTTTTCTCTCGGTACCCTTGTGGATTTCCACACACACACACAGTTGCCTTCTCTAACATTCCTTAATACTATAGACAATATTTTATCTTGGGGCGTCTCATTAGCCACCTCCATAAAAGAGAACGATACCTCATTCGAATTCCTGAGAAGAAGTACCTGGTCTTCATCAAGAGACTCCCTGACACTCGATTCTAAAGGAAGACGTGACAATGCGTCAACATTGGAATTATCACTAGTTTTTCGAAATCCCACAGTATAATTAAATGCAGCTAATTTTAAAGCCATCTTTTAATTCTGGATGATGCACATATGGGAATTGGTTTATGAGGTGAAAGTATATGAATTAAGGGTCGGTTGTCTGTGACCAATACAAATTTTCGTCCCAGTAAGTATTGTCTGAATTTCTCAACGCCAAAATTTATGCTCAACGCTTTCTTTTCTAGTTGAGAGAAACGTTTTTCCGCTTCAGTTAATGTTCTAGAAGCAAAAGCTATAGGGCATTCTTCCTTTCTATCATTTCTATGACTCAGATTTACGCCTAGTCCATAGTCCATTAATAATGATTTACATTTTTTAAATAACATTCGATATTTTTTCGTCCAATTCCATCTACAATTTTTATTCAAAAGTTGATAGAATAGCGCTAAAATGTTTGCTATATTCTTTATGAATCTATAAAAATAAATTAAGAGTCCTATGAAAGATCTCAATTGCGAAACATTCTTTATGTTCAGGCGCCTCTATCACTGCTTTAATTTTATTTTCTAAGGGATGCAGTCCATATTTATCCATTTTAAACCCTAAATATTCCACCGATTTCTTTTTAAATTTACATTTATATCTGTTTAACTTTAAACCTTTTTCTAGCAATCATCTAAACACTAGATCCAACTATTGTTCATGATCTTCAAAGTCTTTTCATGGAACCAAAATATCATCTATGTAGCAGGCCACACCTGGCCTGAATAATCAGAAAATAGAAAATAGGCCTTCCATAATCCTCTGAAATTTATTTGGTGCTACCGCTATGTCATATAGTAGTCTTTTATAAGAAAACAACCTCTTTGTTGTGTTTATATCAACAACAGCTTTGGCTTCTTCCGCTAACATTACTTGTAAGTAAGCCTGTGATAGGTCTAGAGTCGAAAGTACGGTGCTTGTAGATAATTTTGAAAAGATCTCATCGATCGATGGAATGGGATATCTATCTAATTCTATTGCTTTATTAGCTGTACATCTAAAATCACCACATATCCTTACACTACCATCCTTTTTTGATGCCGGTACTATTGGAGCGGTCCAATATGCATGAACTATAGGTTATAAAATGCAAGAATTCACTAAACGATCAATTTCATTCTCTACTTTGTTTTTTAGAGAGAAAGGTAAACTTCTGGCCTTACAAAACACAGGAGTCACATCCTTTTTTAAATTAAAATTTATTCTAACGTCCTTTAGACAGCCCAAATCTTTGTTAAACAAATCTGCATACCTATCCATCAAATTTTTATATATATTTAAATATACTTCTTTCATATTCATTATTTAAAATTTTAATGCTAAACAATCTACTTATATATTTGCCTTATTCTGTCTGTTTGTTTGTCTGAAGCTCACGGATAGAATGCGCGCTCATTGGCTGCCAGGAAACACGTGTCCTCCCTGCCCCCCTCTAGACAACCCTGTTATTCAAAAACCATACATCCAATCGCCATGAAATTCTGGGATATTATTAGGTATATCCCCGGAAAGGTTTTCGAAAAATAATTTCTTGAATATCTTGAATATCCTTAGAATTATTTGCAGAATTGTAGATATAACTCGCAAGCAGCGCCGCCAGACGGTGATAGGCTTAAAGCTTGCTGCTCCACCCCTGTTGACCTTGGGTCATCGTGTGAGTCACAGCATGATGCAACAAAAAACACTCTCTCTGGGGATTGCTGCGTCCACAACCTGTAAGTTTGCCTCTCTCATAAACCTGTCTATACAGACCACCCTGACTATAGCGACCACTCTAGACAACCCTGTTATCAGCTGCCTGTCTATACAGACCACCCTGTCTATAGCGGTCACCTTAGGCAACCCTGTTATCAGCAGTGTGATACATCCACCTGTCTATACAGACCACCCTGTCTATAGCGACCACTCTAGACAACCCTGTTATCAGCTGTGTGATACATCCACCTGTCTATACAGACCACCCTGTTAATAGCGACCACCCAAGTCAACGTTTTTAAAATATATTCGCACTCGGGTAAACCCCGGGCGTTGCCCGGGCCATTCGTCTAGTATAGAATAATCAAGTTTCAACTGTTTAAGGCCATTCTCTTCCTAATAAAATTACCTGGAATTTTTCATTTACAACTATCAATCGTAAATATTGGTTGGCTTCTTTTGCAAAAACATTTTTTTGATCTATAATCTCTATTGATTTACCACAAAAGGATTTTAATCTTAAATTTGTTGGAAATAATCTTTTACCTTGCCAATAATTCTTATAAATATCTTTAGGTATTAACGTAACTGGACTTCCTGTATCTATTGTAAAGCACAAAGAATAATCATCTACTGTTAAATTTATTGTGGCATCAGTTTCGCCCTGTACAGAATATATAGAGTCCTCTTGTACAAATTTACATCCCCACATTCTTTTACTAGCTTTGCAGACCCTACTTAAATGACCCAGTTTATTACATTTTAAAACAAGTCTTTGTTCTATGAGGTAAAACAGATGCCACGTGTGAATGTCTTTCACCACATCTATAACACACTATTTTGCCTTTGCCACTTTGCCTGAAAGGCCTATACTGCCCCGTACTATTATTGTACTCACCCTTTTTATCCTCTCAATTCACAGGGGATATCTTGGCCACTAATTTATCTTGTAATTCTCTTGTATTTATCTCCGCCAATTCGAACGAGATCGCCACTGCAAAAACTTTATCCAGGGTGACATCGTCGTCCTCTTGTAGTAGCTTCTTTTGCAGGATTTCCGACTTGATTCCAGCCACAAAACGGTCTCGCATCATGGTTCCCAACATATCGACGAAATTACAATTTATTGCCAAATGTTTCAATTCTCTAAGATATTCCGGAATTGATTCTCCTTCCTGTTGAATTCTCTTTAAAAATCTGCATCGCTGTGGTATCACTTTCTTCTTTGGATCCAAATGCAGCTTAATTCTTTGAATGATAGTATCATAGGGTTGATCTTTCATTAGACCAGGAAGAAAATGTCGTTTCCCTGCTTCAAAGTTTCAGAATCTGGTAGCGAGGTAAAAATCAGCACTTTAATCTCCTCCTTCAGATGCCAAAAAGAAAGCCTCAAATTTTTGTACAAAAAGATCGAAGTGTCCTCCACTGGGCTATAGCATCTAAAAGGTACTATTAACTTTGAAATTGTCATGCTGGTATTTTCTACTCCTTTGTTTTCTTTATCCAGAGAGTTTAAAAGATCTTAACCCATTTTCCTATTTTTCCTCTCCATAATCCGAGAGTCAGATTTGTTTAAAAGATGTAGTTATTATACTTGCATAGACGCCGTTTACCTCAGCTTTTTACTGGCTCTGTAGATCGCGCATCCTCGTCGCCACTTTGTTGTGTCGTAATTAGACGTACAAGAGCTCAAACTTGACCATGGCCAACAACAAATGTCCAATTTATATATACATATATTTTTACATAATGAGGCTTTAAATAATACAAATAATATTCATCTATTTACATAAACAACGGTTAATATGTAGCGAGAAGAGTAGAGGACTGAGCACAGATCCCTGAGGTACACCAGCCCATGATCGTCGGTCCTTGGAAAATGTTCCATTGACCCGAACCTTTATCCTTCTTCCCCTTAAAAAGTCTCCAATCCAGATTAAGGTTTTTCCCCTTACTCCGATGTTGTGCAGTCTTTCAAATAATTTCTACACTCGATCAAAAGCTGAGGTCATATCCAGGAATACGTCCGTTGTCTTCTTTGGCGGTTTTTCCTAGAAATCTATTATTGATTGACAGAAGTCGAACAGTTTATCAGTTGTACAGTGTCTGGATCTTTAGGCAGTTTGGTAGAGTTTATTTATTATTGTTAGTGAGCCAGACTATGAGCCTAGAGTGGATAATTCATTCTGTTATTTTACAAAGTATGCTGGTAAGAGCAATTGGCCGATAGTTCTTGCATTCCTTAGCATCTTTGTTTGGTTTCAGTATTGGCACTATAATTGATACCTTCCAATTCTTTGGTTGTTTACCAATTTGCCATGAAATGTGCAGTATTCGTAGGAGTTGATTTTTAGCTTCGTCTCCAAAGTGTTTAATCATTTGACTAAAGATTAGAGCATCTCCAGGTGACATCTTGGATTTAACTTTCCTATTGATGAATTTAGCTCATTCAGTGTGAAGTCTCTCGAGTAAATATCTTGTTGATGGTAATATCTTGCTTGTTTAACTAACTTGTTTATATTATTTTTTAAGAGTCCTGTCTTCATTCGTATAGCTGAGTCTGGAAGTGCTTTAAAGATATTCAGCAATTATGTCAGCCATCTGTTTGTTCGTTCTCACTGTTCATATCGGTTAGAGTATTGGAGGATTAGTGTTGGTTTTGATTGTTTTCTAACACTAATTATATTCCAGTGATGGCTTTCCTTTTTTGGATCCATTTTTTTAGCAGAATTCTGCCCATTTTTCTTGTTCGAATATTCAAATTTCTTGTTCTATTTTGTGACTAATTTCAATGAGTTCCTTTATGATTTCTTCTGTTTTATTTGTTTTAAGTAGTTCATTTTTATTGTCTCTCTCTGCAATCATTGCCTCGATATTGTGGTCCTTCCAGTAAAGTATTCACAGGTCTTTACGTCTACCTCTAGGTATCGATACTTTTGCAGCTTTGGATATGTTCAAAGAGAAATTTTCCAATTTTTTGTCAATCGTTCTGTGATTTAATTCTTCGTTGCACAGTTCTTCAAGCTTTTCTGTAATTATTTTCCAGTGTTCTTTTATTCTGTTGGAAATTCTCAATTTTGAATTTTAGGGTTGTTAAAATTGGTCTGTGGTCACTGATTGCACTTTTCAGAATTTTCCATTGTGTTGTGGGTGCGATGTTGTAATTTATCGCTGTGATGTCTATTGCGGATTCTGTGCCTGTGGACTTGGATAGATAGGTGTTCTTTTCGTTATTTAACGGCGTAAGGTCGAGGTCGGTTAGCATGTCCTCAACCTGCTGACCTTTGTTATCCTGGACAGGTGATCCCCAAGTTGGTCTTTCGGCGTAAAAATCACCAAGTATGATTGCGATATCTGAAGACGCTTCACTTAATGTCTCTATCAGGCCTGTATTAATGCTAGTATTATCGTGGTGATAAACTATTATGATTGGAATTGTTTTATCTGTAAGATAGATTTCTATTGCCTGAGCTTCTGTCGTGCTTTCTCTAGGCTTACTCTGATTATAGGCGATTTCCTTAAATTTGATTTCTAGAGTTTTAATCAAAACGGCAAGTCCTCCTCCGAATTTTCCCGGTCTGTCCATTCGTAGTGTTGTATAATCTTTGATATTGAATCTCAGATTCTGATTCAATTTTGTCTTGTGAGGACAATTAATATGTACATTGTTGTCACAGAGAAGACAAGTCAGATCTTTATTTTCCTCTGGGTACCATTTATATTGAGTTGTAGTATATTGAATTTGTGTCCTCGTAGTAGATTTCTCATCATGAGCTCGAGCTGCAGCTCCTGACGCGGCGGTTACCCTGGACGCGGTAGCATTACTGGAGATATCAGTTTTGCTCTTCATTTGAAAATGGGTGCCGTTGCAACGTTAGTCATCTTGGAAACGAACCAGAATTTGGTCAAATATTCCAAGGGTCCAGGGGGGACCGCAAGGAGGTGTGGTCGAACTTCTCCCCTTCCCCCTGGAATGCTGTCACTACAGGATAAAGCACTCTTGGTGAATTTTTAAAATTGTGATTCAGAATCTGCCACTGAAGCTTAACGAGCATTTCGTTCCTTTAAAGATATTCGAAGCGGTAAAGGACCAATGAGTTGCTACTCTCTAAAGCGATTGATTATAAAGTTTTGAGGAAACTGGATCTCTGGAAGCAAAACCTCGGAGTGGAAGACCATCGACATGCAAGTCAGTGGCTGTTACGGTTTTGCAGAATGCTGAAGCTATTGAAACGCTATCCACGTATGGAGAAGTAAGTGCTAGACAAGTTTCTCGACAAACGGGGATTTCGTATGGAACAGTTTGGAGAGAACACACATTTAGAATTTTTTCTATGAAAATATCCTAACAAAATTCAAAGTTTTCACGAGTTGAAAGTCAGCGATTTTGAGAAGCGTCAAGAATTCGCTGCATGGGTTTTCCGGCAAATTGATATTGATGAAAACTGGCTGTCAAATGTTCTAAGAACAGATGATGCTCACTTTTATCTAAAGGGAGAATTTAACATTCAAAACTGCCTCATTTTGGCAACAGAAAACCCTAGGATTTTTACAGAAATACCACTTCATCAGCACAGAGTTACAGTTTTATGTGGGTTCACTTCTTCTTTTATTATTGGGCCAATTTTATTTGAAAAAATCAATGGAAGAACTTTTAAAACCGTTTTTGTAACTGGTGAACGTTATGTTCAACTTTTGAGAGAAAAGCTTATTCTCATATTGCAGGACAGACAAGCACTAAGCGAAATAACATTCATGCAAGATGGAGGACCTCCTCATATCTCCCGCGGTGCCAAACAATTGCTGAAGGATACGTTCGGTGGAATTCGTTGATAAGTCGCCACTTTATATACCAGTGGCCTCCAATATCACCAGACTTGACGCCTTACAATTTCGGTTATGGGGGTACATTAAGTCGCGTTTTTATCGATGACGGCCTACCACATTGGCCATGTTGAAGGGTTCTATCAGATGGCACGTTTTATAAATTTCAACTATTCAATTGTGACCATTCTGTCATCTATCGTCTGCAGGCGGTGTTTGAGAATGAAGGGCGCCACATTGAGCAAGGATTGAGACCTAATACAAGAGAAAAGGCAGTTACCTCATGTGTTATATTTTGCAGCTCTTTGTTTTGGGTTATAGGAATAATAAATGCTGTCCTCACATCTTGACTCTTTTTTATTTCTGTAAACAGTAATTTTTTTGTTTGTCATTTGCCCACATTTTATATTATGTCGTGCAGACCAAAGTGTTATAACTTCTCGAATAACACTGGTACACACAATTTTACCCCTTATGTTTAGTTTATCGCTTTTCGCTCATTAGAAGAAATAGCATAAGGAATAATCTCTGTATCCACCCCCCCCCCCCCCCCCAACTTTAGATATTCTGCGCAAAATATAATACAAAATGATTTTACTACCACTTTTTTCAACGCAAAAGGTCGATTTAAAAATGATTTTTTTTTTAGGGGATACATTTTCAAAATTATGTACAGTATAATAAACAATGATAACATTTGACAAACCCATAGGATATTTGGAATAAAGTACGAAAAATATATTTTGTCACTCCCCTCTATATTTCATTTTTGGATCATGACAAATATCCAGTTAAATAGTCAAGTGTCGACAATTAGTCAAGAAACTATACATTCCTTATAGCACGAAATCCTATTAGTAGTGCCATCTTAATTTTTGGTACTATATTAACAACTCAAAAATCGTGTATTGATATCAGTAGTTATTTTCAAACATTCAATTTATTTCACAAAACTCAATCTAAAATATAAATATTTTTTGCTACATGTTCTAATTTGCATATACATATTTTACATATCTTAGATTGTATTTAAAAATCGTCAACCAATTCTTCTAACTTTTGGCGAAATGGTGTTTTATTAATTTATCATTTGATATTATTAGGGTTCTTTCCTGGTATATAAAAAGGAAAAATACATGTTGTTCAGTTATATTTTTCAATTTATCAAACAATTTGGCCGCTGAATCTCTGATTCTGGTAGAGCGCCATCTAGCGAATAAAGTTGTAACTAAAATCAATTTCGAATTTTTCATTATTTGCCATAAAAAATCCCATTGCATCCTGAACACAATGGTGTTTACCGCATTGCTCTAGCGCAAATATTCGCGGAGTTATTAATTTTTAAAGTTGTGCGGGACTTTTGGATCACCCTGTACTTACAACAAAAATATGCCTAAAATGAAAACTACGCATGCGCATTTACTGGCTTTGCTAAATTATAGTTTAAGCTTTGTTCTATACAGTAAAATTAACTTTACCTTTTTCAAAAGTTGTTTTATATTTTATTTTTTAAAAGTTCGGGAACCTTTTGATCCCACCGTGTATGTACACTTAAAGATTGTCTGGCTTGAACTGTTTTAATGCTATATATTTTCTACTTTTGTATATTTTATACATTTAATATTGTGACTTTTAATATTGTGACTATTTATATCTTTTTTTTTTAATTTTAATACATTTTAGATCTTTACACCACTTTTGAATATATTTTGATTTTTCATTATTCACCTTTTTAAACATGCTTTTTTATCTCGAGTTTTTATGTTCGAACTTTTGTGCTTTTTATTTATATATTAAAAATCATTATGTTCATTTTATATCATTCTCAGAGATTGATAATTTTTTCACTTGCTTGTACAATATGTTGCATCATTAATTATATTTTTAATTATGACCTTTATTTCAACTTCTGTTAGCACGTTTTCTTTGAAGTTTCTTCTAGAAAGAACGAGCTGACTCAATTCGATTCAATTCGATTTATTTCAAACAACAAAAGAGAATTACACTACGATTTAATGCGATTTAGTTGTATTTATAAAACAAAAGAAAACAGAAGAAGAAAAAAAAAAGAATGATGATAAGTAACAATAAAATTATATGAATATGAATTATAATTAATTAATAAAATACAATAATAATAAAATAAAAACCTAACATACTCCACCCCGGTGGACTAACTTAGTCCTCAGCAAAAGTTAATGGTACTATTTTAGAGACAGTTCTAGTAAGGCGTTCTTGGTGCTTGGTCTTCACCTCGACGACTCGAACTTTTCCGTCCGCTCCCAGAAAAACTTTGGTGATGCGACCAAGGCTCCAATACATTGCTGGTGGTGATATGGTATCCTTGAGCAAGATTTATTAAGCAATATTCACCTTCCTTAATGTTGGATGAGGATTTTTGCCATTTTAGGCGTTGTTGCAAATTGTTGAGGTATTCTCGATTCCAACGTTTCCAAAATACATTTTTAATTTTTTTATTTAGGCTCCAGAGATCGAGGTAGTTCATCGGAACATCATCATCATCATTCGATTCTGGAGGGGCAGTTAAGGGTCTCCCGATTAAGAAGTGTCCTGGTGTAAGAGGATTAAAATCGTCTGAATATGAACTTAGAGGTCAAATAGGTCGCGAATTTAAACAAGCTTCTATTTGAGTTGTCAGAGTACTCAGCTCTTCAAATGTGAGACTTTAAGCATCTGAGAAGATGAAATTTGAAGGATTTTATTCCAGCCTCCCAGATACCTCCGAAATTTGGGGCGGAAGGAGGTATAAAATGCCTGTTGATTCGTTCATTAGATATGAATTTTTGAATTGTTGAAGCTTTCAATATACCAAACTGCTCTCGGAGAATGTTGTTAGCTCCCCTAAAGTTGGTCCCGTTATCACTAAATATATCAGGTTTTCCTCGACGAGAAATAAACCGCTTGAGAGCTGCGAGGAAAGCCGCTGAAGATAGGTCTGATACAATTTCTATATGAATTGCTTTTGTGCAGAAACATACAAATAAAGCAACATATGATTTTAATTTTACTTTGGATCTTTTGATGTTTGGTTTCATCAAAAACGGTCCTGCAAAGTCGATTCCAATTTTAGTGAACGGATTTGATTCACAATTCGGTGCATAGGCAGATCTCCCATGATTTGCTTGGTAACTTGGCGTTTAGCCCTGAAACACACCATGCATTGGTGGATTATTTTCTTGACCAAACTTCTGCCTGCAGGAATCCAATATCGTAATCGTAGTGCTGACATGGTCAGTTGAAGACCAGAATGTAAATGATCCAGATGACACTGTCGCACTATTAATTCCGTGATAAAATGATCTCTTGGCAATATTATTGGATGCTTTTCATCAAATTGCAGATTTGAATGACGTAATCTTCCTCCAACCCGTAATAGTCCAGATTCATCAATGAAAGGATTCGAAGATAAAAGCCTTGAGTTAGTTGGTAAAGATTTCTTTTGTTTGCAACAGGTAATTTCTGATTGAAATTCAGAACTTTGAATGAAACGAATGATATTGTGAATTGAACTTGTTAATTCGCTTGAAGATAGATGTCCTTTCTTTCTTTCATTGAAAGAACATTGGACATTGAATACAAATCTATAAATCCATGCTGTAATTCTAACAAGTTCGTTGATATTTGAGTATTTGAAAATGAAGTCTGGGAAAAGAAGATTAGTGGAACGAAAAACAGAGAAAGTTTTTCGTCTTTCACCTGAAATTTCTTTCGGAAAATCATATTGAGTTTGAATTGGATCTTCAAAGTTCACATCCGAGAGCCAAGTTGGTCCTCGCCACCAAAGAGAGTGATCCACCAGCTCTAAAGGAGTTATACCTCTGGAAGCGCAGTCTGCAGGATTATCTTTCAAAATGAAATAATGCCAGGAAGAATGTAAAGTCAATCTTTGAACTTCAGCAATCCTATTTCCGACAAATGGTTTCCAATGTCTAGATTCAGATTTAATCCAGCTGAGACAAATTTTGGAATCAGTCCATAAAAATACTCTATCAATTTGTAAGCATAAAGAATTGCGAATAGTATCATATAAAGTTGCGAGAAGAAGAGCAGCGCACAGCTCCAGCCGTGGTATGGAAATCATTTTCAGAGGAGCTACCCTCGTCTTGGAAGCAATCAGAGAAACTTTCACTTGGCCCGATTTGAAATGAGAGATCTTATATGAAATACTGCCGCATATGCAACTTCTGAAGAGTCACAAAAACCATGAAGTTCAACAGAAAGTAAAGCTCCCCTGCACAAGAAGTATCTAGGAATTTGAATTTTATTTAATACGGAAAATTCCTTTTCGATTTTCTTCCATTGAGAGCACAAAGTATCAGGCAACGGATCATCCCAATTCAACTTCTGTTTCCAAAGTGATTGAAGCAGAATTTTAAGACGAATAATAACCGGGGACAGCCAGCCTATAGGATCAA
This sequence comes from Cordylochernes scorpioides, assembly GCA_030710605.1. NCBI lineage: Eukaryota > Metazoa > Arthropoda > Arachnida > Pseudoscorpiones > Chernetidae > Cordylochernes > Cordylochernes scorpioides. Next base: position 60,471,062 of record CP092873.1, on the reverse strand, counting down.
CGTTTCTGGAGATGTGAGACAACAAATGTCTTTTATAATTCGTTTGTTCTGGAATGTCATTAACAAGAATCTGAAAAATGTCCAAGGAAGGATTCCAAAAAATACAAAATATTTTGACACATGAATCACTCTCAAAATCCCGAAGATTATGCCTATCTTCAACCTGTTCTGAAAATCCAGAAAGGACCTCCGGGACGTTTGATCTCCATTTCCTAAGAGAAAATCCGGCTGAAGAAAGAAGATTATTGACTTCACGAATATGACATGTAGCTTCTTCAATTATGTCTGAACCAGAAAGCAAGTCATCAACATAAAAATCGGTTTGTACTATTTTTGAGTCCACTGGGAAAGTTGACACCTTGTCCCTTGCAAGTTGATGTAGGGTACGCATGGCGAGATATGGCGCACAAGACAATCCATATGTCACAGTCAGTAGTCTATAATCCAATAAAGGTTCTGAAGGTTTTTTTCTCCATAAAATTCTCTGGAAATCACAATCCATAGAATCGATTCTTACTTGGCGATATATTTTCTCTATGTCTCCTGAAAAAGCTATTGGGCGTGTTCGAAATCTTATCAGGATGTTGAAGATATCCTGTTGTAGTTTTGGTCCTACATGAAGAAAGTCATTTAGAGATTTGCCATTGCTAGTTTTGCAAGATGCATCAAAAACAACTCTCAATTTAGTGGTAGCGCTTAGCTCCTTAAAAACACAATGATGAGGTATATAATAACATTGTCCTGAAGGTGTATCCAGCTCATCATTGGGAATAAGCTCCATATGATTCATTAAAAGATATTCGTCCATGAAATCACAATATTGTTTTAGGATACTTGGAGATTTTTGTAATTTTCTTTTAAGTGATAGAAATCGTTTCAGAGCATTGATCCTAGATTCACCAAGAGTTGGCAATGTTCTAAATGGCAGCCCAACAGAGTATCTTCCATCTTCCAGAATTTTGAGGTTATTAATATATATTTCTTCACACGAAATTTCTTCTCTGGTTAAAGATTTGGCAGAGGGTACTGACTCCAGCTCCCAGATTTTTTTCAGAAAATCATCTTGTTTCTCCGACGCTAACATAGTTATATCTTGATTGGAAATTTCACCTGACAGTAATATTTTACCTGTAAGTAACCATCCCAATTTGGATCCGCACGCAGTGGGTCCAGATAAATTTTGGAATCTAACCTTCCCGTTAAATAAGCATGGAGCAAGCTCTGCTCCTATCACTAAATCAATCTGGCTAGATTTGTCAAAATTGGGGTCAGCCAACAGAAGATTTTTCAAATAAGGCTAATTATCCTTTGGGAAATTCTGATGTGATCTTATTAATGACTATAGGATTGGCGTTGAATATTAGTTTTGAGAAATGTGGGCTAAATTGGAGAGAGACCACACCCAATGATTGTTCTACAAGTTTGTTTCCCAAACCAAAAACTGTAGTTTTACATTCAGCAAGAAGAAGATTTAATTTCTTTCGACAACTATTTGTTATAAGACACCTTTGAGAGCCTGAATCTATGAGGGCTCTACATGTTTGAAAAACCCCGTTTTCCGATTTGACCTTTATTAAAAGCCGTAGAGAGTAATATCCGATCATGACTTTTGTTGTTTGCAAAACACGAGACACTGGCATGGGTCAATGGAGATATGTCCGCAAAAGGACTTAACATTTCTGGTTTGAACTGATGCAAAAGAGTATGATGTCTCTTATTACATGATTTGCAATTTTGCGTGAAAACGCATGACGATACTCTATGGTTAGATCTCTGACAGTTGTAACATAGACGATTATCTTTTACAAATGTCCATCTTTCAGGTAACATCATACCATTAAACTTAGGACATTTTAACAAAAAATGTTCACCTTTACATAAGACGCATGACTTGACTCTGCTATCTATACTAGAGTCAGAGGCAAATGTTGCTGAATGAGAATGAGTGGATTTATTCATTTTGTAGAATTGTTTTGAATTTTCTTTATTCTGAAAACTCCCGAAACTTCCAGCGAATCTTTCCAGGAAAGAAATCATCTTTTCATACTATGGATATTCTTTCTCAAGCAAACTCATCTCCCATTTCTTTCTTATTGAACGATCAAGTTTTGATTGAATTATATGAATTAAAATCATATCCGATAAATTATTACGTTCCAATCCGAGGATAAAGAGATTCTGAATGATTTCGTTACAAGTGTCCAGGAGATCAAGTAAATATTTAGTCGATTCTTGTTTATATTTTTAGATCATACATTTTTTTAATTTGTTTAAAAGCCAATTCACTTTTTTGTCTAATCTATTGACCAAGGTTTGCCAGTCAATAGGATAATTTTGATCAGAAATATCGAACGCCCTAATAAGTCTAGCGGCATTTCCTTTTAGTGCAGAATTTAAATATTGAAGGTTTCGAAAATTTCCTAGTGTTGGATTTTGATCAATAGAATAATAAAAATTTCCTTAAAACTCAGCCAATCTGAAATATCACCACTAAAGGTGGGCAATTGAAATTTGGGAAGTTCTAAATGCGTTTCACCAGAAAATGTATTTTTATTTAAATTTCCCAGCGATGAATTTATTTTTATAAAAAAAGAATTGATTTTAGACTTTGCCTCAAAGGATACCTCAAATTCTTCTTCAGCATTAATGCCTTTATATTTTACTAATTTCACATATTGATTATCAAAGCTAGCTATTAAATTTAACAAGTCTTCTTTATTTTGCATAAGTGCGTATTTATCATTGCCTTCTAAATTATATTCTACATCTACTTTTATCAATTCTAAACTTTTAGTCAGAGATTCAAAAATTAAGATTTCTGTTTCCATATTTTAAAGATTAGTATTCAAAACCTTACCTTTCTTTATTTCTATGGCTTCTAAGAACTTTCTATTTCTTCTACTTCTTTCCCGGATTTCGGCACCAAAAAATGTTAGCACGTTTTCTTTGAAGTTTTTCTTGAAAAAACAAGCTGACTCATTTCGATTCAATTCGATTTATTTCAAACAACAAAAGATAATTACATTAAGTTTTAATGCGATTTAGTTGTATTTGTAACACAAAGGAAAACAGAAGAAGAAAAAAAAAAAAGAATGATGAGAAGTAACAATAAAATTCTATCAATATGAATTATAATTAATTAATGAAATACAATAATAATAATAAAAAAACCTAACAACTTCAATTATCAAATATAATTTGATTATTAAATTAAAATTTTGAAAAATGCATCGACATCCCTACCCTCGGCATCTCAAGTCATTACAGCCATAATTCCCAGAGAGATCGTTACAATAGCTGAAAAATTGGTGGAACTAAAACCAACTAAACGTTGATTCAACTTGATTTTTCAAGAAATTGGGTTGGCAAAATATCACGGAGCAAGTTAAATCAAGCTTTAGTTGCGTGATTGAAATAATTGAAAGAGAGAAATGTGCACAACTATATTGCCACGTGGAAAATTAGGGAAGACCAACTTCGGGATGAGACAAAAAATTTATTTCAGGCAAGAACAAACAATTAATGGTTAACAAAAGATAAGCCACGAGGTAAATTTACAGAGTAGCAAAGAATAAACATAAAAATGACCACTCTGTTAATAAAAATAATAAAATTAATAAATACTTTGTTACATAGCTTCTTCCCTATGGGAGCTGTGACCCACATCTAGCAATTATTGTAGATACTGACATGGATCTGACGTGCTTCTGCCAAGGATTCCATTTGCGTCCTTTTTCCTGCGGCGTGAAGAGCGGCTTTGTCGTCGTATCGTCTATAGGGACATCGTCATCTTGGAGGGAAGTCTTGGCTTTGACACGTCGGTGGAATCCTGGAGTCACTCTCCGAAAATGTAGATCACAGCACCCATGGCCTCTAGATCTTTTCGGCGAACTTCAGTTTGTCTTCCCTAATTTACCCAGCATCTCCACCAAAATGCCACGTGGAAAATTAGAGAAGACCAACTTCGGGATGAGACAAAAATTTATTTCCGTCAAGAACAAACAATTAATGGTAAACAAAAGATAAGCCTCGAGGGAAATTTACAGAGTAGCATAGTATAAACATAAAAATGACCACTCTGTTAATAAAATAATAAAATTAATAAATACTTTGTTACAATATATTTAAAAGAGAAAGCATCCTTACTCTGATTTAATTGATTTAATGAAGAACTGAAAAGATTGGGAGAGCCTGGCCCTCAAACATTTGGACTTATGGACATAAGCTGTGGGGACAGTAAAAATATACTCATACATACAATAACCTGTATCGAGCAATGCTCTTCCATAAACATTTCAAAATTAAGGCAGTTATCAGCGCCATCTACATAATATATTTGGAACTATTTAACGCGAATATAGTTTTAACAATTCGAACAATATTCTACTTACTTAAATCATCCAAAATATTAGCTGGTTGTTCTAATTGTTCCTTATATTTAATCTGATTTTATGTTGAAATAAGTATAATGTATTTTATTTCGTCTTTCGAATATAGATATGTAATTGATCCTCTCATAAATTTCTACCTAAATATGGATATTCTTGGTCTATACTGAAGGAGTTGGAATTAGATTTCTGTTTAAATCATTCTTGTTTTTATAATAGTGGTTGCATATAAAGGTTGTCCCAAATATGAGGATTTTCCATAAGTAGCATAAAATTGTTTAAAAAACTATTAAAAATTATAAAGTGTTATCTAATAGAAAAAAGTTAGAATTACGTGAGTTTATCAGATGTTTTGAAGAGGGTAGGTAGTGAGAAGAAAGTCAAGTTTTCGTGGAGGGATGCGACTGAGTGGGTGGAAGACGGGACAATCACCCGGGAGTCATGGATTGGTTCCCGGGGATATTGATTCCTGGCCCACGTCTGAGCCATTGGGTCCTGACTGCCCACTCTTTCCCGGATTTTATAGATCCTTTCTCTTGTGTAACCTCGAGTCCTGGAAGTCCTAGGGTACCTTTGGCGTTTTCTTGAATCTTCTGACTCACTTCCACGATTCCATCCTGCCCACTCCTTCCAGGATTTTAAAATCCTTTCCGATGCACAGCCTCAACTCTTGGAAGTCCTAGGGTAGAGTACCTTTGACATTCCTTTAAATCTCTGCAGCCTTTTCAAATTCCAGTCTTTATACATTTTATTTTTGATTCCTGGGATGTGTTTGTTATTTCTTTTTTTTTTTTTGTTTATACGATTTTATCAAATTTCAATGCCTTTTCTGATAGATACTTTCAGCTGCATAAAACCTTGGAAGTCCTTGAATGTAATTTCATATTGAATTTCAAAGCTTTATTCCGTGAATTATCAGTGTTCACTCACTTTTTTATTTAACATAGAACTCTTTTCTTGCATGATCTCAAATACTAGAAGTCGCGATATTTATTTTTGAGCTACATTTACACGATTCTATCACGATGTTCCAATGTTCCGAGAGACAGAAAGAGAAGATTTTATAAATTCCTTTTCTTCTTTCATTCGAGTCTCTAAGTCCAAGCCGAGAACACTTTTTTTTTTACATTTCTCTCCACTGGATTACCGGATAGTGCCATCACACCAGATGAAGGACCTCGCAATTATCGGCGGATGCAGCTTCCTCCGGCCACCTGAACTCCTGGCCGCCGCGCGGTGGTTAGGAGAGCACGTATTGGGGACTTCGATGGCCCTCTGTCCCCCTCCACACTCGTCCAACGCGTTGCGCTTTTGCAGACGCCACAGCGGTGCATAACCTTTGCAAGCGGCTTTTAACAGGAAAACTTCCGTGGGTTACACCTAGCGGATCACCTAGGCGAAGCTGTGGGGCTGCAAAATACAATTACTCCGTTCACGCACCTAACCACCCGCACCATCGGCCGCACGCTTGAGTGCCATCGTCTGGCTACCCTCGCCCAGCTACTTAACCGGTGACAAGACTTTGTCAACATCCCTATCACTATCGACTGACACCCCTTCTGTGGGGCACAATGCCAACATTGTGGTACAGCTGGCCCTGCACGCTTTTCTTCATCCTGCACATCCGGCCCATGCTCGAGAGACCTGCATCGCCTGTGGTTCTAGCGACATGACTTCGACTCACAGGTATTGGTCTTGCAGCTCCATCAGACCCCTCATACGGGAGAATTACAACATCATAGAGCGGCCACCCGATTTGCAGGGCTGGATAGCAATGCCCTCGCCATCCTCAGGTCGGCAAAGTCACGGGTTCTTTCTGTGCCTTGAGTAGAGGGGTGAGCGTGAAACTCCTCTGATTGTCTGAAGGAGGGCTCTTCGTCGTCGGGGGAGCTTTCTAGGGACCCTTACCTTACCAATTTTCTCTCTTATTTTTATGTTTTGTTTATTGTAGTTTCACTACCATTGACTATTGAATATTGTCAATCAAATATTTTAAAATCTTTTAAATCTCTCTCTACGCGGTTTCTTCCACGATGTCACTCTGCCCACTCGCGTTCCTAGATTTTCTAGATTCTTTCTCTTATACAACCTCCAACCTCGAGTCTTGGAATATTTTGAGTCTTTTTTAAATATGTAAGTTTTATAGCGCTCACTTCCTTTTGAATTTCTTAGATCTTTGTACAACTTCCGGTCTGAGAAGTCTCAGACTATGAATTTCTTAAATACATTCTGCTTCTTCCAGGATATCCCAGTGCCCACAGAGTCTTAGAACCAATACATATTCTTTTTATCCCCTCTGTTCTATTAACATTTCTCATAAAATCCCATTTCCTTATTATTTTTTTCGAACCCGCCCACTCACTCTCGGAGATTATACAAACATTTTCCTCAAACTTGAACGCCCACGCTCAAGTCTTAGAAGTCTAAGGTTTTAACACAAATTATTTTGCATTCCTTCGAAATTTTCTTGATTTCCTGTTTCTTTTTATTGCCCACATATTCCTAGATTTGTGAATTTCTTCTTAAATCTTCCAGGCCATCTTTAATATGGAAATCTAAACTTTTATGAAGAAAAGCTAGCATAAACCTCTTGCTATATTTCGCAACCTCTTTCTAAGAATTGCAGTAGTGACTGCATGCATTTTCATAGACATTTTGAAAAGTGTGATTCTAAATATTGAGCTTTATCTTTTCCGTCTGAATTAAGTAAAGAACGACATTTATGCCATTTTTAAATCAATAGTGATCATTTACTGTTTGAAACCAATGATAGATTCATCATCAGAATACGTTATAATTATTGCATTTACTCCACTGCGAGCCTTTAAATAAGCCAATTGATTGAAAAAATGCATACAATTATATTTAATTTTGCACTCTTAATTTTGCACTACAACATTCCACCAGCTACTCTATCTGGGGAATGTAATTCTTAAATTTGAGATACCCTGGAAAATACATTAGTACGAGAAGGAACAATGAGAAAAGGGCCCGTATATATATGCTTGCAGGCATAAAAAGATTGCAACGAAAATTTATATATGAAACTTTATTCTTCCTACTATCGACTCAAAGTAGTCAGTACGAATTCAAATAACACAGATTTTAGTATTCAGTTTTTTAAACTGTATTTTTGTTACATTACCTCTCTCCTTCCCTTCAATATACTCTCCATTTAAGTACTCAAATCAAGTTCTTATTCAAGAAACTCAGTATTCCATTCTAATGCTAATTTCAAAAATAGTCACTTCCTTTTAAACTGATAACTCCACACAGTAATCCATTTCAGTCCTTATTCTATAATTCTATATACTTAATTCTTTTGTACGAATTTTAGAACTCTATTACTCTATTCCAATACTGATTCGAGAATTACGATACTCCATTCCAATATACTGATTTCACAATTATACAGGTCAAATACCGTGCTGATATCAGAACTCCAGTACTCCATTTCAGTTTTTATTCTATAATTCCGATACTCAATTCCCGTACGAATTTCAAAACTATAATACTCTATTCCAATACTAATTAAAGAATTCTGCTATTCCATTCCAGTGTACCTATTCAGAACACTAATATTGCATTCCAATATACTGATTTCATAACTCCACTGCTAATTACCGTACTGATTTCAGTACTCTAGTATTGAATTTCACTATACTATGTTCACAATTCCCTTATTTCAGAACTCCTGTACTTATTTATAGTAGTAATTTATGAACTCAAATGTTCACAATTACCGTACTGGTTTCAGAACTCCGGTATTCAATTATAATGCTGATAGTAGTATTTAGATGCTCCATTTTAGTGCTGTATTCAGAACTAGTACAATATGTAAGCACAGATTTTTATAGTATATTCAGCACTTCTAACTCCCCTTTATCACTCTATTCGAGTACGTTGTCTAAACCCTGCACACCAAAATCTTGCATTTTAGTTCAATAATTATTTAAAAATCCCGCTTTAGTGCGAATCCCTGAAGATTCCATTTCACATATAGTAGATTTACTACATTTCCTGGCAGGACTTCTAGTCGTTCACGTTAGCATGCGATTCAAACATTGATTCCAATATCCCTATTTAGTACGGATTCTGACAGTATCCCGTTTTAAGTACGAATCCCTGAATACTCCATCCAGTGCATTTAATAGCACGACTTCTAATTTCCTACTTTAGTACTAAATTCAAGTATTTAGTAGTTTCCATCAGCATCCAGGACGAATCCAGGACAGATCCGACAGCATTAAAGGAGCAATATGCAGCCGAAGGTCAAGTGCAGCTTTCCTTCTCCCAGGTCAATACCGACGTCACATCCGCGCCACCAGGCGGCTATGACGTCATAGGATGACGTCAGCACGAGGCGTGGGTGGAAGGAAGGTCAGGGTTATGCTCTTCCTCGAAGTAAACAACGACCGGCTCAATACGATACAGTCCTGCGGGGGTGGCGAACTCTTCGACTTCAGCTCAGGAATGGCGCCGCGTCTCTATAGAATGTTCGCCATTGGACGTTACTTTCGTCGTTATATTTAATTCGAAGTAATTAATTTAATGATTCACCTAATTGTTTTTAATTAGAATAATTTTCGGGATATTTTTATGATGATGTGTGTATATCTTTTGAATGTGCGATTTTCTTTAATATCTATAAATTTCAATAATAGTTCTTTTTTATGATTCTTTTGAGGAAAGAAATTTATTTTTAATATATCATTTACGTATTATATATATTATTTATATATAATACTTCTTTAAAATGTGAATTTCAAGTAATCGCCAAAAATCCGTATTAGTTTATCTTTTTAATTTTGAGGATTTTTTTATTTTTTATATGTTGACGAAAAATTTAAATAACTAAATGTATTTTAAATTCAAATTAAATTAAAAATACGATTTATATTTATTGAATTAGCTTTAATATATTTATTTATTTCAACACACAAACGCGATATCCCGGCTAGGGATATAATTGCGTCAAAGATAATCATCAATATGGTAATTTGAACTAGCAACCCCATATTGTATAATACTTATAACAAGATTTTCATGTTGTATAATAGAAACACATCTGTAAATGATTATACGCAATATTGACATGTGTCATTACATCATCATATGCAATGCACTTTGTACAAACTGAGGATAAATAAATAAAACTCTGTAATATATTAAAAGTTGAGCTAAAGCAAAAAGTTGAGATGGAAGTCCCACAACAAGGTCTAAAGATGGAAACTGCCACGGGGCCAGTGTACAATTTCGCCATCCGATCTACGCTCTTGTTGCATCTGCTGAAATGCAATACTTCCTCTCTCGGTAAAGATATATAAGACCTCCGCCCTAGCCAAAAATTAGTCACTTGATAGTCACTTCACCATCAGCGGAGCCCTCGTCACTTCATCTTCCGATGCTCGACTATGCCGTAGATCAGAAAGAAAACTTCTTATCTCTCCATCTTTCGCTCTTAGCTCGACTTTTATCTGTTTACGGAACTTTCCTACTACAACTGTGTCTTCGTTTTTTTGTGTGTGTGGACATTCCCAATCTTTCCACTCTGCCTCGACCACGACTGCCTGTACTCTGTGAGAACTGTTTAAAGGTCTCCCAAGGTGCAGAGAGGAACTGGAAAACTCTCCACGCCCTGACTTTCCCTCTCGGTTACTACAGGTTTGCCCCTTTCGGTTACCACACACAGCGAGAGACCCTCGGTTACCACAGTATATCGAGAGTGGACAGGATCGCACACCATTAAGTCGACTGGATACCTCATCACATAAATATATTTTTTAAAATGGTTAAATCTTTGATAATTGTCTCTTGTATTTACAAATTCATATAGATGTACAACATTATTTAATGTCTGTTGTCTAGCGCAATGATTTGAAAATTTTATGCCTAATATTTTAACTTAATCTACCTTGTTTAAAGTAATATTCGTTATTTCAATTGGAACTTTAAGTTTATTAAGTAAGTAAAGTAAATTCGTTTTCTATCTAGGCTTATTGATAATTTATTTCTAATTACACCATTGAATCACGTAGCATAGAATATATTCGCTTAAACTTTAATCTTTTCGACAGACTTGTTCCAGAAAATGATAGAAACGTCGTCTGCATAACAAATATTTCTGCGTTTGGATGTTAGAAACTCTTCAGCAAGTCGTTTAAACAAATTATTCCATAATATTGGGGATAAAGGACGGGCTTGAGGGCATCCTTTGTCAGTTTTTTTTTAGCATTAATATCTTCATATGAGAAATTTGCCTTTCTTTCATTGCTTAAATAAGATTGTATAATTCTTATTAATTTGATGGGAATGTCATATAAATCGAGTCTTTTAATAATTTCTGACCACCATGCGTTATCGAATTGGCCTGCTATATCCACTATAAACAAAAATGTCAGTTCTACTTGCCTGTGTTTCAGTGTGGTTTCAATTATATCTTCCATTGCATTGTTCGTTGATTTATGTTTGGTAAATCCGTGTTGCCTTGTACTCATTAAATTATTCTCCTCATAATAATTATTGATTTTGTTTTTTAGCTATGATTTCATAATTTTTAGAATGTTTGACGTCAATAAGATTGGTCTATAGCTTTTGCTTGTTTCATAGTTTATTTTATTAGCTTTTGGAATGATATTTACAATATAATGTTTCCATTGATCCGGATAATAACCTAATTCATTACACTGGTTGAATATCTTTTGTACTATCGGTATCAAACATGTACCTGCATATTTAATCATATTATTACTGATGCAATCTGCACCTGGTGATTTCTTGATATTTATTTTTTGAAATAATATTTTCAACACACATTTTTTATTTTCTTTATAAAAATGTTATTTTGGTTTTTATATTCAGGTTTTTATAGTTTCTTATAATAATATGTTCCTCTTTATCTGAATGTACATATGGAAATAAATCATTCAAGATACTCTTCATTTTTTCTTTCTTTAAAGTATCCGGTATATTATCGATCATTGGAAGCCCTATATTGTTGTTGGATGATCATGGAGATTTAAAAATTTTATAGGCGTTTCCAAATGAATAGTTTGATTCGTTTTCTTCAATGAATATTCTCCAACCTTTTCTCTTAGCTCTTTCGATAGCGTTTATATACTTTTTTCTTGCAAATTTAAAGGTTCTTCTATCGATAACTCCAAGCCGATAATATAAGTTTCTGATATACTGAAAATGTAACTTTAATGCTTTTCACTTTTTGTGTATTCATATGATAATAATTTTAAAATAATAAAGTTTGTGGGTGAAAATATTTTGAAAATTAATTTTTAGAATTAAAATACTAATATTATCATCCTTCTGTTGTTGGGTGGATCGTAATATTTACTATCTATTAAAACATAAAAACTAAAATAGAATTATCCGTTTTCTCATCATCACACCACTTAACAGTTTTGCATTTAATAATATCAGCCAATTGACTAATTTACATAGCAATAATTTTTCTTAAATAATAAAATAAAAAACTTCATATATAATCCTAGATATGCAAAAATTAGCTTATATATATATGTCTACATACATGTCTACTTGAAATTGTATCCATTATTCCTGTAGAAGGGCTGCTTGCGCCCGAAAGCTCGAATCGATTTTACAAATAAAGAAACTTATCCTTTTTTGAATCTATTCGTTATTATAATAAATCTTCTTTATTGAAGGTACAAAATCAATGAAAATAAATTTCTATGATAAATCTATAAACTCACATGCCTAAACCTCTCCACATACACTCTCTCACACCTCTTCTCTCAAGAGAAAATATGGTTTTACGGGCTACTAACCAAAAGTTATGATTTTTGAGCCCAAGCGCGATGTCAGGCGGCAAGGGACCCTAGTATCTGGCGGCAGGAGATGTGTCGCAGGGGTAGTGGAAACGTTGGGCAAGCAGGGGAACAGCGCCAGGGTGCAGTGAGGCAGGAGCATTGAATTGGCCAGGAATCCAGTAGAAGTGGCAGATGGAATTGGAGGCAGTAGGTCCTTGAAGCCTAGAACATGAGGGCCCTAGACTTCAGGATGGGGCAGCTTGAGGCTCTCGCTCGTGCTTGTCAGGAAGGCCCTTGGAGCAGCAGTTGGCACATTTGGAGGTGCGCTGGTCAGCAATAGATGGGCAGGCGCGGCCTTCATGGCCGTCTTGACCGCAGTGGAAGCACTTAGGAGCTCTGGAGCATTGGGCAGAGTTGTGGCCGAAGCACAACAGCGGAAGCAGACGCGGGCGCGGACGGACTCCTCGAATTTGAGGATTACTCCATCAACCACGATTCTCCCGCGAACGCCCAGGGGCTCTAAAGGTCTTGAGGTCCACCTCGATGAAGGCGGTGCAGGTCCCGCTTCTGGGTGCAGAACGGTGTGCCACGCGCACCACCTTGTCCCCAGGAAGTTTTCTAACAGCAGCGGTTTCCAGGAAGGTCTCCTCAATTGTGGAGTTGGATGTCTCCTCATCCACTTTGAAGAGGCAGATCCGTGGCAGGATCTCCTTCTGCTGGCGGACCTCATTTCATTCAACTTGCTGGCCAGGGAGGTTGTCACTTCAGGGATGGTGTCAGGATTACTGGAGTAGAGGACCAGCTTCCCCTTGGTGTGCAGGGAGGCCCAAACGCCTTGGGGAAGAGTGTGGGCAGCGCGGACAGCTTTTAGCATTTCCCTTGGGTCAGCCTGTGGGTCATCAGAGATGACCACTGTGTGGGCCGCCGATTTTTCTCCATTGAGGCTCACTTGGGCGGCCGCAGGCTTGGATACGCGGGAAGGCGCAAGGTTTTGAAGGACCATTCAGGTTTGTCCTCTCTGCAGGCGGGTTGGCAGCCTCAGACTGCTTCCTTTTGGTTGGAGCAGGAGCAGGCAAGGTGGAGGCAGGCTTCTTGGCAGGGAGAGCAGCAGGAGCAGGAGTGGCGGGCTTGATTGGGTCAGTCTGGGAGCTGGTTTCCTTGCAGGAAGGAGCAGGGCAGGTTTGA